>LR994589.1:7423190-7924426 GCA_905187575.2 Celastrina argiolus | reverse complement strand
CACACAAACATGTCGTGTCGTGATGTCGTGCTCTGTTTATGTAGATATTGTAAGCAGGATTCCATAACTCAGAACAATATTCCAATATACTTCGAATATATGCACAGTATAGGACCTTTACTACTTTAATAGAATTAAATTTACTACAGGAACGAATAACAAATCCTAGGGCTTTCGAGGCCTTTCTAATAGTGTAGTCGATGTACTCATCAAAAATTTATTTAGAGTCTATGATAACTCCTAGGTCTTTAAAAGATTTCTTAACGACAAGTACCTTATTCCTAAGCTTATAATCATATTTTGTAATGTTTAATTTACGACTAAAATTTATCGCAAAACACTTGGATACATTTAAATCTAATTTATTAATAGTACAGTAGTTACTAAATCTATTTAAATCTTCCTGTAGGAGGCAACAGTCATCTAATGAGTAGATTTTTTTGAATAATTTTGTGTCATCAGCATATAATAAAAATTTTGAGTGACGGAAGCAAAAGGTAATGTCGTTAAGAAATATAGCAAAGAGCAAAGGCCCCAGAAGAGAACC
The DNA here is from genome assembly GCA_905187575.2 of Celastrina argiolus. NCBI lineage: Eukaryota > Metazoa > Arthropoda > Insecta > Lepidoptera > Lycaenidae > Celastrina > Celastrina argiolus. The sequence goes on along the minus strand of LR994589.1, from coordinate 7,923,879 downwards.
CTGAGGAACGCCAGAAGGTACATATATCCATCCAGAAGTAAAACCGTTAATAGCTACCGCTTGAGATCTATTACCAATATATGATGAGAACCAACGGAGAAGATTACCATGTATACCGGCATGAGATAACTTCTGGAGTAGGATACAATGGTCTATACGATCGAAAGCCTTGCTAAAATCAGTACATATCAAGTCCACCTGTGCACCCGTGTCCATACCAGAACTAACATAGTCATACGTTAGGAGTAGATTTGAAGTTGTTGAGCGCCCTTTTAAAAAACCATGTCGTTCGGGTATGAACCAGCATTGAAGTGCAGAATAGACCCGCTGATGTATAATTCTCTCAAAGATTTTTGCAAATATACAAAGCTTGGAAATGGGCCTATAGTTTTTAATATTAACTTTATCTCCTCCTTTGTGTATAGGTGTAATATACGCTGATTTCCAAATCCTTGGTACATGTCCCTCCTTTAATGATCTTAAAAACAAAACGGTTAGGGGAGTAACGAGGCTTGTGGCGCATTCAACTATTAGTACAGGGGAAATATCATCCGGTCCAGCCCCCTTATTCAGATTGACTGATTTGAGCAGTTTAAGTATGACTTCAGGGTTGATATTAACGTCATCTATGGACTTGTTATTTTCCACCCGCGCTTCGGAACTCGAAACGCCAGGAGAGGAAGTAGAAACGAGAAAGTTAGCTTGAAAATATTTTGAAAATAGGTCACAGATTTTACTACCCTCAGTTGCTAGTTCACCCTCATAGCACATTGAGGAAGGATACACAGAAGAAGCTTTGCGGTTTCCTTTAACAAAACTCCAAAAACGTTTCGGGTTATTAATAAGAGAACTCTCAGTTTTGCGAATATAAGATTCGTAGCATATGTGTTCCAATGACTTAGCTCTGCTCCTAAGCAACGAAAAAGTAACGTAGTCACTGTGATTACCATAAAGTTTATATTTACGGTGAAACTTATGTTTCTCTCTTAATACTTTTATAAGTGCTGAGTCATACCAAGGTGGGTAACGGTTGGGTGAAATTATTTTGTGTGGTACATGTGTATTTCGAAGATCATAAATAATGTTATAAAAGTACTTTACAGCATCATCCAAGCATTTGTTATTAAGACAGTCATCCCAGTTCACTAGATTTAAAGAGGAGCGAATCGAGTCATATTTACCACGGTTGTAAAAATATTTAAGTACTTTTTTGGACTCCAAAGTGCATTCTGTGTCTTGTACAAGTTCAATACATAGCGAACGGTGGTGAGGTACATCATCAGGTACTAGGGGGTCATCACAGGCAATAACAGTCAGCTCACAATTAGAAAAAACTAAGTCTAAGAGTCGATTGTTATAATTGCGAACTTGACTGCGCTGAGTGAGATTGCACTGGGCCAAGGTATCTATAAAATTAATATGGCTTCTCGTAGTAGGAGCCGCGACAGCTGACGGGAAGTCTGTTCCTTGAGGATGCCAGTCGATAAATGGAAGGTTGAAATCCCCTAACACTAAAAATGTATTATTTGAGCAAGAGTTAACAATGTTGAAAAGGCTATTAGAAAACATTTCGATCTGAAGACCTGAGCTGTTTCCCTCACCTTGCTTACACAGATAAAGTGTGCACAGGTGAATAGTATCTTGAGATTTATCCCTAGGTGTAATGGACACCCAGAGATCCTCAGCGGAGCTATGCCATTCGGGACGACCCACGGCGGTTAACTCACGGCGGATTGCCAGGAGAACACCGCCTCCTAATGACTGTTTGGTTAAGGAATAATTTCTATTACGTCGCCACACAACATACCTATTGTCAAATAATTCCTCATCCAGTATACCATCCAATAGCCATGTCTCAGTTATCGATATTATGTCATACGAGTTTAGGCTTACATTTCGCTTAAAAAGTTCCGTTTTTGTACGTAAACCCCTAGCATTTTGGTAAAATATGGTCAATCTTTTTACCTATAACTGTAACCAGTTGCGAAGACTGAATCTCTTTCAGAGGGAAGCCCGAGGGTGCATAATAGGTATGCATTTTTAGAGTTATTAATGGAAAAAAATCTAAAAGCGAATGATCAATTATTGATTTGATACTATTAACCTCGATAATAACTACTGATAGGTTGGTCAATGAGAATTAAAAAAATGTATATAACGGAGTGCGGTATTTTGTGGGCGTCTGTTGATTGTTTTGTATCGTCAGGAAATAATAAGCCGCACATACAGTACCGGTATATTGATTGTACAATAACATAGTTTCACTTTAAAATATTAACTCAGGTCGTAGATGCAAATGGATAACGATCAGAAACGCGGAGAGTTCTGCGCTCGCGTCCGTTCCGTCTGACACCCCACTGTTATGTGTCATTTCAAACGAGCATAGACCACTCCCAAGCCATGACAGCTGTCCATGTCATAGCTTGACGTTTCGTAGACAGATGACAGCTACAGGTGACATGTTGCACGACTGAAGCGCCATCCCGCCGACACGGCCATCCTGCCGCATCACACGTCCTCGTGTGTGCCTGAAAGAGACACATACTACCAGTAGCCTTTGCCGTCCCTCGGTCATCTCTGACCAATAACACGTATTCACTTAACACCAAATTTATTACAACTCTTTTAACTTAGCACATTGATCACAAACTATGTTTACTGATTTCAAACTATGTCCACTAATTACATAGTGCTTTTGTAAATCAACATCGAAGGATATCGGAAGTTCAAACTTTAAATCAAATCATCATTACGCAATGAACACATGTCGCGATCCCATACAGTCTACACCACACATAACACCTCTCTCGAGCATTATGCGATCAGTGCCTCTATCAAGCACGTCATAAGAGAACAATGCCTCCATCGAGCATTTTCCCCCCAAGTGTAACCGAACATAATCACGCGATGTGCCAGAAACTTCAGATCATCACTTTGATCAGCTAACTCTTCTACAACCAACTGACCTTCAGAGCATCCTTCTCAGTCTATCATGAGCATACTTGTATGTCCTCTTAGAATCTAACGCCTTTAGCAAGTATCGATCCCCATCTAGCGACTCAATGTTTATTCATCATCGAAATGAATATTTCGTAAATAGGCTTCAAACAAGACTGTACCAAATTTTCACACTACAGTCAAGAGATAAACAATTACGCTCACCAGATAAACTTTGTTTCGAATCTGATACTTCAACGAAGTACAGACTACAGAGCGGAGAGCCCTGGCCGTCGCGCCACCGCGCCTTACAGCACCACCCGCCACGCACCGTCGCGTCGTCACGTTGCGTTGCGTCGCGTCACTAGCATTGCTCGAACACCCAACCTCCATCTGTACACAAAATTAAACAGCACAAAAAAATGTCCAGACTATGTAAAATTAAGTTCTTTTTGGGTTTCCTTATCGGTGAGGAGTCAGAGAAAGAATAGCAGCTTTCATCCATCCAGCAACCATATTTTCCGTTCCGTTAAAGCGACAGAGGGAATACAAAATTGGAAATTGCGCCCGCGGACCCGCCTGCCAAGTGTAGCGAGTATAGGCAACTACTTCCCATAGAACACTATGAGGGATGCAAATGTCCAGAAGAGGACATCAAAAGCTATCGAGGTTTAAATATCGGGAATAACAATAAGATCAAAATCTAAAATCACTATGCAGTAAATTAATTTCATTTCCATTCAACGATCTAACTGATTGGATGAAGAAAAGCTATTACAGTATGAGCCACACAATAACAAGTGATCAGATTGCACTGTCCTCACTAAACTTGACAAAAATAAACATTTTTAGTTGTACTATCGCGGGAATCGAACTCACAAAGTCGAGTGCTAGGTTCTAAACCACTGGACCCCAGAGTCGTTCATAATAATAATAATAGCTCCTCTCACTGTTTTCGGCGTCGGTAGCCAATTTCATTGAAACCAGGCCAGCTGCACAGGAGTTACTTTATAGTGCCCAAGTGTGTGCGCAATACACAGAAGCACTCTCTCTTCCCTTCACTCTCACAACCCAGTGGAACGGTAAGTCGACACGTCTGGCATGAGAATAGGCACAGAACCGACCCTTTACATGTCCATCCGACGCATGGATCATCTTTCCTGTCAGACAATCAGGTGATCAGCCTGCATCGTCCTAACCAAACTTAAAAACAACCTTTTTTGTTGTTTCAATGCGGGAATCGAACCCACGAATCCGGGTCGAGAGCTAAGCTCCGAACCACTAGACCACGGAGGCTGTTCATTCGTCGTTCATAATACCTGAAGACTCGCTAGTGCGTTTACAATCTTTTACAAAATCACCAAGTTTGCCGAAGCTAACTGAAGTCACTCAATGAACTTTCTAATCTTCCACCGCATCAGTGGACTGCCACGGCCTCTGAGACTCTTGGACCGTTGAGTGTGTGATGCCTCGTTCACCATTAATACCAGCTTACATACAGTAACTTCTAAAACATGAAATTAAAATGTGTTAATTCCATAAAACTCATATCACAAACAATATTATCATGTTAGACGAATTTTAAACTATTCCATATCGCATATTGTTCTATAAAGTCTGATAAATCTGTAGGATTCCAAATTTACTAGACATTATTTAAAGTTACTTCTTTTTTTTTTTTGTTTTAAGCTCACCAATGAAAATTACATTTAAGTATGTAGTTTCAAACTACCTACTTACTATCATGTAAACAATATTTACAAAGAACATGTCAATTGTTATTGTTTATGCCTGCTTGTTTACAACTTGCGCTCACCTGCAGAGATAAGACCTTTACTTGTTGTGTAATAATAATTATTATCATTAAAATAAAACTTTGATTTCTTCTTTATTAACTGTGTTGATTTCACTCTATTAATAAGAATATAGCTTGTATAATAACAAGTTTTAAAACTCACATAATTTAAAAATTTATCAAAATACTGTAAGATCTTTTACTTTGAATCTCTTTTCTGTTAATAATACTGTGATTATAAAACCAGACCAATTCTGAACTTTACAATGAAATAAGTAATGATACTCATACAACCAGTTCACATCTTTGCGAAGCAAGTAGAGAAGTCCATAAGATACACAATGCTCATCTGTGTTGGTTGGTTACCCAGCAAAGCTCGTTCTATGCATCGGGGAAGCATGAAAGCTATGCAAGGCTATGCATCGTCCAGTCAAGCACTATCCCAGTGTATTGTCCATCTACGAATTAAACAAAACAGCAATACAAACGAACACTAAACTTTAAAGTTTATTTAGATTTTTGGGCAAGGAATTTCATGGAAACTTTGAAATTGTATTTACTTTGAAGGCTTCCAAATTATTACAAGGAATAAAAAGATTGCTACCACCTGTTACCAAAGCCACCAAGCTTATAACCAAGACCTGTCGTTGACTAGCCACGTCAATCTTGTCATAATATCGTGGTTCTATTGTAAATCGTCACGTTCCCATTTTCAGCACGTTACCATCGTCAGCAGCGTTGTAATACCATCATTCGTCTTTCTGCTACGCATATAGCATGCTGCCTTTGGTAGTGGAGGCTCCGTAATATACTCTGTTCCGTCTCAACGTGATCTGAATGTCCGCAAGGCCATATCCAATCCATCAATTTTATAATCTATCTTGATTTTCAGGGTTACATCTCGCTTCTGATAACGGAGGGCGGTATTTTGTGGGCGTCTGTTGATTGTTTTGTATCGTCAGGAAATAATAAGCCGCACATACAGTACCGGTATATTGATTGTACAATAACATAGTTTCACTTTAAAATATTAACTCAGGTCGTAGATGCAAATGGATAACGATCAGAAACGCGGAGAGTTCTGCGCTCGCGTCCGTTCCGTCTGACACCCCACTGTTATGTGTCATTTCAAACGAGCATAGACCACTCCCAAGCCATGACAGCTGTCCATGTCATAGCTTGACGTTTCGTAGACAGATGACAGCTACAGGTGACATGTTGCACGACTGAAGCGCCATCCCGCCGACATATATAATATATATGTCTTATATTTCATATCACAATCCGTTCGTATTTAATAAAATCCCATCAAAAACATATCTTGTATAAAATGACAAGTCTCGCTACTTAGTTTTTTTGCCGTAAAAAGTTGTTAGATCCATGTGATGCTATGTCAGGGTAGCTCGGTCGGTCTAACAACATATTACATGGATTATATCAATATTACTATAAAAATCTTTAATGTTTTAAATAAATAAGTAGCTATAGACTTGGCTATACATGTCTTTGGGTAAACGTTAAAAACACATAACAAAATATATTATATTTTTAACGTAACGTAAGTAAAGGACAAGCATCACGCCGGTGGTGAAGGCTGGTTTTGCTTCAAAGGGAAACCCTATAATGGTTAGGAATTTTGATGAGAGCCTGGGCTAGGAAGCCGGTAGGAATAAAGTTCTAGGAACCCCACGCGTCAACACCAGGGATGATAGGGAGCTTCGTAACCGTAACCGAAACTATCGGATATCCGATATAAAAAATTATCCGTAACCGTAACCGAATCTGAAATTAAAGTTTTGCAACTGTAAAAAGGAAACCAAATTTTAACATCCGTAACCGAAATATTCTGAAACAAACGGATAATCCGAAATAATTAATTATCCATATCCGAAAATTCATATCCATTTCATCCCTGGTCAATAAGCCACACATACCTCACATTCATCGACTGGTAAAAGAATATTGGATTTGTGTGATGTGAAGTGAAATTAAATTTATTTTACCATAGCAATCAATAATATAGAAATCTGTGGGAGATAGTTTTTCAGAGGACTAGTACCTATGGCACCATAGATTATTAGTCTTAGGCCCGTATAAATAAAACAATCTCAAACCCAACCTCACCTTTAGAACCTATTTGACAGATAAAAAAACGTTTCGTTACACTGTTAAAAATGAAGAATTTTACTTATGTTATATACTTATACTTTAATTTTTTTGTTTCTTAAAACGTAAAAATAAAGATTATAAAAATATACATTATACTTATTTTATTGTTTCCTGTAATCTATAATATGAATATAACGGTATAAAAAGAAAATAAATTAAAGTACTATGTAACATTAATAAAGTTGTTCACTTTTCAAAGGTGCTCAAAGGTGTCTTGAGCTCGATTTTTCATGAGAAATAAATATGCTTACATTGGATGTATTTGCTGTTTAAAAAATATATATTTTTATCAATAACAATGAAACAAATTCGGGCAACTAATCATATAGTATGTTCGATAACGCGTCCCATACAACATCAAAACTAAAATCTGTCCGCGTGGTACAATATGCCAATAGAGCTACATTTGTTTAATAACGAACCCAGACAAAAGTTTTGAAACATTTCTAGTCAAGTTAATTTGGTGATTTGAAATCCATAATTATATCACTAAATTTTTTTATGTAAACTTAAACACCGACGCGATTTGCAGTGTTTCAATTGAGATGAAAAAAAAAATTGTGACTTTATTAGCGATTTTAAATCAAGCATTGTGCTACGTGTGGACGTTGGCAGAGTTCTTAGCAAACTGAATAATATAACAGCTCACGTTTCAAGCACAAAGTTGATAATAAATTTTCAAGTGATAATTGCCGAGACGGATTTCTTGTGCTGACATGATATTATCTAGTGTGTATCGTTGATCGATATGCATATGGCAAACTTATTTTCAACAAAAATTTTGAGTCTTCTCACTTCTCAGCAGCTAAGGTATTCGATGCTACTGCGGGTTGAGAATTTTGCAATAAAAATATATTTTTCGTATTTACTACGATTTTATTACACAATATTTACAAATTAAGTACAATCGTAACAACATTTTCCTATTAAAAGTATCAACAATTATTTACAATTAGATCGTCTACCAGGCGTATTGGGCGCCAAGTCCGGCGTATGTGACGTGGGATACGGCAGGGGCGGCGGAGTAGGCGACGGCGGGCGCGTGCGCTGCGTAGGTAGCGACAGCGGGTCCGTGAGCGGCGTAGGTAGCGACAGCGGGAGCGTGAGCGGCGTAAGTAGCTACGGGGGCAGCGATGGTCTTGGCGTACAGAGGGCTAGCGGCGTAAGAGATTGGAGCAGTGTGGGCTACTGAAGAGTATGATACAGCTGGGGCGGCGATGGTCTTAGCGTACACCGGGCTGGCGTAGCTGGCAACAGCTGGGGCAGCGTAGGTCTTGGCGTAGGCCAATGGGGCGGCGTGAGCTACTGAAGAGTAGGAGACAGCTGGGGCGGCGATGGTCTTGGCGTACACTGGGCCGGCGGCGTAGGTCGAGTAAGCTGGGGCGGCGATGGTCTTAGCGTAGACGGGAGCGGCAGCGGCGTATCCGAGGGAGGACGAGGAGCGGGAGATGGACTGGTAGGAGACGGCTGGGGCGACGGCCTTGGTCACGACCGGGGCGTGGGCGTAGGTGGCGTAGGGCGCCGCGGAGTAGGCGGCCACGGGGGCAGCGGCGTAGCCGAGGGGCGCGTGGGTCAGCTGGGACGAGTACGCCACTGACGAGAGCGGGGCGCCGTAGGCCACGGGGGCGGCGGCGAGCAGGTTGCCGGCGGAGGCGATACCCGCGGCGCACAGGAAAATTATGACCTGAAAGGATTAAGTTAATTCAATACTTTACAGATTTATTGAAATACTTATTTTATACAATTGGACATAATAACTTAATTTAAAATTAAAAATAAACCCCGGACTTAGCGTGTAACATTCCTATCACACCTAATAAACGACCTGATGACCTTGAAGACCGGAACCGATTCCCACCAAACATAGCTAAGAAAACACTCGAATGATATACCTTTAAAAAAGTCGCATTAAATTCGGATCATCCGTTTGGGAGCTACGATGCCACAGACAGACAGATACACATTAACACAGACACGTCAAACTTATAACACCCCTTCGTTTTTGCGTTGGGGGTTAAAAACAATAAAAGGGCATTAGAACTTAATGTCCTTCGTCTAAAGGGATTAATTGCAAAGCGTTTACAAATTCATATCGCACCGTTAAAGGTAATGTTAATTGTCAACGAATAATTTTCGTCGTAAACTTCCCGCATACAAATTCATTTAAAATTATTGCCCATTCATTATAATTATTATTGGCTGAAATTAAACTTTTCATTAAAGAAATTTCGTCTAATTGAAATTATCATTGAATTTTGATTAGTTTAAATGTAGAATGTAGAGTTTGGGTAGAGTGCTTCTACTTTACCTTGGAGTACATGTTTGTTCAGTTGTTCTGGTTGTAATAAATTGTGTTGTGCCCACATGTGCTTATATACATTCATTCAGAACAGGTATGGTCCCTGCTTACTTTGATCATCGCCCTGAGCGAAATATTTCAATGTCAAGGATGAATTTCACGTAAGTACGTTGCACAAACAATATCGCTTGAGCGTAGGTTGCACGTGTGGTATTACGCTACTCCAAAATACATTAAACAGAGTGTAATAATGTATTTTGGAGTAGCTTAATCATTATATTTGAACAATAATAAACAGATTAAGTATTATTGTTCAAATGTAATGTACCAGAGTGGAGGATGCTGGGAGCTGGTTCACAGTTTATACTAGTACAGCTCCCAACGTTACCTACTGAATGCATACATAATATTGAACTGTATACAACATGATCTGTAATCTCTAATCAAAATTATGTAATATGTGATTTGAAATAAATTTGACCCAAGGTCTGGCGCTTACCTCGGCCAACGTATCAGTTTAGCGATACAGCGAGGTAATACTGCCAGTCTTTTGGGTACATTACCAGCGGCCGCCGATTTAGATATAGTTTTTTACATATAGCCTTTTTTATTACTTGTTTAGTTTATAGTTTAGATAATAATAATTTACCTAAAATAGTTTCAATTTATATATGTTATTTTTAAGGAGTTTTTTGTGTTATTGATAATAAACTAAAATTAATTTTTAAATAAATTTAAATTTGAAATTGGAAAATTTAGACTTAGGTATAAATTATGATCTATACCAAGTTTAACAACAAGTGTGAGTAAAGATAAATAGTAATTTTTATTTCGTTTATATAAAAATTAATTGCTGAAAACTCGAGAACGGCTGAACCGATTCGGCTATTTTTAGTCTTGAAATATTCGTCCCGGGAAGGCTATAACGGTTCATCACAAATTTTTATATGCTCAACGAGGTGGGCACGTGGAGGCTAAAATCGTAGCAATAAACTACTGGTTTCCTTTTTTTTGCATTTATATGCAAAAAAATGTTGTCAAAGAGAAAGTTATGTATTTTCATCATTTTCTATGATTACCTTTGAATCCAACAACTAGAGTCCAATTTTACGATGTGTGAAATACAACTTAAGTGCTCCATAAATAAATGACATTTGAATTGGTAAAAAATAGTCCTATGCTCATAATGAGTCAGTTGTGTAACTGGCCTGTTATGAGAAAATGTGTTATAAAATATATTACACGTTGTTTTTTTAATATGAAAATAATAATAATAATATATTATATGGATGCTTCACACCATGTCGATCTGGCCCCGTGCTAAGTATCCGAAGAACTCGTGCTGCAGGTACCAACGGAAATATATTATTTAATACATTATACAATACATATATCTAAAGTTTTTATTATATTATACACAAATATTAAATACACATCCATGACCTAGGAAGATTGAAAACTTTTTCAATCTTCGTAGGTCATTCGAACCTGCGATCTTCGGCTTGAGCGTCGACGCTTTCAACCACTGCGCTATAACATAGGTCGTAAAATTTCAGACGATTCAAATGTCTACTTTAATCCTACTACTAAACTGTGAAACACATTTGGATATTATCTTTCTTACCAGCTATTTGAATTTTGAACAAAATACCCTATCAAATAATAATTCTTAGAATCCAAGGCTGTGAGGACTAAGGATGTCGGCTCTAATGAGGTTAATGATTTATATTTATTGGCAAACTTTGCCAATTGCTTATTCGAGTTTGAATAGCATTTTGTTCCAGCGTAAAATTGTGATTAGTGTAATAAAAGATGCAATAAAGATTCGTTGCAGGTTCTATTCGTGGCATAAACAGATAAATAACTGTTTATAAAATTATGCTCATGTTAAGTATACACTGAGAGGAAAGAACCATGACTTAGGAGTAACATTGGTCGTATTATTATTATATTAGTTACGAGCTGTCCCCGCGACTTCGTTCGCGTGGTTTTTGAGCGACTTACACCGTTTATGCAACGAAAGTCTCCACGTTTTTTGCAACATTTCTCACTGACGCTTCGCTCCTATTAATCGCAGCTTAATGTTTATAGCCTAAAGCCTTCCTCTTTAAATGGACTATCTAACAAAAAAAAAAGAAATTTTCAAATCGGACCAGTAGTTCCTGAGATTAGCGCGTTTAAACAAACAAACAAACTCTTCCGCTTTATAATATTAGTATGGATAGCGTAACAAAAAGTTTAATATGAAGGAATTAATATTTTATGGCGTTTTTACAAACTAGAGATTGCCCTGTAGTTCAATTTTATTATCGTCTTATATATAAAAATGAATTGCTGTTCGTTAGTTTCGCTAAAACTTGAGAACGGCTGAACCGATTCGGCTATTTTTAGACTTGAAATATTTGTGGAAGTCCAGGGAAGGTTTAAACGGCATCTATGCTCAACGAAGTGGGCACGGATCAGCTAGTTCATTAATAACACTAGTTTACAAAATTAAACTTTTTGTCTGTTGCCGCGAATTCTATGGTTGATATTGTTCACTCATCACTTATTTTTGTCAAATCTACCCTCAAAATCTTATGAGCAGCTCGAGTTACTTTGTTTTCGATTTTTATCAGTTAAGCATATATATTAATCGATAACAGGCATATATTACTGTGTTAAAATTAGTTTCTCTAGTTTTTGCGTCATGAGTAGTTCAGGGAGACGTTGTTTAAACAATCCAAATCATTTTTGCTATATATACGGAGAATATGTGTTTTAACAACTATAGAAAAGTTATATCAGAGTTGTTGAAAAATACCTATTTTGAGTATTTTGGGATGCTCTTGGATAAAAATGAGAAGTCTTGGGCTCCCAATTGTGTTTGTAAATCGTGTGTGGAATATTTAAGATCATCAAGAAGCATCATGAAACAGTTTGTAAAATCACTAGATAAAGATGGGAACTGCTTTTCTTACATTTGCCAAAAATTTCCTCAGCTCACTATGGAAAAGATTAAAGCCGGTATCTTTGATGGCCCTCAAATTAGACAACTTACGAATGATACTCACTTTAGAAACTCTATGACTGAGTCAGAACTAAAGGCTTGGACAGCTTTCGTATCTGTGATAAAGAATTTTCTCGGAAATCGGAAATCTGAAAATGTTGAACTTGTAGAAGACCTTCTGCTACAATTAAGAAATATGGGATGCAATATGAGTATAAAAATCCACTTTCTTCATAGTCACCTGGACAGGTTTCCGGAAAATTTAGGAGATATGAGTGAAGAGCAGGGAGAGCGTATGCATCAAGACTTACGCGTCATGGAAGAGCGCTATCAGGGTTTCTGGGATACAAATATGATGTCTGACTATTTTTGGTCTCTAATAAGTCATTTTCCAAAGTCTCAATGATTAATTGTTTTTTTTTAAAAAGATTTTCGTATTAAATACATGTTTTTTTCTGTCTAATTCCTACATAGCTAAAACTCAGAAACTAGAGCTGATAAAAATATTCTAATTATATTTTTGAAAATAGCATATTATATGTAGTCAGCAACAGCTAAAATTTCTTCGGCAACAGATGTACTGTAAACTAGTGTAATATGAAGGAATGAATATTCTATAAGGCGTTTATACAAACTAGAGATACTAGACTGTAGTCGAAATCTGTTATTTATTATGATTATCATAATAATATCTAATAATGTAATCTCAAGAGAGTACCTGCACATAATTATTATTTTGTTATAGGAGTAAATGTTTTGTATTGGAAATTATTGTATTGTGTATTGTATTTGTATTAAATATTTTGTATTTAGGATTCGAAATAATTGAATACCCGTGATTAGGTTCACTATGAGTATAATGCAGACCATGCGGCCAATTAATTACATACTCAACATACAAATATATAAATGATTCATTCTGCAAAATCTCACTCCAATGATTAAACAAGCCTTAGAAAAACTTTTTATTCTTTTCCTTTCATTTAAAGTGTATCGTGGATACGAGTTTTAAATATTAAAACAATAATTTGTGTATTAATAGCTTTCATGCTATTAATTTACAGCTAATTAATACAAAGAAATACACGCCAGCCTATTTTTTCTATTGTAAGCTGTGTAAGTATAATAAAATATCATGTAGGTATGCAAATTATAATTTATAATGAGTTCTGTACCTACCTACATCTATTTTTTGTTTTTCCAAATTTCAATCCATATTTTTTTTATTTATACATACATAGCGTACTGTTGTTGTATTGTATTGTTTAAACAAACACACTTTTTAGCCTATATCATTCAATCAATTTTTAAAAAGTCTTTCAGTGTTTGATTGTCCATTTATTGACGAAGGGTATATAGAATCATGCTCAGATACAAAGCATCAATGAATAATGTTACAAGTCAGGCTTTTTCCCCTTTTCCCGTTTATGCAACGGAAGCTGTTGCATAAACGGGCTAGACAGTTTGTTAATTCGGTACGAAATCGGGACAGCTAGATAATAGATAAATTAGAAAACATGATTGTACTTATAAATATTTTATTTGAAATTAACAAAATAAATAATTATAACTTGCATAATTTATTTACAATTCTTAAACGCTATGTCATTACCATCCGTATTGGGCGCCAAGTCCAGCGTATGTGACGTGGGATACGGCTGGGGCGGCGGAGTAGGCGACGGCGGGCGCGTGCGCTGCGTAGGTAGCGACAGCGGGTCCGTGAGCGGCGTAGGTAGCGACAGCGGGAGCGTGAGCGTAGGTAGCGACAGCGGGAGCGTGAGCGGCGTATGTAGAGACAGCGGGTGCGTGCGCGGCATATGTAGCGTAGGCGGGCGCTTGCGCGGCGTAGGTAGTGTAGGCTGGCGCTTGCGCGGCGTAGGTAGTGTAAGCGGGCGCGTGCGCGGCGTAGGTAGCGACAGCGGGTGCTGCTATGGTCTTAGCGTATACTGGGCTTGCGGCATAAGTGACTGGGGCAGCGTGAGCCACTGAGGAGTATGAGACAGATGGTGCAGCAATTGTCTTGGCGTATACGGGGCTGGCGGTAATGGTCTTGGCGTAGACTGGGCTGGCAGCATATGCTAATGGAGCGGCGTGAGCCACTGAGGAGTAGGAGACAGCTGGAGCAGCGATGGTCTTGGCGTACACTGGGCTGGCAGCGTAAGTAGAGATCGCGGGCGCATAGCTCCTAGCGTAGACGGGGGCGGCAGCGGCGTATGTTCCGAGGCTGGTCGAAGTGCGAGAGATGGACTGGTGGGATACAGCCGCTGGGGCGATGGTCTTGGTTACGACTGGGGCGTGGGCGTATGCGATGGGCGCCGCGGCGTACGCCACGGGTGCAGCGTAGCTGAGGGGAGCTGCGTGGGCCGTGGTGTGTGATGAGTACGAGGAGACGGAGGAGACTGGGGCCGCAGCCAGGAGGTTGCCGGCGGAGGCGATGCCCGCGGCGCACAGGAAAATTACTACCTGAAAGATACACAATATTTTAGTATAATATACACATACAGAATTGAAGACATGAATGAATCAAGGTATATAACGGGTGTAAAAAGAGCAGTCAGTATAACTTTGGGATATACTACCTTGTCTCATTCTAGAAATGTATTTTTTTTTAATTTTTTTTACAAGACATTAAAAAACAATTTTTTTTTGCTTTGTTGTTATTCTTGCGACAAAAAAACAAGAAATGGTAAAAAATAAAAAATAAATTTTTACTTTTTGAGAAAAAAAAATATAAAAAAAATACATTTCCAAAATGAGTTAAGGTAGTATAATCGTATCTCAAAGTTATAGTGACTGCTCTTTTTACACCATGTATGTCGCAAAAATTTTCATAATGTTTAAGTGACAGTTTGAAATCAGTATTTTGCGTATATCACCTTCATCCACTTATGTGTTCAATTATAAAAACACCCCCCGTTCAACTCAACCTATCTGACCCTGTATTGCTATGGTATTATTATGTAGGCACAAGGTATGCTATTAAAGCTGGTTATGACAATTTAATAACACTCACAATTTGAAGGCTACTGACCACAAAAAGTTAACATTTAAATTAAATTATGAACATGTATTTAAAGGTAAAGTTTTGAATCAAGATTTGCGATAGAACCGATAGTAATGATGCGTCAGTGTCCCTAGGACTGTGCGACAGATCAACTATAGACAGACATACAGGTCAACTAGACATATAGACTCGCTTAGAAAGTCTACATATATTTGGGACTAACCGACCCGTGCCCACATCGTTTTCGAGCACGGAAACCGTGTACCTTCCCGGGACTTCCACGAATAGACCAAAAATAGCCGAATCAGTTCAGCTGATCTCGAGTTTTAGCGAGACTAACCAACAGCAATTGATTTTTATATAGCCTTTGTTACTCAGTGATAATGTAGCTTTCTAATGAAAAAAGAATGATTAAAATCGGTCCAGTACTTTTTGAGTTAAGTCGTTACATACAAAAATACAAATCTTTCCTCTTTATAATAATAGTATAGATAATATGGTAGTAGCAACAAGAAAGCAGAGAATAAAGCGTGAAATCTCTTTAAACCAAATTTGTTGCGAATCTGTATAAAACTCTATTTGTTAAATTAGGTCCTTATTTTCAGAGGCGGACTGAATGACAATTACCTTCGAGTACATGATTGCTCTGTTGTTCTGATTAGAATAATTTCGTCTGTTCCTACTCGTGGTTATATACTATAGCGTATCTATGCATCGCCCCCGCGGGCACAAGTCAATGTCGTTATATTTTAGCAATCGTAATCTAGATTAGCTTTCGGTATTGCACCGCAACTTGAGTTTATTTTTAACCCACGACGAAAAAAGAATTACAAGTTTCAAATGTCTGGGTGTGTATATCTGTAGCTTTGTAGCTGCGAAACAGATGTATTAATTGAAGACATAAGTAGATGAAGGTGATATCGCAAAAAAAATTACCTAGAAAATTGAGTTCAAACTATCACTTAAACATTTTAGGTTATCTAGTAACGTATTTGAAGTACATTTTAGAGACGGATCATTAGATTAATGTACTTAATACATTACGTCGGATTCTAAAATGTTAAGTGACAGTTTGAACTAAATTTTTTGGTAATCAGAATTTTATTTTTTATTTATTTTTACTTATTTTTATTTATTCAGAAAACTTACAGCTTATAAAAATTACAGTAAGAAAACGTTAATGGACAATCATGAAACCAATTAAAAGGTTTTCACTAATAGGTAACAATATTTGAGGTTATAATAGGTTTTGAGTGGAAATAATAAAATTAATAAATGACATTCTAAACAATACTTAATCTAAAAGAAATAAATATACTAAAAGGCAATAAAAAAAGAAAGAAAATACGATGTTATCAAAGAAGATTTGCTACATATCACCTTCATCCATTCATGTCTTCAATTAGAATCTAGATTTTTTGAAAAATTTTTAGATTGCCTATTTCCTGAAGAGGCTTATGAGGCATCATCATAAGACCAATATAATTAGATCAATGAATAATGTTTAAAAATTGGGGCAGACGAAGTCACAGGTACAGCTGTTACCTTCATACATACTATACCTAAATCGGTTAAGCCTATTAATATACGACTAACGGAACCCTTGACCTTAAACAATAGTACTTGTGTAGCTCCTTAATTGATAGCACATGTTATTATTATTGATTACATAATATAGAAGTCCTGATAACATATAGCGGCAATTTATGTTCAAGAGACGCAGGTTTCTTCAAAAATTCTATATATTATATATCCTTTATATAAAAATGAATTGCTGTTCGTTAGTCTCGCTAAAACTCGAGAACGGCTGCAGCGATTCGGCTATTTTTGGTCTTGAAATATTTGTGAAAGTCCAGGGAAGGTTTAAACAGTTAGCATGCTCAACGAAGTGGGCACGGGTCAGCTAGTCTTCTTATATAGGTATATAAAATTGAATTGCTGTTCGTTAGTCTCGCTAAAACTCGGGAAAAGCTGAACCGATTCGGCTATTTTTAGTCTTGATATAGTCGTGGAAGTCCAGGGAAGGCTTAAACGGCTTGTATGCTCAACGAAGTGGGCACGGGTCAGCTCGTTATAGATAAAATGCAAAGGTATATAAATAGTTTCCATTTCGGTTGCGCTAACGGGGGCCAGTCTCATTGTAACCAATCCAAAACGGGAGTCATTTTTATATAGTGCCCAGGTATGTACGCAATAAACGTAGACACTTCTTCCTAACCAAGGTTATGTTCATTCGCTATATGTTCATTTAGCAGATGCGACCGCGTCTCTACCTAGATCATTTTTGTACCTATACATTTATGCATAAGAAATTGAATTATTTTCTTGTTTCAGCCTTTTCAGACCCCTTTTTGCGAAGTCGGATTATAATTATAATAATTTTTTTTGTTTCGTATTTCTTTGTTTCCATATTAAATATAATAAGTATTATATTTTTATTAAAATGACCATTACATACAACTAAGCAATTCCTAGATACTACTACACAAAATTTCGGAAAATTATATAGCCTATGTTACTCGCGATATTATTGCTGTATAGCATAATCATAATTTGATCCGAAAAAACACGACGATTCGACTTTGTGCCAATATGAGTTGAGCCTTAGGGCCAGGGTTAAGTAAGGGTCATCCACGACTTGCCGGAGTGCTCTCTTACTTTAATTGAAAGTCCCGTCCCTTATGAGGTAGACCGGCTGGTCGGGGGCCTAAGTGTTGAAAGATCCAGGGCACTCCTCCCATCTCAACGGCTGATGGCAATCCACAAGTGGTTTTAGTGTTTAAACCGGCCGTAGCGAGCCGGGAGTCCCACATAACCCTAGGGGACCCTCCCTGGGGGATGCGTAACGCATTTCTCTTGCGACATCAAAAAAAAAAAAGGGGTCTTCCACTTTTGTATTTCACTCTTGACTTGTCACTCGTTCGAATCCAAACAGTCGTGATTCGGCCACTAGCTGTGTGCTCTCGCCCACGTAACTACGTTACAGTCGCGTGTTTGCATCAATGTACGATGTAGCGCGTTAGCAGCGTGTTTGTAGCGCGTTGATATCGCTTCTATAGCGCGTTGCAAATGCTACTATCGCTGTCGACGTAGAGTCTCCGTGGTAACGTACATCTTGTACTGTCGTTGTGTCGACATGTATTTATTTTGGATTATCTTAATCTATATTTAAATTCTCTATTTAAATTAATCGTGAAAAAAAAATCTAGGTCAAATGCTCAGGTCATTGGAATGTAACTAAGGAAGAAGTCAATTTATGATAGATCGGAAACGTATTCAGAGTTTCCGATACCGGAAGTAATCGCGATAAGGCTCCGAATATAAATTTCAGCTACGTCGGACCGTTTAATAAGGTATCCGATTTGACATGGCTATTAAGACTGAAAAAGATGATCTCATCTCTGTTAATAGTAATTGAATGTTACTAAATCGTACTTAATGTTCGTTACAATATGATAATAGAGTGACTAAAAATATAACGGGTGTAGAATGAACAGTCACTATAGCTTTGGTATATTATGATTATACTACCTTTTCTCACTCTAGAAATGTATTATTATTTTTAAAAAATTAAAAAAAAAATGTTTTTTCGTTATTCTTGCGACCAAAAAATATCTCAAAGTTATAGTGACTGTTCTTCTGTAGGTATACTCGTATTATCCTGATTAAAATGACACATAATCATGGTTAATTAAACACTTTTAATATTGTGTTGGCATAGCGATAATCATAATAGGAATAATAATAGCTTTTCCACCAATTTTGGGGACGATGAATAGTTTAAACCAGACTAGAGTATAGTGACTAAGTGTGTGCGCAGTATACTTGCAATATAGATGAAATTATTACATTCTCATCCGACGTCATATGAAAATAAACATTTTTGATTATGATATACGCAAGTAGGTATGAAACCACTATAAATACAGAGAGGTAGGTAATATTTTTGTTATGAATTTTTCTACAGCGATTTTACTGCAAATGACTACCGTCACCACTGCACCAAATATTATGATGATACAGTGTGATCTTGCCTTTACGATCTAAAACTTCGTAAAATTTTTATTGAGCAAGTCATGTAGTTTGTTAGAATATTTTTATTTTATTACAAAAAGAATTTAAATGGTAAAAATAATATTATGCACAGGAATATAAAGTATTGTTATTATTATTAATCATTAAAGTAATTAATAAGTTTCTTTTTTTTATATATTACAGTAAATCTAGTTTGTAACCTTCTGAAAAACAATAAAAATGTACGTTCCGTTGCTTGGTTAAAATTTGCAACTAGAAACTTGCATAAAATAAATTAATGTGTCAATAATAAAAACAAAACATATTTTCGTATTTTTGTTTTTTATTCCAGTTTCAAAATAAATAAGTAGCTACAGTCAACATTATCTATTTACAACTAATCCGAGGTCTTGATTGTTCACCAGGCGTATTGGGCGCCAAGTCCGGCGTATGTGACGTGGGATACGGCTGGGGCGGCGGAGTAGGCGACAGCGGGTGCGTGCGCTGCGTAGGTAGCGACAGCGGGTCCGTGAGCGGCGTAGGTAGCGACAGCGGGAGCGTGAGCGGCGTAGGTAGCGACGGCGGGAGCGGCGATGGTCTTAGCGTAGACTGGGCTCGCGGCGTAAGCCAATGGGGCGGCGTGAGCTACTGAAGAGTAGGAGACAGCTGGGGCAGCGATGGTCTTGGCGTACACTGGGCCGGCGGCGTAGGTCGAGTAAGCTGGGGCGGCGATGGTCTTAGCGTAGACGGGAGCGGCAGCGGCGTATCCGAGGGACGACGAGGAGCGGGAGATGGATTGGTAGGAGACGGCTGGGGCGACGGCCTTGGCCACGACCGGGGCGTGGGCGTAGGTGGCGTAGGGCGCCGCGGAGTAGGCGAGGGGTGCGTGGGTCAGCTGGGACGAGTACGCCACTGACGAGAGCGGGGCGCCGTAGGCCACGGGGGCGGCGGCGAGCAGGTTGCCGGCGGAGGCGATGCCCGCGGCGCACAGGAAAATTATGACCTGACAAAAAAAAATCCGGGTTAAGAATGTTAATCTGATTTTTTTATTAATGCAATGGTTAGCAAAAATCCCTATTAAAATAAGTTAATTATGCGAATATGATAGTTAAATTACAATTTTACAATCAAAAACGCATTCGTATACTGGTGTAAATCTAAAAGTAACGATTACGGAGCAGCCTGCTTTTTGAACTTGACTCAATTTTTAAAATCTCTTTTACCTTTGAGTACATGATTGTTTGTTTGAGTGTTCTGGTTGGAATACTTTTTGGAGCACTTACACAAGCTTTTATACCGACGTGACAAACTGGTTAAAAGACGATGATCGCCTCAAGCGGCATTTCAATGCCAAGGCTGTGTCGTAACTGATACTCCGAGTGCATATTGAAGGAAACCGAACGATCTTTTTGCAATTAAAATAGTTTTTTTCGTTAATCTCTCATTATTTTTATCGCAAATGCGTTTTAATTGCCGGATATGAAATGTTCGTGCAAACTTTTACAATGATTCATAATGATGTTGAAATTTCAAATGATGACCGTTTTAGTGTGAAATTTAATTACTGACCAGTTTAACTTTTGACTTCATATTTATGAAGTAAAATACAGAAACCTAAATAATGACCTTAGGTAATGGGTGCAATCCTTATCGGCTTTCATTTTAATTGTCAGTCCCAGTTTCCGACCCAGTCATACAATAAATAAAACTCGGGTATGGTTGTTCTTTCATCTATATTAATGAAAGAGTATTTCTCTTAACCAGGGCTTGAAAGCGGTACAGGTATAAAGGTATTATACCGGTACTAAATTACGATATCGCTTTAATTTAAAGGTTGAGTCAAAACGGTTGAAATTTACCAGTGCGGTATCGCAAAATAACGAAATATACCTTTATTCTTTTACGGTATGGTTATAACCGAAATCATTTCGGTACCGAAAAAATTCAGAGCAACGTAGCACGCACTGACGCGGCGCGGCGTTGTCGATTCGAAACTTTACACAAGCTCAAGACTATCTACGAACAAAACCATTAATTTACAAATTAAGGTATCTGAATAATACCGGTACCGAAATAATAGCGGTACCGTTATATTATAAGGTTACCATAAATTAAAGGTATGATATGACGATAGGTATGACGTCATACCATTTACTGTTTTTACCGAAATTTTTCGGTTATTCAAGCTCTGCTCTTAACGCACCCTTAGCTTTTATCCATGATGCCATTTGTCATAAGTAGGATTTGACATAGACGACTGGCGAGAGAACAGGCGCAGGACCGACTTTTTACATGCCCATTCGACGCATGGATCATCTTTCTTGTCAGACAATCAGGCGATGAGTCTGCATTGTCCTAACCAAACTTGAAAACAACATTTTTTGTTGTTTCAATGCGGAAATCGAACCCACGACCTCCGGGTCGAGAGCGAAGATCTGAACCACTAGAGCACGGAGGCGATGACAAGTTGCCGTAAGGCTGTTTGCTTAATTTACTTAAGTGTTGGTTTCAACACTCAGCACATCGTCCGGGTGATACTCGTATATTTCACTAATCGTCACTTTGCGTTACATTTTACGTGTGCGTGTGTAAAAACGAAACCTCACGTGTGTCGTTTCAATGCTAACATAGCATCATCATCATCATCATCATTTCAGCTGTGACGTCCACTACAGGACAATACCCTTTATTATATTGCAATTTCCCCCAGGGGTATGTGGGACTCCCGGCTCGCTACGGCCGGTTTACCCACTAAAATCAGTTGCTGATTGCCATCTGCTGTTGAGATGGGAGGAAGCCCTGGATCTACTAAACAATAGCCTTTCCCAAAGTATTTTAGAGAGAGGGAGTTGCCTATACAAATTTACGACGCCCAAGAATTCCTCAGTTAGACCTCATTTAATTCTGTATTCTACACCTGATGATCTTAGTCGAAACCGGTCGTGTATACGAATAAATCTGATGTTAAATCTATAATATAAAAATGGATCCCAACTTATGGTAAGCTCATAACTCAAGAACGACTGAACCGATTCGGCTATTTTTGGTTTTAAAATATTCGTGGAAGTCCAGGGAAGGTTTAAACGGTTTGTATGCTCAACGAAGTGGGCACGGGTCGTAACTAATAAAGTGGAAAAAGTGTGTAAGTAATTTGTGTATTATTACTGTCATTTAATTCTATTGTATATATTGTGTATTCATTGAAATGCTGTATACTCTGTTCTGATTCAATGTGGTATAAATGTTAACAAAGTTATAAGGCGTCCAATTTATACGTCACTTTTAATGGCGGAAAAAAAGGACACACTAATATAATTTTTTGTTTACATTTAAATGGTGTGCGTGATAAAAAACGAAATCCTACGAGTCTCGTTTGTGTCAATTCTAAAATAGCATGTCGACATAATACATAAGACAGATCTCTACCTGCAGTGTCCAAGTACCGGCAATCCCAAGGGTACTAGGCTCACATAATTATAATGTTTTGAAAACCTTAGCTGTATACTTCGCTTTGATTCAATGTGCTATAATTTAAACAAGGATCGATAGAGCTTCATAGCTTTCACACGCTGTCTGAGTTATAATCTGAACCTGTTAGTCTTTTTTACTATCAAGCAATGATGCTTTTAATGTCACTTGTTCCGGGGAATAGGAAATTAAAAATTTCAGTAAAAGTGTTGCTATAATTTATCATCAGTTATGATACATCATAGCAACACTTTATTCTATCACGTTAGCTTACAAAAAAAAAATATCGGCTGTGGATTAGCCGATTTTTTTTTGGACAGGTCAAATTTATAACACCTATGTTTTCGTCGGGAATTCAAAATAATGACACGTAATCTACATCTACGCTATCTATACTAATATTATAAAGATTTGTATTTTTGTATGAAACGACTTAACTCAAAAAGTACTGGACCGATTTTCATAATTTTTTATTTATTAAAAAGCTACATTATCACTTAGTAACATAGGCTTTATAAAAATCAATTACTGTTCGTTAGTCTCGCTAAAACTCGAGATCAGCTGAACTGATTTGGCTATTTTTTCTCTTGAAATATTCGTGGAAGTCCCGGGAAGGTTTACACGGCTTACATGGTCAACGAAGTGGGCACGGGTCAGCTAGTTTTGTATACATTAATATCAGTGATATATAAATAGTATAAATATAAAACTAGCTGACCCGAGAGTTCCGATTCCAAGTGTGGAATCGGAACGTATAGTTAAGTATGAGACATGCTAAAGGTCATTGATCTATTACACAGTTAACGTCAAGATAAACGTAATGAATTATGCTTTGATCACGATTTACTAGCAAATGCAGACTTATGGTATGTCTGCTATTTTAGATACATCAATGGTAAAATCCATTGAGTGTCGGAGAATGAATAGCACTCGAATAGCACATCAACTGTCAACCGCCATCTTGTTTCCGCGGATTGTTATTATCTTAATACTCGCCGACCCGACTACCAAGCGTGGCCAGTAAAGGAATTAGGCATCTCCCCCCTGAAATACTGTAGGCAGGCTTATAGCCAGTAGTGGCGTTATGATGATGACGATGAATATTAAAATTGTCAGGTATACAATTTTAATTACCAGTGTGGTCTAAATTTGCCCAAGGTTCGACTTTATAATTGTAGGGTCTTAGATGAAAAAAATAATAGAAGGTAAATCGTCGCTTCACAACCTCGTATCTATACAACTACAACATTTCAAATTTCAATGGAGTAAAAATATTTTTAATTTTATTATGACATGGATTTTTTAGCTTTAGATTTTAACTAGCTTTTTATCTCACCTTAAGTATATAAAATTAAGTTTTATAGAATCGAGATAACATTGATTTTCCAGATCCGAGATTCAGATTTTTTTAGATACGAGGTTTCGAAGGTGAAAGTGATTAGAATGTAACAAACGCACACGCTGTATGAGTTATAATCTGAAGCTGTATTTTATTTAATTTTATGTATTTCTAAACATTATAAAATACAGGTCAGTATACAGTAACTGTGCAAAAAAATAAATACCTTCATTCGCACAATTCTCATAAAGTAACTCGAAGTTTTTTCTTCACGTATTAATATTAAAATACACTAAAATGATTGAAAAAGACTATTTCTTAGAGTATTTTATTTTCCATATAAAAATAAATATATATAACATACATTAAATCTAGATTAGGCCAAATTACCATCCGTGGCCTGACAGACCGCCGTAACCGAGGTGGGAGATCGCCGGGGCTGAGTACGCCACTGGGGCATGGGCATAAGAGGCAACGGGGGCCGCAGCATACGCCACTGGGGCGGCGTGCGAGTAAGAGAGAGGAGAGGAGTACGACAGAGACGGAGCGTAGGAAACAGCTGGTGCAGCGTAGCTCTTCACGACAGGAGCAGCAACGGAGTAGGACACAGGTGCGATCGCCTTCACTACTGGCGCGTGGGCGGTGTGGGTAGAGTAGGACGAGATGGTGGACACCGCCGGTGCTGAATATGCTAGTGATGGTGCATATGCAGGCGCGGCGTAGCTCTTGATCACAGGTGCAGCGTAGCTCTTGATGACAGGTGCGTCGGCGTACGCGATGGGTGCAGGTGCGTATGCCACTGGAGCGGCGGCGTAGGACCCATATATCCCACCAGCACGGGCGGTCGCAATCGCGCACAACAGAACTACCAACTGAAAAAATACAGCTCATATTAATAAAACAAAATTACAGTGACCTCTCAAATCTCTTACAAATAAGAAGCAACCATTTCTGCAGTTAACAGGTAGTAAAACTGTATTTCATTGTTTTTTTTTAATTAGACGAGCGTTTGTGTAAGCCTCATATCAGACGTAATAAGAGACCAATTATTATCATTTTAAGAACTTTTAGCACACTAAGCCTATGTAGGTCTAAGTAAAAGGTTAGATATGAGAATTTAACCGTATCCAGTCAAAAATAAGTATGTAGATCACACATCTGGATGAAGCTACTAAAGAAAATACAAAATCAAAGTCGAATACAATTTCACAGCGAATGACAATTAATTAAGCTACGTTCTTTTGTCTTGGGAAATATTTTTGGATTTGCTTAAATGACCTAAATGTTCAGTGCTCTATTTGCCTATAGCTGTATCTAAGGATCAGTCCTTCAAGTTAAGGCCCGTTTATATCAAACAAACTTAATCGCAACCTCTACTTGAGAACCTATTTGACAGATAAAACGTGTCGTTTCCCTTTTAAAAGTGAACAATTAATGTTACATAGAACTTTAATTTCTTTTTTCTTAACCGTAATATTCATAACTAGCTGTGCCCTGCGACTTCGTTCGCGTGGTTTTTGAGTAACTTAAACCGTTTATGCAGCGCACGCAATGAAAGTCCCCAAATGTTAATAATTTTCCCCGTTTTTGCAACATTTCTCACTGACGCTTCGCTCCTATTGGTTGCACCGTAATGTTATATGGCTTCCTCTATAAATGGACTATCCAACAAAAAAAATATTTTTCAAATCGGACCAGTATTTCCTGAGATTAGCGCGTTTAAACAAACAAACAAACAAACTCTTCCGCTTTATAATATTAGTATGGATATAGATTATAGGCCAACATTAAAATAAGTATAATCTATATTTTTACGTTTTTAAAAATAACAAAATGAAAGTATGTAACTTAAGTAAAGTTCTTCATGTTTAAACGTGAATCGAAACATTTTTTTATCTGTCAAATAGGTTCTCAAGTAGAGGTTTAGATTGAGATTGTTTTATTTATACGGGCCTAATCTGTGATGAACCCAACTGCAATATGAACTTTTTTAATTTTTAAATGGTGCAAATTTTATTAGGCACTATTGTCACTTGAACTTCATTATAATGAACTGGACCAGTTATCGTATACGACAGCTGGAATGACGTAACCATATACCGAAGTAGAAATAGGTTAAACCGTACCTTAGCTGCCATTTTACAGAATCCTCCAGTACTAACTGATACAGTTCAACACGAACCTTCGTTTATATACCGTCTAAGCTCAGACGTACATTGACATTGTATAGCGCTAACATAATTATGTGCAATTATATGTTACTATTAAGTATGTTTTCATTATGAATTTATGATGAATATAAATGTCGTAGTACTCATCATCTAGTATAATATGAAACAGGTTGTAATATAGCCTCCTTCATGTTTGCAGATGTATTTTAAAAAAAGGGGTCTAAAAAAGCTGAAACGAAAAAAAACATTCAGATATAAATCCATAAATGCATAGGTACAAAAATGATCAAGGTTTTGGAACCTAACCTAATTCTTATTTTAGATTTTTGCGTAATATTTATTTTAAAGTAAATAAATTCATTCAATAAACTATAACTTTTGCCGGCCGCTTATTATCTGAAGTGATTAGGGTAATCAAGATAGTCTTGATTTGGTCGGGATTTCTACTAGCGGAAATCTGATTTCATATCAGTAGCCACTAGCTACTAACTACGGCTAGCGACGTCGATCCATCCCTGATTATTAATCCTCTTGTCGTTTGTGCTATTTGAGATTGTTTCAACATAGTAATAATTCTACGTTTATGATTATTAAGTAATACTTAACTAATAAGTATTATTATTAATCTGTGATGCTGGAGTAAAAATAGTACCTCCCCATCATCTACCTGTGGGTGTGGTAAATGGAGGCAGAGCTATATACAGGCTGTAATATTAATGAGTGATAATATTTTAGGGTGTGTATATGTCCCGTAATAGTTTACTGTGAAAGTACCAGCGCTAAAAGTAGTACTTTTTTACTTATAGTATGGGCAAGTTTATGATGTTGTGGCATTTATCATAGTATTATAAAAGTCAAAAGTAAGTCTTTCGACGCTTGTACTTTCACAGTATACTCTACATAGGAGGCACATACACACCTAGTATTAACACTCATTTATTTTACACCTTGTATATCCGGAAATTATCGAGTTTTAGGACATTGTTATCGCTTGGCAGTCGAGCGAGCGTGACGAGTATACTACACCTTCATTAATATTTTGGGGAATCTTATGTCTAGTAGTGGATGTGATAGCTGAAATGATGATGATGAGGATATAATTAAATTGTTATAAAAGTAACAGCTGTTGATGATAACTGATGAGATAAAAAGTATTATGTATAGTATCAGTGTATATGAAGATGAAGTAATGTTGTTAATAATAGTTAAAATATAACTTAAAATTTTACTAAAACTTAATTATTATGGTCTTGTCTTGACATGTGCTCAGCAAGTCTGACGAATGACGATGATTATGAACGATCTCTAGATAAAATTCGCCTTTGCTGAGTTACTAGCGTAGTTAATTGTGTGCGGGTAGCCGTCAAAACCCTTCAATGGAACCTAAGCGCCAATTTCCACCAGCTGACTTGGCACAAATAATTGCTAATTTCCTAAGATTGACAAATGCTTTACGGATTTTTAGAGAATTAATCAAATAAGTGAGTTATAATATGTCTTATAAATAAAAAAAGATTGTTTTTTGTGAGTTTCGCTAAAACTCGAGATCCACTGAACCGATTCGGCTATTTTTATCCATGAAATATTCGTGGAAGTCCCGGGAAGGTTTAAGCGGTTCATCACAAACTGTGTCTATGCTTAACGAAGTGGGTACGGGTCAGCTAGTAATATGTAAATTTTAATCCATGTTTTCAATTACTTTATGTATCAAAATATGTTCATGCTCGCGGTGAAAACATGGATAAGGTCATGTATGTTGTCCCTGAATTATAAAGCAAGAGGAATATTCTGCCCTCGTAATTGTAAATGCAGTATTTGCAAAATGGCGGTTTCGAGAAAAACGCGGTTAAAGGTTTTTTTACATTCTCTACAATTACTGAAATCATATATATTTTATTTTTGACTGAGTATTTACATAATAAGTCAATTTACTATTTACTTTAACAGCAATGACAATTTTATTGATTATTTAGTTTATAATGTTGAATACTGCGTTTTATCTTGGTATTTATATTTGACATTTGCATTTATCTTAAAGTGAAATGCAGTATTTGTGCTTAGTACTGCGTTGTTGTCTAGGAAATAATTCAAACTGCATTTATTTCTAGTACATCGAAACTAAACGATCGACTATCAATTCTATAAATGCAGTTAATTATTATTTCGTGGACACATAAAATAATAGGAATGTAGATAAAATTACAAATAAAAGTCATAATTTATAAAAAAAATTAGTACTTTATTAAAGTAAAACTCTCATTAAACAATTCAATGTTAAAACACAGCCATAAAAAAATTGTACTCAACAAATCACTCAAAATCAATAATCATAACTTCTTCATTATTAAATATTATAGAGATTTGCTTATTCTCTTTAAAAATTAAGAAAAAAAGGAACTTACACCGTCAACAAATAAAAATTAAATAACGAACATTAAAAAACGAACTTAATTCTACTAAAGACACTTTATCAGTCTTCTTACTTGTCTATTTAAATTCAGTCTTATTCTTGTACATCTAAAACATTTACGAGATCAGTAGAATTATTATCAGTGTAAAGATTTTGCCAAAATGGTAACCTGTTTGGTGGAATTAATTTGGATAGAGTTTTAAGAATGGCAGATTTTCGAGCTTCGGTTATACCTCTGGGAATCGTGTTTTGAATTGGGTCAGGAATTGACTTTGATTTTGTAAGTTTAAGTTTGAGAAAGTCCATTTCTCGAATTTCACAATCGTATCCAGTTTTAACAAATAAATTAAAGTTTTGTCTGCGTACCTCTACGTAGACTATGTCTTTCAAATAAATACGATTTATATTTTTTTTTAGTTTATGTTGAGATAATTGATCAACATATTTAAAAAAGTCGGTAACTTCCATAGCTTTCACTGTTACTTTTCCTGAGTTACTCATTTGCACACAATCTATAAAGTCACTAAAATCGTATACTTTCTTTGCCTTTTGTAACTGATTTTCAACCTGGTGGTGAAAATTGTCAGCAGACATAAAAGTATGTCCTGATTCGAGATATTTTATTACAATACTCTTTGCATTTATTAAAGAACTGTTTATTATATGGACTAAATGGACATTAGTACTGCATTTTATCCTTGTAAATTATTATTACTGCATTTAAATTAACAAACTCCCGGGAAAAACACACAAATGCTGCATTTTTGCTTATAATTTTACTACCTTCCATAGCCTTTTCAAAATTTTTTTTTTAGCCAAAACTTACATACGTGTCTCTTAACTTCATTTTCGATAAAAACAGGAATTTGGAAAAATGACGATTACTGCATTTATAATTACGACGGCAGTATTATAGCTCACAGAGCATTTGGTGAAGCTACTTAAGCAAAAACAAAATCAAAAACAATTTCATAATTAATTATACTTACTTTTCATAATCTTCGTTATATTAAAAAAACCTACACTAAATTATATTTCATAATAAAAAAACTCTACGTGATCGAATCAGAAATGAGGAGATGGACCGACGACCTGGTGAAAACTGCCGGGTCACGTTGGATGCAGGTGGCAAGGGACCGGTCGCACTGGAAATGTATTGGAGAGGCCCATGTCCAGCAGTGGACAGTAAAAGGCTGAAACGACGACGACGACGACGACGAATAAAAAAACAATTTCTGAGATACATTTCTAACATTTAAATAGAAATAGAATATAGCTGCAATGTTCTTCGAAAAAAAAAAGGAAAAAGGTTGGTAGCTTGTTGCGAAGAAAATTATAAGCGGTGAAGCGAATCGATCAAGTCTATTAAGTCTACATTTAAAACTATAGTACTAAAAACAAAAATAGAGAGAATATCTGGATAAAGTCACAAAAACAAAATCGCTTTTACTTAACGATACAATTTTATAATGAATCTACGATTCTCGAGAGACATTTTTGTTTGTAATTGTTTTTTGTACCTAATTACATTTTCCTTACATAAATCACATGAATTTCAACAAGACGTCCATATATTACCGATAGAATAACTTAAGAGATTTCGGTGTTGCGATACAAGTCCTAAAAAGGTAATGTATGAATCACGTCGAAAAGTAAAGTAATAGGCGATCGTGCACATAAACCCGCGTCCAGGTGGTTGGGCAAACGTGTGTGCTTTGTTTATGGAGTAAGGCCATGTATACACGATGTAGAACATAAAAAAAAAATATTAAAAATGTTAAAAGAACCGCTTAATTTCATTGTCACTGGTGCGAACGCAAAGTTTAAAACTAATTACACTTCTAGAATTTGGTCAGAATTATCATTATCAAAGATTCCGTTACATACATTCATATAGCGGTGTAAAAAGAACAGTTACTATAACTTTGGGATATGATTATACTACCTTTTTTCATTTTGGAACGTTTGTTCGATTCCCGCAATGGATCAACAATAATGTTGTTTTTAATTTTGGTTAGAACAAAGCAGAATCACTTGATTGTCTGTCAAGAAAGATGATAGATACATGCGTATGATGGGTATGTAAAAAGGTCCTGGGCCTGATCTCCCGCTAGCCATTATTATTTATTAATCCTGCCACCCTCACCAAAATCGGTGAAAAAAGGCATTATACAATAATTGTGTGAAAAATAATAACTAAACAATATTTGTATATTATACTGCAATAATGCAAGAATAGATCTAGCATACCTACCAAGAAAAAATCTTAGATGATATCTAAGTCAGATAATTCTTTCTGTTGAGAAACAATCTATATGCGTCACGCAATGCAAGGTCTTATCATAAACAATCAAAATGATTATCAAGGCTTTAAGATGCACAAATTGTTTTTCGAACCATTTCGCAACTTTTAGAAAGGAAATTGCAATATTTTAAATGAAATGTACATTGAAAATAATTGCAAATGTAATATTGTCTGAGTGGGTTACTAGGCGGAAACAAAACACGGTCTAGATTAGAGGTATTAGTTAATTCTATTGATGTCCCGCAACTGTTCAATCAAACCGATAGAGACAACTGCAGGTTGAACTGAAATTACCTAATCGAGAAATCGATGATCAGGAGACCCCTGGTTCCTCTCCCAAAACTTAACCGATTTAGGTACTTTTTTATTATAAACTAAAAAAAGGCTTACGCTATATTCATATGTTTTGAAATTATCATAAAATATACTTCAATACTAGTGGCATTATCCAGGGAATGGTATGGAACAAGGGCCGTTGTGTTTTCTCTTAAGATATGAGAGTTATCAACATATTGGTTTAATTTAAACACTTCACGAAAACATACTGTATCCACGGCTTTACATGTGTTGACGTTTTGCAATCCCGGACATCAGACAGCGGACAGTTCGGTCGTGCAGCCTCGCCCTTATTGAACCTAGTTCAGTGGGTACCTACGATCTACGCGAATTTTTCGATACCGTTACAAAATACTACAACATACGAGTACTCTTAGCAATGATTGGCAAAGCATACTAACACAATTATTCTTAATTAAGAATAAATGCTATAATATTGTGACACATTTTAAAATACGCCATAAATTACCATTAATAAGATTTTTTTTTATTTTAGAGGTGTCTATGCCTTGATACATAATTATTATACAGGCTGTAAAAAACAGTCACTATAACTTTGGGATGTGATTTTAAGTGTTAGTTTAAAACTATTTTTTTTTGAGACAAAAAATATTTCTAAAATGAGAAAAGGTATTATTATAGTAAAGTATATACCTAAAGTAGCAGTGACCGCTTTTTTACACCCTGTATAATATGACAATTAGATTATATTATACCTAAAATAGTTTTAATTTATATATGTTATTTTAAGGAGTTTTTTGTATTATTGATAATAAATAATACTTGATATTTATTTAAATATGTCAATTTCAAATTATATTTTCAATTTCAAATATCATTATTGCATACTTAATTGTAAATTGTTGGCTAAAATCGCGTTTTAATAACCGATCTATTTATACAATGTGACAGCGATCCGCTGTGTTCTGCAAGTGCTTAACTCGTGTGTTCGACTTTAAACTGTATTGTATTAACTCATATTGAGTGCACTAAATTTTCACGGGCCTTCCTGATTCCAAATTACATATTAATAAAGATTTTTTTTTTTTTGATTTGATTAATGGATTAATCAACTTTAACATTGCTTGGTGAAATACGCCCTAAGGTCTCACGCCTTTCTATAGTTCAACTTATTGTAGGTATAAATAGAACATAATGATTTCAATTATATTCAACCCAAACGTCTTACATAGAGTAAGTCATATATGTATGGCGGAACAATCAGCGGCAAAATGAGTGGAAAATCGTTCTATAAAAAGGAGGCCATGAGCGGGCAGCCTTAAAGTCATTATAAGCCTTCGTTACTCTAACATAGTATGTCTTCCTAATATAACATGTTTTCTTAATTAAATGCAAAAGTGGCCTCCTAGTACCAGCCGTTTGAAAATGACTTAATTGAGCAAATTCTGCCTTGAGCATATAATTATTTTTAGACATTTTCAGGCCACAACATTAACTTTTAAGGCAAATTATGGCTTAGTTTTTATACGCCTTATTATTTATAATTTAAGAGCTGAGTATGTTAAATGGTTATGAAATTCAAATATAATTTCATACGCGTGCACACGACCTACAATTATTACGACCTAGACATAATAATATGATTATGTTTATTAAAATATTTCTATTTTAGAAAAATGTGTGTCAACTTTGCCCCTGAAAATGTTGCAAGCGACATACATATACCTAGTACCGTAAAATCTACTTTGTGCTACTACACAGTCAGCAACACACAATATGGACTGTTGGTTTAGCTTGAACAATAATTGAAGACATGAATGAAGGAGAAATGTCGCAAAAAAATTACCCAGAAAATTGAGTTTTAACTGTCACTTAAACACTTTAGGACAGTCACGTATTAAGTACATTGATTCTACAGATGGATCTTTAGATTATTGTACTTCTAAAATGTTTAAGTGTAAGTTTGAACTCAATTTTCTCGAAATCATAATTTTGCTATATGTCATCTTCATCCATTCATGTCTTAAATTACTATTGGTAATGGCAAATTATTCGATAACGTTAAGAATATTACGTTGTCAATTTTCCATCTTTTTTCTAAACTATACAGGGTGTAAAAAGAGCAGTCACTATAACTTTGGGATAGGATAATAGGACCTTGACTGATTCTAGAAATGAATTTTTTTCATTATTAATTTTTTGAAAAAAAAAAAAATTTTTTTTGCAATTTATTATTTAAGTCGCAAGGCTGAACTGTTTGGAACAACGTTCTGCATTAAATTCTTAAATTTTACAATTTTTGCCCTAGAACGTAATGAACGTCTTACGCGTGCTATAATTTTTAAAACAGCGGATTAAAAGCAACTAACTAGTACCAATGGATATATCTCTTGCCTGGTTGTTACCCCACGAAGTTATAGTGACTGCTCTTTTTACACCCTGTATACGCTCGTGCGAGTTTCTTTCGCCGGTTCTTCTCGACGGGTTGGTGTTGTAGCTTTCTATGTTAACTTTCCGAGAATAGCTTGTTAATCTATATCTATCTATACATATAATAAATCTGTAGAGGGGTCATGTCTGTACATTAAGAATATTTAAGTGAAAATTAAAAAAAGGGGGCCTATAAAAACCACAGAACCTAAAAATAACATTTTTGAAAAAAATGTCTGTCTGTCTGTCTCTCCGTATGAGAATGTTTGTCATCGCATCACGCTAAAACCACTGTATGGAATGAAATGAAATTTGGCAGGCAGGTAGCTTACTACCTGAAGAGCATTATTGGAAATTATTATCCCGAAAAACAAAAGGTTTCACGTGGGATCTTCAAAAAATTGTAGCTACCTATTTGACGGTATTTCAGCCAAACTACTCAACGTATTTATATGAAATTTGGCAAGCAAGTAGCAAATGACCTGAAGAGCATTATTGAAAATTATTATCCCGAAAAACGAAAGGGTTCCCGTGGGATCTTCAAAAAGTTGTAGCTACCTATTTGACAGTATTTCAGCCAAACTACTCAACGTATTTAAATGAAATTTGGTAGGCAGGTAGCTAATGACCTGAAGAGCATTATTGGAAATTATTATCCCACCAAAAACATTTTCATGTAAAAATGTTGTCAAGACGAGCCTACACACCTTACCCTGTAAAAAAGTTATCAGATATCGTATAAAGCCAAGCTCTACACTACACCTTAATCAAAATCTATCAAAAAGTGGTTAGATCTCATGTAGAACCAAAATTCTTGATCTATGCGCCCTTACTTCACCAGGCTTAACTTCACTTACGCTACATTGCAGTTAAAACGTGATACTTGACCGTTTTGCAACAGTTGCGAACATTTCATACGAATTCATTAATCGTGTGCGAAATAAAACGGCCAAGCATCACGTTTTAACTGCAATGTAGCGTAAGTGAAGTTAAGCCTGGTGAAGTAAGGGCGCATAGATCAAGAATTTTGGTTCTACATGAGATCTAACCACTTTTTGATAGATTTTGATTAAGATGTAGTGTAGAGCTTGGCTTTATACGATATCTGATAACTTTTTCACAGGGTAAGCTGTGTAGGCTCGTCTTGACAACATGTTTACATGAAAATGTTTTTGGTGGGATTTGTTTTCTCAAACTCTCTCATCATTTGATACCCATATTGTAGGGGTTGATATGAAAACGATAAGTCTCCATTGTGGCTGTGTAACACCGAACTTCAATAAAACACCTCACTACTAATAATTAAACTCTCTTTATACTTTACTAGCTGACCCTTGCCCACTTCGTTGAGCATAAAAACAGTTTATGATGAAATTCAACTAAAAAAAACAACCCCTACTCGGGAACGCGGAACCCGCAACGCGGGAACCCGGAACCCGCAGCATGGGAACCCGAAACCCGCAACCCGCAACGCGGGAACGCGGAACCCGCAGCATGGGAACCCGAAACCCACAACGCGGGAACCCGGTACCCGCAACGCGGGAACCCGGAACCCGCAACGCGGGAACCCGGAACCCGCAACCCGCAACGCGGGAACCCGGAACCCGCAACGCGGGAACCCGGAACCCGCAACGCGGGAACAAGGAACCCGCAACGCGGGAACCCGGAAACCGCAGCATGGGAACCCAAAACCCGCAACGCGGGAACCCGGAACCCGCAACGCGGGAACCCGGAACCCGCAGCATGGGAACCCAAAACCCGCAACGCGGGAACCCGGAACCCGCAACGCGGGAACCAGGAACCCGCAACGCGGGAACCAGGAAACCGCAACGCGGGAACCCGGAACCCGCAACGCGGGAACCCGGAACCCGCAACGCGGGAACCCGGAACCCGCAACGCGGGAACCCGGAACCCGCAACGCGGGAACCCGGAACCCGCAACGCGGAACCCGCAACGCGGAACCGTCAACGCGGAACCCGCAACGCGGGAACGCGGAACCCGCAACGCAGGAACCAGGAACCCGCAACGCGTGAACCCGGAACCCGCAACGCGGGAACCCGGAACCCGCAACGCGGGAACCCGGAACCCGCAACGCGGGAACCCGGAACTCGCAACGCGGGAACCCGGAACCCGCAACGCGGGAACCCGGAACCCGCAACGCGGGAACCCGGAACCCGCAACGCGGGAAACCGGAACCCGCAACGCGGGAACGCGGAACCCGCAACGCGGAACCCGCAACGCGGAACCCGCTACGCGGGAACCCGGAACCCACAACGCGGGGACCCGGAACCCGCAACGCGGGAACCCGGAACCCGCAACGCGGAACCCGCAGCATGGGAACCCGAAACCCGCAACGCGGAACCCGGAACTTGCAACACGGGAACCCTGAACCCGCGACGCGGAACCCGGAACCCGCAACACGAGAACCCGGAACCCGCAACGCGGAACCCACAACGCCAAACCCTTCCGTGAACGTTGCTGCTTCTGCGCTGTCAAATGGAATAAATAGTATCCTATGTCCGTCTACTGGCTCTAAGTTACTTCCTCACCAATTTTCAACCATATCGATAAAGCCGTTCTTGAGTTATAAATAATTTAACTAACACGACTTACTTTAATACAAATAGCTGATGTATAGATGGAACTAACATAAGCTAACGCCCGGTGAATGCTCCCGTCACAGTCGGTCCAGCCGATTTGGTGATCATTAGTTAGATAACGATGATGATGATGAAAAGAAGCCTAAATTAATCCTTATAACTTTAGCTATCTACCAGTGAAAGTCTCGTTAAAATCGGTCCAGCCGTTCCAGAGATTAGCCGGAGCAAAGAGACACGCTAACAGACAGACGACATTTTTTTTAAATTGCATTTTCGTTTTCAGTAGCAAGATAAAAAAAAGACAGAACAGACAGACGTTAACTTCGCACAAAGACAAATGACGACAAAAGACATAGTGGCGTCTTATCTCAGATTAATATCTAAAGCATCCTAAGTATATCCTATTTCTATGCGTCTTATCATGACGTTTTCGATTTTTTTTTAATTGTTCGTCAATTATGACCATGGATCTAACTCCTTCGATCTGATTTTTAAATTAACATTTATAATATATTCTTATTACAACTTATAAGTTAAGTACTTTTTTTAAATAGGTATATTTATAGTTGTTAAAAGATTAATCGATTTTTTGATTAAGTCTCTAGTGTTTAATAGGAAAAAGTGTTAACTGACGTAACATTATCACGACGTTTATTTCATTAAATCAAAATTTCATTAAAAAATATATTATATTTAAGATCGTTTATCAGTGAAAGCAAATCGTAAAAAAACTCATATTGGTTATGTTGACAATAAATCTATACTAATATTATAAAGAGGTAATGTTTGATTGTTTGTTTGTTTGTTTGTTTGTTTGTTTGTTTGTTTGAATGGAATAGGCTCTGAAACCATTGAACCAATATGAAAAATTCTTTCACCGTTGGAAAGCTACATTCCTAGCGCTGAACATAGGCTATATTATATGTTTAAAAAAAGTAGGGTTCCTTACTAAAACCCCAAAAATGTAGCCCAAAGTGTAAAAAAACGACCTCCAAAATTTCTTACGTCGTGTGCGCTTCGACAACGGCTTGACCAATTTCGCAATTTTTTTTTCGGTATGTTCGTTATTGTCACGAAAAGGTTATTATGAAAGAAAATGTTGAAAAAAATAAGCAGAAAATTAGAAAAAAGAAGAAAATACGTGATGGTCACGCGGGGTTTGAACCTGGGCTCAATCGATTCACGTCGTTGCCAGTTTATATGACACTGGTGTCATGGTAACGACATTGTTTACAAATGGAAAATAAAAATTATGAAATGCTATAAATAACGTATTAACATAAACTTAAACTATTTGGATTCATTAAACTATTTGTCCACCACTAATAAATAGTCGGGTCATTTTAATAGGTAACATTTGACAGTTTATCAAAAATGAGCGACGTAACGTTGTAACGACGACATAATAAAATAAATATTTTCTTTTGGTTAAAACTGCAGAATTTACTAAACTTTATTTAATAATTATTAGATATTTATTGTCAACATAACCAATATGAGTTTTTTTACGATTTGCTTTCACTGATAAACGATCTTAAATATAATATACAAATTATGATGTAATGAAATAAACGTCGTGATAATGTTACGTCAGTTAACACTTTTTCTTATTAAACACTAGAGACTTACTCAAAAAATCGAATAATCTTTTAACAACTATAAATATACCTATTTAAAAAAGTACTTAAGTTATAAGTTGTAATAAGAATATATTATAAATGTTAATTTAAAAATCAGATCGAAGGAGTTAGATCCATGGTCATAATTCACGAACAATAAAAAAAAATCGAAAACGTCATGATAAGACACCATTATGTCTTTTGTCGCCATTTGTCTTTGTGCGAAGTTAACGTCTGTCTGTTCTGTCTTTTTTTTTTCTTGCTACTGAAAACGAAAATGCAATTAAAAAAAAATGTCTGTCTGTCTGTTAGCGTGTCTCTTTGCTCCGGCTAATCTCTGGAACGGCTGGACCGATTTTAACGAGACTTTCACTGGTAGATAGCTAAAGTTATAAGGATTAATTTAGGCTTCTTTTCATCATCATCATCGTTATCTAACTAATGATCACCGAATCGGCTGGACCGACTGTGACGGGAGCATTCACCGGGCGTTAGCTTATGTTAGTTTCATCTTTACATCAGCTTTTTGTATTAAAGTAAGTCGTGTTAGTTAAATGAATTATTTATAACTCGAGAACGGCTTTATCGATATGGTTGAAAATTGGTGAGGAAGTAACTTAGAGCCAGTAGACGGACATAGGATACTATTTATTCCATTTGACAGCGCAGAACCAGCAACGTTCACGGAAGGGTTTGGCGTTGTGGGTTCCGCGTTGCGCGCGCCGCGCCCCAGCGCCGCGACGCCTGCGGACGCCCAGCGCCGCGACGCCTGCCGACGCCTAGCGCCGCGATGCCCAGCGCCGCGACGCCTGCCGACGCCCAGCGCCACGACGCCTAGCGCCGCGACGCCCAGCGCCGCGACGCCGAGCACCGCGACGCCTACCGACGCCCAGCGCCACGACGCCTAGCGCCGCGACGCCCAGCGCCGCGACGCCTGCCGACGCCCAGCGCCGCGACGCCTGCCGACGCCCAGCGCCACGACGCCTAGCGCCACGACGCCCAGCGCCGCGACGCCCAGCGCCGCGACGCCTGCCGACGCCCA
This sequence comes from Celastrina argiolus, assembly GCA_905187575.2. Classification (NCBI taxonomy): domain Eukaryota; kingdom Metazoa; phylum Arthropoda; class Insecta; order Lepidoptera; family Lycaenidae; genus Celastrina; species Celastrina argiolus. The sequence goes on along the minus strand of LR994589.1, from coordinate 7,884,991 downwards.
GCGCCGCGACGCCTGCCGACGCCCAGCGCAGCGACGCCCAGCGCCGCGACGCCTGCCGACGCCCAGCGCCGCGACGCCGAGCGCCGCGACGCTGCCGACGCCCAGCGCCGTGACGCCTAGCGCCGCGACGCCCAGCGCCGCGACGCCCAGCGCCGCGACGCCCAGCGCCACGACACCCAGCGCCGCGACGCCGAGCACCGAGACGCCTACCGACGCCCAGCGCCATGACGCCCAGCGCCGCGACGCCTGCCGACGCCCAGCGCCGCGACGCCAAGCGCCGCGACGCCGAGCACCGCGACGCCTACCGACGCCCAGCGCCACGACGCCCAGCGCCGCGACGCCTGCGGACGCCCAGCGCCGCGACGCCTGCCGACGCCTAGCGCCGCGATGCCCAGCGCCGCGACGCCTGCCGACGCCCAGCGCCACGACGCCTAGCGCCGCGACGCCCAGCGCCGCGACGCCGAGCACCGCGACGCCTACCGACGCCCCGCGCCACGACGCCTAGCGCCGCGACGCCCAGCGCCGCGACGCCTGCCGACGCCCAGCGCCGCGACGCCTGCCGACGCCCAGCGCCACGACGCCTAGCGCCACGACGCCCAGCGCCGCGACGCCCAGCGCCGCGACGCCTGCCGACGCCCAGCGCCGCGACGCCTGCCGACGCCCAGCGCAGCGACGCCCAGCGCCGCGACGCCTGCCGACGCCCAGCGCCACGACGCCCAGCGCCGCGACGCCTGCCGACGCCCAGCGCCGCGACGCCGAGCGCCGCGACGCCGAGCACCGCGACGCCTACCGACGCCCAGCGCCACGACGCCCAGCGCCGCGACGCCTGCGGACGCCCAGCGCCGCGACGCCTGCCGACGCCTAGCGCCGCGACGCCTGCCGACGCCCAGCGCCACGACGCCTAGCGCCGCGACGCCCAGCGCCGCAACGCCCAGCGCCGCGACGCCTGCCGACGCCCAGCGCCGCGACGCCTGCCGACGCCCAGCGCCGCGACGCCTGCCGACGCCCAGTGCTAATATTAGCTAATACCAGCTAGTATGTTCAACAGTACCATATACCTAATAGTAGTAGTGATGATGGTAACTAGCACAAGGAATTCTATAGAATATTTTGAGTCACTGACAAGCTAGTTTCCTACAAATCACATTATAATAATGCCAAGCATACAAAGAAGTTTACAGAAAAGAAATTTAACAACAGATGGAGCTTGTGCCGGACCTGTTCCGTACACCGAAAGTTGTTGTGACAAGTGGATAAACAACAAATTTTCCTCTAATAAATAATAAAATAATATATTTTTCATCTTTGGTAAAAGTCGGTCACCGATTAATAATTGGTGACCGACTTTTTGTAAATGAATAATAGAATATACTGATTGCAGTAGTGCAACGCACTCAACATACCTTTATGTATCGGACATAAATTATATGGAGCAAAACTCTGGACGATTATTGGTCCTACAAAAAGTAGGTCGTAGTTTTTATGTACTTGTATATTATATTCCTTTTATAAATTAAAGATCATCAGATCCTTATAATAAACATCCTTTTGAATCAAATATGGTGGTCCACCATATTGGATTCAAAATGGCGGCATTTACATTTTATTAATTTTTTTGTTGGTTTTGTAGCAATAACAGCTTACATACATAACTTCAGCTTTCCAATATTTCCGGAAGTAATCTAAGAATTTTGATGATCTATAAATGAGTCAGTGACGAAATTAAGGGTTTTTAGACATCGATAAAATCTAAAGTATAAAGCTACGACATTTAAACTTTGTATAATTCATGTATTTACTGGTGTCATTATATGTTGAAATTTTCAACTATTTAGCATCATCCAAAGCAAAGTTATGGGAGTTCAAAAAAACGACGAAACTGTGGCGTTAAGTCCATACAAATCTCAGTACAGAGATCTTCGTCGCGTATATGAGCGTACTATCAAGTAGTACCGTTCGCATAAAAGAAAAAAAAAATTATACATACAGACGAATTGAGAACCTCCTCCTTTTTTGAAGTCGGTTAATAATACACGGTCATTTTCCGAGCTGGTAGTAGGAATTGTTAGCATTTTCATAGAAAAAAATACCTCAAAACATTCACGACAAAAACGGCCATTATTTGACAGTAAACTATTATTATTACTCCATCGGCCTACTTCTTTTGCCTATGCACGTCTAATACCGTGTATAAAGAAGCATTACTATAAATTAGTGATTTGAAATATCCAAACGACAGTGTTCATAAACTAAAAATGTATTTGAACTGCTGCCCTAAATCACTTTTCCACGCGTACGAAGTCGCGGGCACAGCTAGTTTTATTATATAATTGTAAATAAAAATTTTCAAACCAAAAAGTAACTATTGTGCAAGTCATAAAAAAAGAATCAGCCAAATCGAATCATAATATGTACATATACAGTGTGTAAAAAGTACAGTCGCTATAACTTTGAGATACGATTATACTACCTCTCCTCATTTTGGAAAATTTTTTGTAAAAAAAAATACATTTCTAGAATGAGAAATACCCGTTGTGACAAAAGCTCGCCGAATTAAGAACCTCGTCCTTTCTATTAAACTAAACTGGAAGTCAGTTTAAAATACGCTACATACAAGATACTTAATAACCTACTAGTAAGTCGTGCAACTTTCAGGTGTAACTAAATATAAGAACCAAGACAAGTTAAAATAAGTGAAGATAATTAATGTTTCGTGTGAAATTTTATAATAAACTGAAATTTAAAAAAATCAGTGTAAACCGAGAAATCATGCAATAAGCTATTCAATTCACAGTCCTGGGGGCCTATTACAAGCTCTTAATTCCAGCCAGTTTACGCCATACAACATGGCTGCCTGGAATTTTCGTATTACGATCACATAATAACTGCATGATGACAGCTAGTTAGCGGACACGTGACACTTGACTTGCTTCCGAATGTCACTTTCAGACAACCAAACTAGTGTGGATTCATTCAGTATAACATGTCGTTGTAATATGAAAAAGAACAAGGCAGTTTAAGACCGTATTATTGAATTGCCTGGAACCAGGCTGGTATTGTAAAAGATCATAATACGGCCCCTGTGAATCAGTAGTTGGTGGGGTAGTAGTTACCACCATCGAATGACGACTCCAAACAGAACATTAATTGTAAATACATACACTATAAAAGTATTACTTTATGCTTTTTATTTGATGAAGTCGGTTTTTAAAACGTAGTTTCTTTTTATTTTATTTCTTACTTTTTAGTGTCTTCAAAGTAAAAGATAAATCCATTTTGTAGCTACGACGCTACAGACAGACCGACAGACAGCATATTATTTATAATTTCTATCTCCCTTTTGTGACGAGAGTCAATTATAAATGCGGAAGTGAAAAACTCCCAAATCAAATCGTCGACATAAAAATTGTACCGACAAGTGTTGATTAGTGAAAAATGTTGCTGAAATATGTTCATACTCGTAAAATAAAAACTACAGTTCTAAACTATGTAAAAAATTTATGGGACCAAATGGCAGCTATTCTGCGTCGAATAAAAAAAGAATTACGAAAATCGGATCATTAACCTCAGAGTAATCGGTGTACATACATTAAAAAAAACTAGCCGAATTGAGAAACTCCTACTTTTTTCGAAGTTGGTTAAAAAGTAAGTCTTTCAGCACTGGCACTTTCATAGTATATTCTACCTAGGAGGCACATACACACCCTAAAATATTATCATTCATTTATTTTACACCTTATAAACAGAAAAATGGTTATAACGTTAATAAAATATAGTGCACTTTGAATTTTGTTTTAGCTATAGCTAAAATTAAAGAAAATTATAAATGAAATTATACCAATAATTCTCTGGTAATTATAATAAAGATTTATTTTTTAATTAAATAATACTAGTAATAAAAAAATATTTCAAAGTACTCCAATTTCAGCCTACCGCACGCAGCCTTAAAGTAACTGAACCTGTATTATAAATATGACGGAAACAACATGCGGACCTTGAATTTGCCACAGTAAAAGCCTTTTATTTCTGGCAAAATGTTTTGTGACCTTTACTACGCCGAATTCGTAAGGGGGTCATGGAGTAATGTAAAACCGACAAAGTACACAATTACACATTTTTACCTTATCACTATCGTAATAGGGTTCATTACCAGCGCGTACATTTTGCACATTAGCTGACCGTGACAATCTACGTTTGAACTTTAATTGGTATTTCTTGTTATGAAAGTACCAATTTGGAACAAGTGTGATTTTAATTTTTTTTTCGGTAATGTTATTTAAAGTATTTTTTATGTTTATATAAATAAGCATAGCATATTGCTTAAATGTATTATATTTTTATTAGGCATTGGCCAAATTCCGCAACTACATTTGCCTGAAAAGAGTAACAATAGGTGAATCCTATGGGATTTGATAAAAGCTTTCGTATCATATTTTATTTTGTATCTACTATCATAAAGTTTTTGGGGTTCCGTATAAGATCACTCATCACTTTATCTATCTAGCTTCGCTCTCGATCCGGGTCGCGGGTTCGACCCCTGCGTTGCAACAACAAAAAATGTTGTTTTCAAGTTTGGTTAGGACAAGGCAATCTTATCACCCATGCGTCGGATGGGCATATAAAAAGTCGGTCCTGCGCCTGATCTCTTGTCAGTCGTGTCGGTTTATCGTCCCACTGGGTTATGAGAGTAAAAGGAAGAGAGAGAGTGCTTCTGTGTATTGCCCACACACTTGGGCACTATATAGTAACTCCTTTGTAGTTGGCCTGGTTTCAATGAAATCGGCTACCGACACCGAAATCGGTGAAGGGAGCTATTATTATTATTATCTAGATTCTAGACTCTAGAGCGTAGACTGGGGTCAAATTAAAGAGTCTTGTCTTCTTATTTTGAAACGCGTGGAAATAATAACGAGTTCTAATTTAGATTCATGTTTCGTTTCTTAATTACAGCTTGTAGAGCTTTAATATTAATGAGTTATAATAATTTAGGGTGTATATAGGTCCCGTATGTAGAGATTACTGTGAAAGTACCAGCGCTGAAAGTGTAACTTTTTTTAAAGTATTGTATGGGCAAATTTTTTATGATGGGCCATTCCTCATAGAAAAAGTCAAAAATGAGGGCACATAAATACCCTTAATTATAATACACACACACAATATATATACAATATATATACACCCAATATATATACAATATATATACACCCTTATTTATGTTACACCTTGTATACAAAGAGTAAAAAGAGCAGTATCTATACACTGCTATACACTATAACTTTTGGGATGTGATTATACTTTCTTTTAATACTGTAGGAATGCATGTATATACATTTTTTTTTCTTAACAAAATAAAAATGGCATTTTAAAAGTTTTTTACGTATAATCCATAATTTCATAATTTCATATTATCATGGTTCCATAAATAATTATAGTAATAATAATCCGTGGGCGCACTCCCATGGTGCGTACAGGGAGAGTCGCCGGCTGGTGTCACATTACATTTAAATTAAAATTGTGTAACGGGGCCTCTGCGTGTTGGCTTCGGCCCCACGCATGCCTTCCAAAGGTCCGGGATTTAATTGCCCGTGAGCAAGGAAAGCTATACACAAACATAATAATAATATCATAATATGGCCCTGTGCTATGTATCTGAAGAACTTGTGTTACAGGTACCAGACAACGGAAATATATTTAATACTTTTATACTATACACATATTTAAGATGTTTATTACATTATACACAAATTTAATACACATCCATGACCCAGGAACATTGAAAACTTTTTGTTCCCTCGGCGGGATTCGAACCCGCGACCTCTCGTTCGAGCACCAACGCGCTCAACCACTGCGCTACGAAGGTCGTCTAATAAATGTAGAGCATGCACTATGTTTATGAAATTTTTACGTTAAACAAAAGGCGTTTTCAACTTTAAGAAAATCTTTTCTCGGATAACAAAGAAATAAAAAGTTGATAAAGCTATGAAAGTTTAATGGCACTCGGTCCTCCGTAAACGTATACATAAAACATTACCTCTTACCATAAGCTAGGCCTCTCATCGATCCCGAACAAACTGTATTTACATCATCTTTAGAGAACTCTAGTCTACAGAGTGTAAATAAATCAGTAATAATACTTTAAGGCGAGGCAGCACGCGAAACTAGCGAAACTCTTTTTAAAATTAATTCTCATAAGTATCTATAATTGCTAAAGCGGCCACTTTTGGCGGTTTTTATGAGAGTAAATACACTATAGGATTTAGAGCTGTATTTAAATGCCAATGAATTAGTTTAACTAATTACTTAGTGTTTCAACTTTTTTAATAATAATAAGATCTTTGTGTCGTTGTAAAATAAAATTTAAAAAGAGTGGCGCTAGTTTCGTTTGTTGCCTCGCCTCGTGTTTATGTGTCTACTATGTAGAGTTTGCTGTGACAGTACCAGCGCAAGCGCGGTAAGTCTTTCCAGACTTACTTTTGACTTACGCGCTTCTATGGGATCACCCCGACATCATAAATTTGCCCATACAAGAAGTAAAAAAAAGTGTCTCTCGTTGGTACTTTCACAGTAAGTTTACTTTAGTTCTATATACGGAACCCATACACACTCTACAGTATTATCACTCATTATTATTACAGCCTGTATAAGTATCTATAAATAAAAAATAACGTTTTCATTTGTTGTAAAAGTAAACTTTATTTGTTCCTGCGTAAACGTAAACTTATCAGCTATTAATTATGATTAAAAATCAATTGTAGTTTTTACGAGACACTGTAGTGTGATGTAGTGTGTGAGTTACTTTATATAAGTAATGTTACATGATATATTACTTATATAAAGGAACTTACACGTTTCTTGTACTTTCTTAATAACCATTGTATCGTATTAATATGTAGAGTAATCTAAAATGTATTTTACCTTTAAGTTCTTTTGTATATACATACATCTATACTAATATTATAAAGCGGAAGAGTTTGTTTGTTTGTTTAAGCGCCTTAGTCTCAGGAACTACTGGTCCGATTTGAAAAAATATTTTTTTGTTGGATAGTCCATTTATAGAGGAGAGAGGCTTTAGGCTATATAACATTACTCTGCTACCAATAGGAACGAAGCGTCAGTGAGAAAACTTGCAAAAACGGGGAAAACTATTCCCATTTCGGGACTTTCGTTGCGTGCGCTGCATAAACGATTTTAGTTACTCAAAAAATATGTATTAATGAATTATTCCTTTTTAATAATCATAATAAAAAAACAATCAATCAAAATATAATCGCGATAGTCTTTCCGATAACCACGCGAACGAAGTCGCGGGCACAGCTAGTTACTTATATAAAGACAAAATACACTACCGTGAACGGGGTCTTACTTGTAGAAAAGTTATTTCGAAAATAATTCCCCGCACGTAATATTTGTATTACAGTTAGGTAACTGAACTGTAGCAATAATTTTTAACAGGATCCACTTCAGTGTTTCTTTGAGCGTGAAATAGGCGTCGGAGTGAAAATTTTAAGTTTTCAAGAGCCGAATATAATAATACATTTTTAAGTGTTACCAGGCGCACCGCAAAATATTGTTTTAATAATAATTTAATTTGTGTAACATAAAAAAAAGATTGTGAGCCAGATGTGTAATAATCGTTAACGATTTAGTGGATCAAGTAAATCGCAAATAGTTGGTGGATCAAATACCTATTAAATTAATAACCAATTTATTTAATATCTATTCAAAAAAGTCCCGAATCGTCAAGTAGTGACTAATTGATATTGATAATTTTTAATTAAGAACTCTCTCGATCAAGTCAGGTTTAAAAAAAAAGCGGTCCATCCGTTTGGGGGGCACAGACACACAAAGAGACACGTCAAACAACATCCCCCTTTTTTCGTCAGAAGTTAAAATATGACTTAACAAATTATACAGGCGGCATATAGGGTTTCCCCCTTATAGTCAGGGTTCTCCCAACTTGATTAGTATCAACCTAATTTTCCCCCTAATAGTAATGGTTCCCCCATACATTGTTTTAACTTGATTAGTATCAACCTAATTTTCCCCCCTAATAGTCAGGGTTCCCCCATCAATTGTTTTCACTTGATTAGTATCAACCTAATTTTTCTAGAGTAGCTTTATTTTGATGAGAGGTCCAATAATTTCTTGGACGGAACTCTCGATTATGGTAGCTAATAGAGGATTGCTTGATCGATTCAATGGAAATGCAAAATTATAATTTATTTATGTAAAATTTCAAAATTTCATCATACTAGAGAGAAGGGAATAAATGTGATCAGGTGTGAAGAAGGCCGCCCTTCATTCACTTTTGGGAACTGAAGAAGGCCGTCCGTCCTTCATTACCCCTACCTATTACTCCCCCGTGGGGTCAAAAAAACGTTAAATTCTTGTGACGTAGTTTATGAATAGTCCCTTAGTGCGGTGCCCTTTACAACAGCCTTCACCTTTGCATGCGATTCTCACGGTAGCGTGTTTAAACTACGTAATAAGGTCGCGCAACCGATTGATCATCGTAGATGAGGTGTGTTCTGTTCATACAACTGCTCATACACGCTTTTCCATGGATACGACAGATCATACATATATATTTTACTAGCTGACCCGTGCCCACTTCGTTGAGCATGGAAGCCGTGTAAACCTTATCGGGACTTCCATGAATATTTCAAGACCAAAAATAGCCGAATCAGTTCAGCTGATCTCGAGTTTTAGCGAGACTAACGAACAGCAATTGATTTTTATATAGCCTATGTTACTTAGTGATAATGTAGCTTTCTAATAAAAAAGGAATTATTAAAATCGGTCCAGTACTTTTTGAGTTAAGTCGTTACATACAAAAATATAAATCTTTCCTTTTTCAACTACCCATTTCAATCAGTACAATGAAATAAAGCTATTGTTTTTTATTTTTAATTTTAATATACCTTCATATAAAAATACCTATAATTTTTTGTCGAAACAATTTAAAAATTTTTAAGGTGGACAACCCTTATCACTTAGGGGTATGAAAAATAGATGATTCTCAGACCTACTGAATATGCATATGAATTTTTATTAAAAACGGTCTAACCGTTTTGGAGGAGTATGGTAACTAACACTGTGACAGGAGAATTTTATATATTAGACTAGCTCACTCATTTATTTTACACCTTGTGTATATTTCTGATATTAGAGAACAAGTTTAATTAAATTCAAGGTGCTCTTTGTTGTAAAGTTTAAGTCCACATAACTCAAGGTAAAGATTTAATACTTCGCAAATTGAACTTGTTACAATAATTATTTGAGGAGCTTTCATTTTGTGAAAGTTTCAAATCAAAGCTATTACTGGTATTTGTTTAGAATTAACGAGACGGTTCTAGAAAACTTCGAATCGAGTTGGTGCTTTTATCAAAATGGAATTGACTATTTGAGACTACTTAAAACAAAAAACTACAATGTTTATAAATGTTGGAATAAAGCTTTTAAAATAGCTCGGATAGCATATTAGGTACTGTATACAATATAGCTTTAAGAATAGATTTAGAGCTACGTTCTTAATGTCTGCTTAATGTATCCTCGGTTCGGAAAAACAATGCAATTTATAAACTGTTTTTCGTGTGAAATCTTGTATTCGTTTTAAATATTATATTTGCTTAAGTAGTTTCCTCCCTATGGTCAATGAACTCTTGTTTTAAAATCTGTGCAATATTTTATTTAGTAACAATATTTTCACCTGACTCAAATCGTGCCAAAGTCATTACACATTCTAAAACGGTGATAAACAAACTTGAGGTTTGCCAGGCGCCTGGCATAGTCGCCATCTTTGCCAATTGCCAGCTGCGAGGTAGGAATACGTTTAATTGCACACGTCACTAAAATGTTGGACATTTGCCAGCCGGGGTCGATAAGACCCGTGGCATTTATTGAGGGTTTTAAATTTTATTGCAGTGCAAACTACACTATTGACTTATCTATTTTAAATTAAACAATGAGTTTATTTTATTCTTAATTTTATTAAACTATCGTAGTAAAATAAAGTTATTATAGACCGCGTTATTTTTTACTCCGACGAAAAGTTATAAGTTTGTTTATGTTATAAGTTTGAAGCGTATTTCTGTGTGTGTATATTTATTAACGGCATAACAATATTTACTAAAAATCGCCTTCGTGGTCTAGTGGTTCAGAGCTTCGCTCTCGACCCGGAGGTCGTGGGTTCGATTCCCGCGTTGGAACAACAAAAAGTGTTGCTTTCGAATTTGGTTAGAACAATGCAGGCTGATCACCTGATTGTTTGACAAGAAAGCTGATTCATGCGTAAAATGATAGGCATGTAAAAAGTGGGTCCTGCGCCTGTTTTCTCGCCAGTCGTGTCGGTTTGCCGTCTCACTGGGTTATGAGAGTAAAAGGAAGAGAGAGTGTCTTTGTGTATTGCGTACACACTTGGGCACCATAAAATAACTTTTGCGTAGCTGCCCTGGTTTCAATGAAATAGGCTACCGACACCGAAATCGGTAAGTGGTGCTATTATATTTAAGAAGTTTGTTTTCAGTATTTCAGCAATTGTTTATTTAAAACTTTTTGTATTATGTATAATAAGCACAGAGTATAATATAACTATAAGAAACTTTATGCGAAAATAATTGTCTAGTTTACCTCAACCATTTCAGGGTCAATCGGTTATTAAATATTTCGTAACATGCAATAAGGGTTTTTACTATTAATAATCTAGATAATACTATACAATAGTAAAATTATACAATAGGATTACATTATTTACGTCATTAGGAAGTGATTAATTTATTACAGTAAGTTTACACAATAAAGGCAATCTTCAATTATAATTAGTACTAGCTGAGCCGTGCCCACTTCGTTTAGCAAAAAAAAATTTAAAAAAACCCTTTAAACATTCCCTGTACTTCTAAGATTATTTCAAGGCCAAAAATAGCCAAATCGTTCTCGAGTTTTAGCGAGACTAACGAACAGCGATTCATTTTTATATATAAGAATAGGAAACTATTTTCTTGAGTTTACAGCGTTAATATTTTAATATTTTTACAGTAATATATTTTTTAAATCATAAATGCGTTTGAAATTACTTGATAATATCTTTGGCTCAGTGTATAACGGGTTCGAATCCCACCAAAAAAATCTGTTTTAAATAATAATAATATCAATCAAATACTAAAATTATGTATATGTATATATTTATAGTGATACAAGTTTATGGGATATTTAGTACGGGACCAGATTGACGTGATGTTTAAGCGTCTATGAAAACTATTATTACTTGTATATTAACAAGTTATTAATCAATATGCTAGCGATAATACACTTTAGATACTTTATAACTGGTGTAAAAAGAACAGCAACTAAAACTTGGGGATATGATTGTACCTTTCTAAAATTTTTTTTACCAAAATATCAAAAAAATGCTTTTTCGTTATTCAAAAGAGTAAGAAATGGTAAAAAGTAAACAAAAATTTTAGATTTTGAAAAAAAATAATACATTTCTAAAATAAGGAAAGGTAGTAAGTATAATCGCATTTCAAAGTTGTAGTGACTGTTCTTTACACACACTGTATTTGAATATAAACAAATTGAATTTTCATTTCCATTTCTATTGAGCCGACGCGTATTTTTGTCCGTAAATTATAACATAAGTGTTACAGTTTGGTTCTTAACAAATAACAAGTTATGCAAGATTGTTGTGTACACAGTGTAATAATATACAGTACGTTGATTTCATACGAAGTACTTCAAATAGTTTTTTTTCCAAAATAAAGTTGAATTCAATATGTGGCTCCTATGTAAAGTATACTGTGAAAGACTTACTTTCTTTCATGTTTGTATGAGAATTAAGAGGAAACACCACGAAATTTTTTCCATACAAAAATAGGGGTCTACGGGATTCCTGTTTCCTCCCTGGATAATGCTGCTAGAGTAACATTTATTTTCCTGAATATTCATGGATATTGTTTTTAGGTCCCTATTTTTTAAAATAAATTAATTATTTAAAATGATATGGACGTCCAAAAACATAAAATAAATGGCCAGACTCTCCGCTATATTGAAACATCTAGGAAACATATTTGACTACATTAAACAACAAAATCAAAAACCTAGCTCATTTCTTTTATTAGCTAATAAAGAAAAAAATAATTAAATCGGTTAAGTTTTGGTGGAGGAAACAGGAATCCCCTAAACGTTGATTTCTGGTACTTTTAATCAGTCCAAGTTGCAGTTGTCTCTATCGCGCTAGTGCTGGCTAGCTAAGGCACTGCGAGACAGCAATAGATTTTATAAATAGGTACCTATTTTGTATTTCTCTCAACCGTGTTGTTTCCTCTTAATGCCCCAACGTAATAATTAAAAACGCGGTTTTCACAGTAAACTCTATATGCGGGACCCATACACACCCTTAATAATAGCTCCCCTCACCGATTTCGGTGTCAGTAAACGATTTCATTGAAACCAGGCCAGCTACGCAGGAGTTATTTTATAGTACCCAAGTATGTACGCAATACACAAAGACACTCTCTCTTCCTTTTACTCTCATAACCCAGTGGGACGGTAAACCGACACGACTGGCGTGAGAACAGTCGCAGGACCGGCTTTTTACATGCCCATCCGACGCATGGATCATCTTTCTTGTCAGACAATCAGGTGATCAGCCTGCATTGTCCTAATCAAACTGAAAACAAAATTTCTTGTTATTCCAACGCGGGAACCGAACGACAACGACCTCCGGGTCGAGAGCGAAGCTTTGAACCACTAGACCACGGAGGCGTTTACCCTACACCCTTAAGAAACATCACTCATCAATATACACTGTATAATATAGTGCATGTTAAACTTCTGTATAGAGCACTCTGTGGCCGTTATAATTCGCCACAGGTGCCGCGATCCACGCGGTCCTCTTGACATTTGTGCAGCCTTCGACCGCATCTGGGTCACTGTTTAATGGAAAACGAAAAAACATGGCCACGCCGACCGGTGACAATTATAAACTCTGGATATTTGTTTTGTATGGGCGTTTAAAGTGACGGAATTTGAATAAATTGGATTTAGTTCAGATTTATTTTCAACGTAAACAAAACACTAGAACCCAGTTCCTGAAAGGAAAATCAAATTGTTGGTAAAGTAACATAGCATTTGAGTTAACAGGTGGTCCTCAACTTCCGGATCTAGATAGTGATATATTTAATAATTATTAATTGACGTTTAATTATTATTTAATATTGCTAATTTGTTCTTATTTAGCGGTAAAACAAAATCTTCAGAGCTTGAATTGTAATGCATAGCAACAAGAAAAATCTTTCGACGAATGTTTCCCAACTATCCCGATATTTCTTTAAATATATTTAGATAAATAGATAATTCGTAAGAATTGATATGACGCAAAAAAAAATTACCCCGAAAATTGGATTTAAACTGTCACATAAACATTTTAGGATATGTAGTAACGTATTAAGTACATTGATTTTAGAGACGGGTCTTTAGATCAATGTACTTAATACGTTATGACGTATTCTAAAATCTTTAAGTGACAGTTTAAACAAAATTTTTCGAAATCAGAATTTTGGTACCTAACATTCATCCATTCATGTCTTCAATTATTATTTTTTGTTACATAATATTTACCAATGGGGATGGAGTTTTTTTTGGTGTTGCGCAACACCAACTGTACCTACTCCTTCAACTGATAATGCAAGTTAGGTAGAAGGAGACCAGGCCGCAGAAGGATAATATCTTGGCTCAGAAATCTTCGACAGTGGTTCAAAAAAAGCACCAAATCACTTTTTAGAACAGCAGTTTCCTAAATAGAAATATCCCTAATGATCGCCAACCTCCCAAAGGAGCACAATAAGAAGAAGATGGAGGTATTCCTGAAGACTACCTATATGCTACGCAGGGCACTAATCCAGTCAGTAGCTTACTTGTTGCCTTCGCAAGTTTACATAATATACAGGGTGTAAAAAGAGCAGTCATTATAATCACTTCGTGGGGTAATAACCAGGTAAGAGATATATCCATTGGTACTAGTCACTTGCTTTTAATCCACTGTATTAAAAATTTTAAAATTTTCAATAGGCAAATAGGCGTGCACAACACAGCGATCAGCTGATTACGCTGGGAGGTCAATAGCACGCGTAAGACGTTCATTACGTTTTAGGGCAAAAATTTAAAATTTAAGAATTTAATAAAGTTCGTTGTTCCAAACCTTGCCTTGCGACTAAAACAATAAATAGCAAAAAAATTTTTTTTTTTTTTCAAAAAATTAATAATGAAAAAAAATTATTTCTAGAATCAGTCAAGGTCCTATAATCTTATCCCAAAGTTATAGTGACTGCTCCTTTTACACCCTGTATATTAATATTTATTGCAAATTAAGGAAAATAAAACATAATAAACAATACTTAATACATTTCACCCACAGTATCTGGTGTCAGTTTGTACCAGGTTTCTTCAATGAGCTTCATATATGGTAAACCTAATAAATCTACGTCCTATCGCAATATGATGTCCCTGATCTACATACTCGCAATAGACAAAGTCAATTCATCAAAGTCTTTGTATACTAGTTACTGCTGTGACAGTACGTCAGGCAAACTGCTAATAGCTGTTCAGATTAAAGATAACGAGCATATTAGCATTTTATATGCTCTACACAGCTTAAATAGCTTTCTCACAATATGAAGATATGGCTTGCAGCCAAATAAGGCGATCAGCGTTAAGCAACGACATGTGGAACGAAGTGGCTAAGAATTTAAGGCGAGGAATAACCGCACGTAGTGCCACTCTTTTTAAAATAAATTTTACAACGACACAAAGATCTTATTAAAAAAAGTAATCGGTTCAAACTTTAAGTAAATAGTTAAACTAATTTATTGGCATTTAATTACAGCTCTAAATCCTATACTGTATTTACTCTCATAAGTAATAACTAAAACGGCCACTTTAGTGTAACGGCCACTGTAGTTATTACTTATGAGAGTAAATACACTATAGGATTTAGAGCTGTAATTATCCTATACTGTATTTACTCTCATAAGTAATAACTAAAACGGCCACTTTAGTGTAACGGCCACTGTAGTTATTACTTATGAGAGTAAATACACTATAGGATTTAGAGCTGCAATTAAATGCCAATAAATTAGTTTAACTATTTACTTAAAGTTTGAACCGATTACTTTTTTTAATAAGATCTTTGTGTCGTTTTAAAATTGATTTTAAAAAGAGTGGCGCTAGTTGCGGTTATTCCTTCCCTTAAGCTGTTTATACTTTATGTTGTAATAATCATGTAAATAATAAGTACAGGTTGTATTTTTTAACAAATTTT
The DNA here is from genome assembly GCA_905187575.2 of Celastrina argiolus. NCBI lineage: Eukaryota > Metazoa > Arthropoda > Insecta > Lepidoptera > Lycaenidae > Celastrina > Celastrina argiolus. The sequence continues at coordinate 7,869,675 of LR994589.1, read as the reverse complement.
TTCCCAGTACCATGTACTGGGATAACTTTTACCCACAAAATTGAGTTTAAATAGTTAAATATTTTAATATATAATGTAGTAACAGATGTAGGAACTAATGAATGGATGAAGGCGATATGTAGCAAATTTATGATTTCGAGAAAATTGAGTTCAAACTGTCACTTAACATTTTAGAATACGTCGTAAAGTATTAGGTACATTAATCTAAAGATCGGCTCTAGAATCAATATACATTTTATTTACTTAATACTTTACGACGATGAATGTACTGAATGCATCCTAAAATGTTTTAGTGATAGTTAATTTAAAAAAGCTCAATTTTATAGGTAAAAGTTTTTTACGACATATCACCTTCATCCTTACATGTCTTCGATTTATTTATTTATTTAAGGTCGTATTAACATCTGGGTCATTTAACGACCACCTTAAATACAAATAGTAGTATTCTTAAATAAATTTATACATATTAATCAGTTTTAAATATGTCTTCGATTGTTTTATAATCTGAGTGTTACATTATCAAATATATTAGCATTAGAAAATACTGTGGTGGGAACGTATATCCCACCATTAAAACTTCTCAAAGGAATGAAAAGATTGAAGAAGGAATGAAGAGAGTATTTGGGTGCAAGCATTTACTTCGAAAGCAATCAAACTTGTACAGACTTAGATTACATTTGACACCAAATATTAAAGCGTTAACTTGGTTTCTAAGCCGTGGAAAGATTGCAGGTTTTGATATTATGAATTTAATTTTGTTGTCGAAGCCAGAATTGAAATTTTGAATATACAGTAAGTTGTGATTGATAAATAGTATACTGTTGTAACTCAAGTTGATTGTTATTTAAAGGGATACGGGGTACTATTTTGTTAAAAATCATAATATTGGCTAATTCTGTCTAAATAATTTCACTGAGTTATTTATTTTACGCGAAAGTTGTGTTTTTGATAATATTCAGAAAATTGCAGCTTTTTTATTGAACTTGGGAGTTATATTTTTACAAACCTTTAAGTCTAAAGTACTCAAATATTTTGAGGTTTGCTTAAAGCAGCCATCTTCTGTGTTCTATAATTCAACTGCAATCACTCCCCAGGGGCCCAGGCAGTCTCCAACTCTTAATGTGAATTGCTTATTGCAACTAATTTACTCTTAAGTAACTACTTTTTAATAGTTTTTAGATGCTGTGTTATATTGCATAAAGTTTTTAAAATAAAACAGTAACAGTTTCATAACGTCTCTTAGCAATCGTCGCCTATCAATGGAAACAACAATACAGTATGACTAGTAAGACATGAGCAATACTTGAGGACGTGATATTTGGCTATTATATGAGATGAAAAAAAAATAATATCAATTAATCACTGAGTAAATGTAGCTTGAATAATTACTTACCCAACGCATGGACACCGCGCTTAGGAACGCGCCCGTACTACCTACGTTGATGTCGCACGCCGCCGGGCCGCGCCGGCTGCACAGGGGCCGTATTATGACATTTTACAATACCAGCCTGGTTCCAAGCAATTCAATAATACGGTCTTAAACTGCCTTGTTCTTTTTCATATTACAGCGACATGTTATACTGAATGGATCCACCCTAGTTTGGCTGTCTGAAAGTGACATTCGGAAGCAAGTCAAGTGTCACGTGTCCGGTAACTAGCTGCCATCATGCAGTTAATAAGTGATCGTAATACGAAAATTCCAGGCAGCCATGTTGTATGGCGTAAACTGGCTGGAATTAAGAGCTTGTAATAGGCCCTCAGGTATGGATACTTGCCTTTTCATAGTATCCATGATTAATTTATTTAAAGGAAAATTTGGTAAAAAATTAAGTACCTACCAAATTTTATTACATATTTATAATGGGAATCGAGTACCGAGTACTCTCCGTAAGTATTGCACATGTCTCACTAGTCAGGCTGTATAGGAAAAATGACGGTGACATGGTATTACTCGTATTATGCTACGGTTGGTTTTATTTCGACTTATAAGATTTTTTTAAATCTAACTTATAATAAGATATCTTATATCTTATCTTAATAATATAATAATAATAATATCTATAGACGCTTCACACCGAATCACACCACGTCAATCTCGCCCTGTGCTAAGTATCCGAAGAACTTCTGTTACAGATACCAGACAACGGATGTATAATATATTTAATACTTTACACATATTTAATATTTTTATGATATTAATACACACATTTGATACACATCCATGACCCAGGAACATTGAAAACTTTTTTTTTGTTCCCTCGGCGGGATTCGAACCCGCAACCTCGGAGTTTTTCAGCGCGTTGGTGTAATAGACTAACTTGAAAAATAACATTCCTAATTAGTGATACAATTCGAAGAAATATAATTTGCACTTTGTAAAAGTAATAAAGCCCGGGGCGAAAGAAAAGGGATGGTTTTAAATGAATTACAGCAAAAATTTCTTAATCAAACTTCTCGACGACTTGGAATACGATTCTGCAGACTTGTGAATAATTTGACCTTTATAATGATAATATTATATCTCTTTTAATTCTCCGTTGCTTACAGGTTAGATTTGAATAGAGGGTTCACATTCAATGTTTGGTTCTTTATACAGGCTGATTGGTGAGACATGTACAATACTTATGGAGAGTACTAGGTACACGATTCCCATTATAAATATGAAATAAAATTAGGTACTTAATTTTTTACCAAATTTTCCTTTAAATGAATGAATCATGGATACTATGAAAACTACGCGGCTAGGCAAGTAGGCATATCTCTATGCAGCCGGCGCGGCACCCCGGCGGCGGCGTGCGACATCAACGTAGGTAGTTCAGGCGCGTACCCCGCGGTGTCCATGCGTTGGGTAAAGAATTATTCAAGTTTAAGATACATATTTTATTCAGTGATTAATTGATATTATTATTTTTTTCATCTTATATAATAGCCAAATATCACGTCCTCAAGTATTGCTCATGTCTCACCAGTCACACTGCATATTTTTTTGATTTAGTAAAACTGAAGTCGATAGTCTATACTAATATAATAAACGGAGGAAAGATGTTGGTCTGTTTGACAGATAAGCTTAATTCACTAAATGCACTGATTAGTAGACATACGACTTATAACTGCTATTTTAACCAGCCTTGCTAGTGGATTGACGAAATTATACAGGTTGATTCATGGTTCATATATTAAGCCGCATAAAGTGTGAAAATAATGATGCGTAGAGCATATTTTATCAGAGAGAAAGGGAGATACACAGATAGAGCATTTTTTGTTTTGGCACCTCGTATAAATTGCTTATAATAACTCAAAACAAAAAAAGGTCTAAAATGACCATAAGGAGTGAATCTTACTATGCTGGGGCTCGCGGGCTCCTAGTCCATACTATTGAAACTCATCTGTTTTGTGACTATTATGGAGATCTTTAATCGTGATTTGTCACGGTATGGTAAGTAATATAATATATGAGATGCCAAAACAAAAAATGCTCTATCTGTGCCTCCCTTTCTCTCTGATAAAATATGTTCCACTAATCAGCGTTCAATATTTTTGTGTTGACTTGAATGCCACGTTAGTTTATCATATATTTATATAGTACTAGCTGACCCTTGCCCACTTCGTTGAGCATAAAAACAGTTTATGATGAAATTCAACTAAAAAAAACAACCCCTAACTCGGGAACGCGGAACCCGCAGCATGGGAACCCAAAACCCGCAACGCGGGAACCCGGAACCCGCAACGTGGGAACCCGGAACCCGCAACGCGGGAACCCGGAACCCGCAACGCGGGAACCAGAAACCCGCAACGCGGGAACCCGGAACCTGCAACGCGGGAACCCGGAACCCGCAACGCGGGAACCCGGAATCCGCACCATAGGAACCCGCAACGCGGGAACCCGGAACCCGCAACGCGGGAACGCGGAACCCGCAACGCGGGAACCCGGAACCCGCAACGCGGGAACCAGGAACCCGCAACGCGGGAACCCAGAACCCGCAACGCGGGAACGCGGAACCCGCAACGCGGGAACGCGGAACCCGCAACGCGGAACCCGCACCATAGGAACCCGGTACCCGCAACGCGGGAACCCGGAGCCCGCAACGCGGGAACGCGGAACCCGCAGCATGGGAACCCAAAACCCGCAACGCGGGAACCCGGAACCCGCAACGTGGGAACCCGGAACCCGCAACGCGGGAACCCGGAACCCGCAACGCGGGAACCAGAAACCCGCAACGCGGGAACCCGGAACCCGCAACGCGGGAACGCGGAACCCGCAACGCGGGAACCCGGAATCCGCACCATAGGAACCCGCAACGTGGGAACCCGGAACCCGCAACGCGGGAACCAGGAACCCGCAACGCGGGAACCCGGAACCCGCAACGCGGGAACGCGGAACCCGCAACGCGGGAACGCGGAACCCGCAACGCGGGAACGCGGAACCCGCAACGCGGGAACGCGGAACCCGCACCATAGGAACCCGGTACCTGCAACGCGGGAACCCGGAGCCCGCAACGCGGGAACGCGGAACCCGCAACGCGGAACCCGCAACGCGGGAACGCGGAACCCGCAACGCGGGAACCCGGAACCCGCAACGCGGGAACGCGGAACCCGGAACCCACAACGCGGGGACCCGGAACCCGCAACGCGGGAACCCGGAACCCGCAGCATGGGAACCCGAAACCCGCAACGCGGAACCCGGAACTTGCAACACGGGAACCCTGAACCCGCGACGCGGAACCCGGAACCCGCAACACGGGAACCCGGAATCCGCAACGCGGAACCCACAACGCCAAACCCTTCCGTGAACGTTGCTGGTTCTGCGCTGTCAAATAGAATAAATAGTATCCTATGTCCGTCTACTGTAATAACGAACATACTGTAAAAAAAATTGCGAAATCGGTCAAGCCGTTGTCGAAGCGCACACGATGTAAGAAATTTTGATGGTTATTTTTTACACTTTGGGCTACATTTTTGGGGTTTTAGTAAGGAACCCTATTTTTGTTGAAAATATAATATAGCCTATGTTCAGCGCTAGGAATGTAGCTTTCCAACAGCGAAAGTATTTTTCATATTGGTTCAGTGGTTTCAGAGCCTATTCCATTCAAACAAACAAACAAACAATCAAACGTTACCTCTTTATAATATTAGTATAGAAAACACAAACTACTTGCACATTTTTCCACTTTATTTGTTATTTTATATTAATTATTTATACTTATAATACACGACCGGTTTCGACATAGTCATCATCAGGTGATGGGAAAAAAGTGCAAGTAGTTTGTGTTTTACTATACAACATGAATTTCCACCAAGAACCTACAGTACGTTCAATAACATAGATCATATATTTAATTAGCCTACCCAGGAGCCTAACTCTCCAAACTGATTTGATTTTGATTCAGATTCGATCGTGCCGCGTACTTTCCAATAAATTGACGTTTGTTTATTTTTATTCTCTGTCGATTGATATGGTCGGAAGTACAAAAAGTTACGATCTAAGGATTTTCTTTATAATGGTTAGTTTCAAAGTAATTCACCAAATAAAGTACGATAAACCATTGATATCGAACGGATTCGGTTCTCGATTGTGTTGGGAGTAAGCCTGCTGTTCACTGCTTCGTTTTTAAAACTTTTACTTTATGAATCACTGACATACATAGTCGGCCATGGAACAAAACATTGAACTTTATGTGATGCGTGGTCGGTAGTCGGACACGGAGTGACGAGACCGATACTCGATACACGGAGAATTATTACACAATTGACATTAAAGTTATCACCTTCATACATCGCTGATCGGAATTCGCTACTATGTACGAGTAGGTACAGACAGCAAAAAATATTTTACAACTTTCTCACAGATAAGGATCTTTGAGGAGTGAAGAGAAACAGCAAACAGACTGATGATGCGTATATTCTTCGGTATTTATATTCAAATTACATGAGGTTTAAGAAAAAACTTTAATAATATAGCGTACAAAAAAGTGGAGCAAAAAATTTGTCTGGACGTTCAAATATTTTCGGCGGCCAATCACAGCACACTTAATCCCGCGCTATTTATACACCAATGGTATATTAGCGTATTATGGTTCAAATATCATCGGCGGCCAATCACAGCATACTTTACTCCGCGCCATTTATACGCCAATGGTATTAGCGTATAATGGTTCAGACGGTAACACCAAGTTTTTTCATTTCAATCGATAAATGGAATAGACAACATTAAATATGGTTGAATTTAGACCACGTGACCTCTATTATAGATTAATTTCAATCAGAGAAACCATAGCTAAGTAACTTTTCATTTCAAATATTTAATGGAATCAGGCGTTACTTTGCGGAAATCCATATCATGCGAAACATTTTTCGCGGGATATTGCTACATAATTTTTTTTTCATTTCAAACTAAATCTGTATTGTAATCTACTTTTGCTGACCGTACATGCGACAGCTTGGCTATGGTTGTTGTTTGTTGTTGCTGTCGTTCATAACATCCAGTCCATTCCGCGGCAAGATAATGAATGCTCAGTTGTTCTTTGTTGTTCTTCAGTTGCCGATGTCCTTGCTTGATGATTTTATCTACTATCTGCTCTTGTATTATAGGAAATTCCGCAGTAATTAACCAAGGTAAACATTAATTAGACGTGAAAATATTAGAAAATATAGTATTTCCCTGAAAATTATATAACATGCTTATCAGCATTTTCTTACACTTTGTATAGGCTTGACCACAGAAATATATTCATTTCTGTGGGCTTGACTTTATAATATTTATTATAATACTAGCTGTCCCCACGACTTCGTTCGCGCGGTTTTTGAGTGACTTAAACCGTTTATGCAGCGCACGCAACGAAAGTCCTAAAATGGGAATAATGTTCCCCGTTTTTGCAACACTTCTCGCTGACGCTTCGCTCCTATTGGTAGCAGCGTAATGTTATATAGCCTAAATCCTTCCTCTATAAATGGACTATCCTACAAAAAAAGAATTTTTCAAATCGGACCAGTAGTACCTGAGATTAGCGCGTTTAAACAAACAAACAAACATACTCTTCCGCTTTATAATATTAAGTAAGATTTTACCTCGACAAATTCCGTAGAGTGGTATGAGCGCGTTGGTGCTCGAGTGAGAGGTCACGGGTTCGAATCCCGCCGAGGGAACAAAGTTTTCAAGGATGTGTATCAACTTTGTGTATACTAAAATAGAAATATTAAATATGTGTAGTGTGTACCTATAGTATAAAAGTATTAAATATATATCCGTTGTCTGGTACAAGTTCTTCGGATACATAGCCCCGTGCTAGATGGTGGTGGTGTGAAGCGTCCATAGATAATATTATTATTATATTATTATCATTTGATAAAACCCGGCCAACCGAGAACTCGCGCTCCAAGGGTTCCGTAAAAAACGGCTATAATCACTATTATTCTATGGAAATCCCATTGAAATAATTTTCAAGTGTTCCTTTTTCTTCTAGCTGTTACGGTTCATGAGACAATCACCCTGGTAACAGACAACAAATATACAGACATCAATCTTAATAAACGGGTCTCTATACACTTTACGCCTTTCACGGCCTAAAATTATTACATTAGTTTCATTAATTTCTTAGGGTATGGCAATTATCAAATTGGCAAAGAGCTATAATAAGGGTTTCATTTCATAAAGGGTGTGGCAATTATTAAATAGGCAAAGAGCCATAAATCGTGAATTAGCAAATGTAATCGGCGATTACGCAGCTCATGCACCGCACCGATGTGGACTGGGCCGCAGGATATTGGTCTGTCAGTCACCACTGATTTGTAGCGCGTCACAAGTCGCACGTCCAATCATACAAATAGGTTTTGCCTAAATTTCAATCAATTTCGCTAACTAGAGCCCGCTATCATACAAATAGGGTTTGCGTAACTTTCCATCAATTTTGCCAACCGGTCCCTACTAAAAGTATCTATCTACAAGGTGTAATATTAACCCATTCATTGCGGCAATACAACTACACTTATTACCCAGGTGCGGGGACTGTTTTCGTCTTCTTCTAAGCAGGCAAAAAAACGAAAGTTCTTCGTTGGAGCTATCCATAAAAACGTACCGTTGCACGCAAATTCCGGCCTCTATTAACAAATTACTCTAATCTATGGTACACAGCACTCAAAATCCGTCAATGCGATGCGGCCCAGCCCGTCACAAATGTGCTAGGTACGCATTTTGCGCTGCGTTGCGGCCCGCTCGCCCCGGCGCGCCACGGCCCGGCATAATGTGCTCGAACCTTTAGACGCCGATGGGCGTCCGCCGCAGCAAATGGGTTATGAGTGACAATACTTTAGGGTGTATGTGCCTCCTATGTAGAGTATACTGTGAAAGTATCAGGCTTACTTTTGACTTTCATGTTTGTATGAGAAATGCCCCAACATCATATTTTCCCACACAATCATTAAAAACTGTACATAATTCAACGCTGATACTTTCACATTAAACTCGTTATACGGGACCCATACATACCCTAAAGTGTTATCACTCATTAATATTATAGCCTGTATAGCGATTAGGAAAAAAGTTGAGCAACTCTTTATAATCAATTTTCGCAACCATTGCCAGCTAAAAGCTATTTCACTTACTTATAAGGGACGCTTCCAATTAGGAAAAAATATATAGAATAAAAAACTTGATTCATGATTTACACCTTATTTTGTAACATTATAAAAATTATTTCTTGCTAACTACATGTGCACATATTATGTATTAAACTCAGGGATTTAAAAGCCACTTATTAGTTCGCGATTTCCCGGCCTAAGATATGTTAGTAATGTTCATTGGGCTCATAATAGCCCAATGCGTTATGCGTTATTGGAATATTCCGGGGCAAGGCCCAATCAAAACATTAAAGAATTATATTGCAAAGATTATAGAATTTAAAATACCTACAATACATTGTAAACTTTATTTTACGTATAAGCATAATCAAACAATTGTAGCAGTTATGTCAAGATACACAATATTTAATTTAAGGATACTTATTCACAAACAGCATGCAATTTTATACAACTTTTTTCATTATCACCAAAAGCAGTCAAAAACAACATAAATAACTTTGCGAATTAAATGCATATTGCTATTTTATGTCAGTGTTAGAGTAAACTTTGAATATACCGTTGCTCACAACTAAAAATGATGTGAAATAGGTATGTACTAATTGTTGGAGCGTAATGGAAACCTTGTTGTTGGAGAGTAGATTTTGGCGATTAGAAGAAAAATACATAACATTGAGATGGCGAGGCTAGCGTAGAGCCTTTTGGCAAAAAAAAATTACAGGGAGAAAATTGGTAGGTACACTTTTGTCAAAGGGATTTTTCTGGTCAAAATCAAAATCAAAATGGTGAATCCCTTCGAGAATGGTAAGTCGATCCAGTGAAGCCGCGTTGGCGTCATGGTGAAAATTGACGTCATTATTATAATAATATAATATCTATGGACGCTTCACACCACGTCAATCTGGCCCCGTTCTAAGTATCCGAAGATCTTGTGTTACAGCCGTTACAGGTTCTAAGTATCCGAAGATCTTGTGTTACAGCCGTTACAGGTACCAAGGTACCAGACAACGGAAATATATTTCATACTTTTATACTATACACTATACACATTAAATATGTATTTTTATTATATTGTACACAAATATAATAAACATCCATGACCCAGGAACATTGAAAACTTTTTGTTCCTTCGGCGGGATTCGAACCCACGACCTCTCGCTCAAACGCTTAACCACTGCGCTACGGAGGTCGTCATTATTGGGCCTTACCAGGGAAATTCTGGAATAAATGAGAAAATATATTACGACGGTATCAAGAGCAGGAGAGACACCTGTCTTGACCAAGCTTGTCAAACATTTTAACCCTAGAAAGATAACGTGCGTCTCAGAGGCGCTCGCGAAATATACATTTCACCGCTATTTTGTTACCTACGCGCGTACAAGCTTGTGTTTCCGCGCCAATTCAGTCGTCAACACTTCCAAGAGTATCTGTTTGGTAGGTACCATAGATTTGCTGTTAGAGCGATGCATCAGATGTGCGTAGAACATTAAAAAGATGTTTGCAACAATTGTTTTTAGTCGTTGATTTTTAATTTTTTTATAACTATAGTATAATTAATCAGTTAATAAGAAAAAACACTATAGTGAAAGTCAAAAATTTTTATTCTGAATAAATTTTACAAAAATGTTTTCTGAACATCGTTTCTATATGATGCCTACCACCGGTTCGGGAACTAGCCCAGCGAGAAGAACCGGCGTAAGAAACTCGCATGGGGCTACCTTTTACCAAAAAGATGGAAAATTTCTCTTTAAAAAAAAAAAATATAATATATACAAATACGTTTACATACAAAAATAGTCAATACTACAACAATTAACAAAAAAAAATACATTTTTATGCAATTAAATAAAAGAAAAAAAAGCCTTGCAGGGGGCTACTTTATTCCCAAGGTGTGCTATCATTAATATAATCATAAACTTTATAGTATGCTTTTGCACACAAACGTTCTTTGACTACTTTCTTAAACTTATTGTTTGAAAAATTTTGAACGTTTTCTGAGATCCTATTGTAAAGGCGTATACATTGGCCTTTAAACGAATTCTTTACTTTACTAAGTCTAGTCACTGGTACATCAAGTTTATACTTATTTCTAGTATTTCTATTATGTTTGTCACATTTTTTTTTAAATCGATGAATATTTTTCTTAACATATAATACATTTGAGAGAACATACTGAGAAGCTACAGTTAATATTCCAGTTTCCTTAAACTTTTCTCTAAGTGAAGTGTTGGGGGCCAGCTTGTAGATTGCCCGAACAGCTCGCTTCTGCAGCACAAAGATACTAAATATAAAAGTTACCTATTTAAAAAAATCTTCATATTATATAAAGAATACTTATAATTTTTGTTAATATTTTAAATAAAAAATTATGATAATACGTATGTGTTTTATTTACTTATTAATAATTCAACAATTTACACTAGTTAGTGTAATAAAAACAATTCATTTATCATTAAAAAAAATCGGCTGATAAATTGGACCCCTCTGAGGCGCATGTTTATCTCTTCAGTACAGAAAAATAACGTTATCTTTATAGGGTTAATTCCGTCATCTGCACTGACACCGGAGGTATAGTTTTTTTACACATGTAGTAATACCTGATTGTAAAATTACCACCCCAATCTCTTCTCTACTCTGAGACAAGTGCAGGCAGGGGCTTTACCCTCCAAACTGATTTGATTTTAATTCAGATTCGACTTGCCGCGTACTTCCGAATAAAATGACGTTTGTTTATTTTGATTCTCAGTCGATTTATTGGTATGGTATGGTCGGGAGTACAAAAAGGTACGATCCAACGATTTTGGTTAGTTTCAAAGCAATCTACCAAATAAATTATACCAAAACCCGTTGACATCGAACTGATTCGATTCGTGATTGTGTCACATTAACTAATATACATAATCTGACGCGCTCTGACTACTTTAAAATCCCCCTCTTGGGCTCCCCCTATTAGTTTTGCAATGATAAAATGATATTGTGTCAACTTTATGCTGCCAATTTCAAAAACACACTAATTGCTTCACGTTATAGCGGACCGAGCGACATGTAATCTGACCGCATTATTTTTACTTTGGGCAATTATCATAAATTTTTGGTCAAATGTCAAAGCCGTAGCACAAATGTAATAAATTAATGAGTGAATATAATTTGTTTTAACGAAATATGGTTAAATGCGGTAGCCAATTAGCCATCATTGTGAAGACTAAAATCCGCACAACGATATGTTGAATCTTCAATCGACTGTTAAGTGATAGGATAGACTGTAGGTACTAGGTAATATTAAGTAATTTCTGTATTTTTAGTTTAATGTTTTTTTGTATAGTTATAATCTGTAAGAGTACTATAGGATTTTCATCATCTTTCTAAGCACAAAAATCCTTTTAATAAATAAAGAAAAAAATCTTCAATCGACGATCTGTATGCCGTGTTTGGGTCAAACTAGTTAGGCATTCTTGCTACTGGGGGCATTGCTTCGATGCCATACAAATTGTACTTTTTCACGCCGAGTAGGTACTGATAAAAAATCGCACTAAACGTACACACTCTTTGATGACCTCCGTAGAGCAGTGGTTCAGCGCGTTGGTGCTGGAGCGAGAGGTCGCGGGTTCGCATCCCACCGAGGGAACAAAAAGTTTTCAATGTTCCTAGGTCATGGATGTGTATTAAATATGTGTATTATATAATAAAAATCTTAAATATTTGTATAGAATAAAAGTATTAAATATATTTCCGTAGTCCGGTACCTGTAACACAAGTTCGTCGGATGTACGCCGACGCCGACGCCGCCGACGAACTTGTGTTACACGGGGCCAGTGTGTGTTGCACGGGGCCACATTGACGTGGTGTGAAGCGTCCATAGATATATATATAAAAACTCGAAACATTGCTGTAAAAACGCGTTTTCTGGATATACAATATAGACTTACCTTTCCAAATATTACTTGATAGCTTAATTGGAACCGAGAAGATGGCCCATACCATGACTGCATTGCTTGCTTTACATTTCGCCTGTGCCTAGCACGATTCATTGCAATCTAAAGCAGTTTACATTAGGTTGTCCCGTATGCTGATTATTATGTATCTCGCAATAGCAATTCGACAGGCGTAAAGTGTACAATTGTTTACAATATCGCTGTCAAACGTAGGTATACACTTGAGAGCGATATTGTACACAATTGTACAATTTACGCCTGTCGAATTGCTGTTGCGAGCTATAGAGGTACAGGATTCGTGTTCATAGCTGAGGCACGACAAATAATCAATAAAGGGTTTGCAACACGATGTCGTAACTCGTAAGTAGATCTACGCCTTAAAGGTCAACAACCGTGTTTGGCAATCCCTAAAGATTGCAGATTAGTATTTTGTATGTTCTGCGCTTTACCATTATTACCTTTTTTTGTGACATAGGCATGTGATTTGTAATTTCTTCTTTTGTTACAAGGCATTTTCGCAAGACTAGAGGTGCGTTCAAATTAGTGAAAAATTTATCGGACAAACTACCGTACTGTGCAGGGCCCTAATTCTCAGGCCTCAAACTTAGTTTTTACAATCGGTCTGTCCCGCTCATGCAAATGAGAATTAGCGCGCGTGCGAGCGGCATATACTAATATTCGTACTTTTTTCCACTGCCCGAGAATCGTGCTCAGATGTATGTTGTGTATATTAATTCCGTCTTTTGTGATTTAGAACTGAAACAGACTCAGACTCACATCGGAAAGATGGTATGCATCTTTCCTTTCACAAAAGTTATTCACTCTTTCTTTGAACATATTGACACTTTTTTAATACATTTATGAATTGCTGTTCGTTAGTCTAGCTAAAACTGGAGAACGGGTGAACCGATTCGGCTATTTTTAGTCTTGAAATGTTCGTGGAAGTCCAGGGAAGGTTTAAAAGGTTTCTATGCTCTACAAAAAACATAAAAAATTACAGAAGAAAATTATTATATATTGCAATTTTTTAAATATATTTTATGATCGAGACTAGTAAGAAATTAAATAGATACCTTAATTACTATCATCTTTCTTCTTCTATCGAACTTAGAATTAAAGTTTAAATCTTTCTCTAAGTATTAGGGCAATACCGGTTGCGTACACGGCAATCATTTTGTCAATGACATGCCACATATGGATATATAAGGATCAATAAATTTAATCAGCCAAATTGTGAGCACGTAATACAGAAATTTATAATTTCGACTCCACCTCGACCCGTACACCTTGACGTCAGGAATTTCCTGTGCAAAACATTTTTATACTCTAAAGAACCTAAAGACAAGACCTTTTCCTCAAAGGTTTACAAGAACCACTTGTACTTATTTGGAAATGTACTTTGTGCGTGCATGATAATAAATTAAAGATTATAGTTTTTTATAGGTCTACTACATTTGGCAAAAACTGTTCTCTTTGAGCTACTTTTACCTGACTAAGCGAATGCGTGATAACTTTGGCAGTCATGTAAATTATGTATCTAAGTTTGTTTCGCCGTTGAGCCTAATCTACTATCCGATTTTTATGAAAGAGGTATCAATATATTCTTAATAATAGCAAGCTATATAGTTCGCGTAGATAGCCCACTTTCGAAAAACGATACCTACTTCTGTAGTTTGTTTCTTTCTATGAAAAATTTTGTTATTCTTTCTTGATCTGGAATCGTGAAGAATATTGAAAGTGGCAAGATTAAAATAATATATTTTAAATTATTTTGATTAATGTATGTATTACGTTTTTTTTTATTATAGCATCCGCCGGCTGATTACATAAAAATAGCAATTAGCAAAAATCGCGCGATAGGCGCGCAATCGGTTGCTGAACGTCAAAATATATTGCTAATCACTCGCTGTTGTGTTTGAATGCACATTTGCTCCGAAACTAGTGTTAAAACATTTTAGTGGTAATCATAGAAACTATTAATCAATAGTTACGTCAAACTAACATTAAAGCCACATTCATTTTCCTAAATGTTAAAAATTTAAACTGCTCTCCTGTTTAATTTTATTTTTTGCCGCTTATGCCCTTTTAACTGTCGATAACATTCTGGAGCAAAAATTGCGCAATTTTTGCTATTGCTTTGCTTTTACATGACATTCGTAATAAACCTCTACGTCTACTTTGTGACCCTGGCAAGAAGATGAGTAAGATCGTCAATAGTTCTTTAATGAATTTGTAGTTCAAGGTGAAGTTCATCTTCAATTTGAAATTCAAATTCAGTTGAATGACCTCAGATATAAATATTAAAATTGTTTCCGTACGATCAAGAGTATTAGCATAGATGAGTGAAACTTTATAAATGTGTACATTCAAACGATTAAACAAAAGTTTTGAATGTATGCCTACGTAATAAATAATGCCATTAGTGTCGTATGTAGATAGTAAGTTTTTTTAAACCTTATCAATAATTAGGTTCCTAATACCGACTAATACGGTATTAGCAATTAGCATATACCAATTATTTATTCCAATGTTAGGTAAACCTTTTGTATCAACTTTGTTTCACTCTTACTGAATATCGATTTTATGGGACTGAGAAAAATCTATTATTCATAATTATTAAATTTTTTTAGTCAATGTAGCTACGACTCATATATTTATTAACTTAAGAAAAATATCGCTTTGCAAATAAGTTGAAATATTACAAATATTAAATACTTTCATATCTTTATTTATGATAGGAGTTACTAGTTAGGATAGGAATTTCTATCTAATAAAATCCTATGACATACGAAATACGTATAGGATGTTGGAATTACTACCATACGACAACATAACCACTTCCCGCCGTGTACGCTCCTGACATACATACAACTAGTACTAATTACTATACCTACCGTTGCTAAATCCTATCGACGGTTAATCTTTTATCTCAAGGCCGTGTATTAGTTGTACTCCCAATGATTGTAATGAATCATACTATAGAGCCGTGCTCACACTATTCATAAATTAGTGGTATTATGACGTCATCATAAAATTTTAATACTATAGATTTAAGTTATTTAATTTACTTTATCTGGGGTACGGCAGTGCCCCCGACAAGTTTTAAATACAGATTATAGGAAAACATTACAATAAGTATATTCTATATTTTTGTAATCTTTATTTGTATGTTTTAAAAAAGAAAAAAAAAATTAAAGTATGTACCTTTAATAAAGTTGTTCACTTTTTAAAGTGAAACGAAACGTTGTTTTATCTGTCGTTGTTTTATAGTTTGTTTTATTTATACGGACCTACATATTTGTATCTCAATCGGAAGAGTATGAAAATTTGACAGCGAGGTGCGTCCTTACGCCTTTACAATATTTTGTCCATCCTACTTCCTACTAACATTATAAATACGAAAGCTTGGATGTGTGGGTATTTGTTGATCTTTAACGCAAACACTATTAAAATGATTTTGACTAAATTTGGTGTGGCAGTAGTATACCATACTATAAATACATACGCTACTTTTTAATCTGTCCCTCCCTTTCTCTCGGATAGGATATGTTTCACCAAGCAGCGTTCAATATGGTTTTCTAATTTGAATCTCATGTTAGTTGAACATACATTTGAATAGCCTTTCACAATCCGGCCGATAGGATTTTAAAAATATTGTTTAAGTGATCGAAGTGAGCGCCTGTCCTTATCGTGTGTCGTATGTCGTAATGTCGTATGAGGCCGCTCGAAATGTTAACCGGTACAGAATGTATATGTACCGGTAAAGTTTGTACAGTATGAGTGGTGAAACTGGTAATTGTCTTCATTTACATCTCAACAGAACTGGTTTTTAATATTTTGCGTTTCTTCATTTCTTTCGCTAGATGTTAGGTTATTTTTACTAATTCAGATTTTACCTTTTGGCTTCTTCGTGTGCGAGTTCGCTCGCACTTTTTAGGTTATTATAGATATATAGTAAATATTAATAATAATACGCATCCCGTATGTTAAATACAATTTTTATAAATTACTAGCTGACCCGTACCCACTTCGTTGAGCATACAAATCGTTTTAACCTTCCCTGAACTTTCACAAATATTTCAATACTAAAAATAGCCGAATCGGTCCAGCCATTCTCGAGTTTTAGCGAGACTAATGAACAGCAATTCATTTTTATATATATAGGAAAAAGAAGACTAGACCGTGTCCACTTCGTTGAGCATACAAATCGCTTAAACCTTCCCTGGACTTTCACAAATATTTCAAGACCAAAAATAGCCGAATCGGTTCAGCCATTCTCGAGTTTTAGCGAGACTAACGAACAGCAATTCATTCGCAAAATTATCGCAAAAAAGATTTAAATGGTTCATCACAAACTGTTTCTATGCTCAACGAAATGGGCACTTGTATGTACTATAAATATGCATAGCTGGCCTGGGGCCGTATTATGATCTTTTATAATACCAGCCTGGTTCCAGGGAATTCAATAATAGGGTCTTAAACTGCCTTGTCCTTTTTATATTACGGCGACATGTTATACTGAATGGATCCACCCTAGTTCGGTTGTCTGAAAGTGACATTCGGAAGCAAGTCAAGTGTCACGTGTCCGCTAACTAGCTGTCATCATACAGTTATTATGTGATCGTAATACGAAAATTCCAGGCAGCCATGTTGTATGGCGTAAACTGGCTGGAATTAAGAGCTTGTAATATGCCCCCTGGTTTCAACTAAACCAGCCACCGACACCGATACATACATATTACATACATACATACATACATGCATACATACATACATTACATACATAATAATTATCTATGATGTAAAAAAATATTCTTATTAGACTCCAGATACCGTGACGCCATTTTTTATTTTATACAGCTTCCGTTTCCTTTCTTATTTCGTTAGCAGGTAACGTAAAATATGATGTTTACCGTCGCGTCTGTTTAACGTTCTTCGCCATATTTATGACTGAATTCGTCTTCATATATTACGTTTTTAGAGTGAATTGGCTTTTTTGATGCTGATTACACGGTGTTTGAAAATACCTTAAAAATGTAATGTTTTGTCAGTCTCTTGTTATATACCGACGTATTAAGTGTTAAGTTATGGGGTTAGGTTATATTATCTACTAGCTGACCCTTGCCCACTTCGTTGAGCATAAAAAGAGTTTATGATGAAATTCAACTAAAAAAAAACAACGTGGAACCCGCAACGCGGGAACCCGAAACCCGAAACGCGGGAACCCGCAACGCGGGAACCCGGAACCCGCAACGCGGGAACCCGGACCCGAAACGCGGGAACCCGGAACCCGCAACGCGGGAACCCTGAACACGCAAAGCGGGAACCCGAAACCCGCAACGCGGAACCCGCAACGCGGGAACCCGGAACCCGCAACGCGGGAACCCGGACCCGAAACGCGGGAACCCGGAACCCGCAACGCGGGAACCCGGACCCGAAACGCGGGAACCCGGAACCCGCAACGCGGGAACCCTGAACACGCAAAGCGGGAACCCGAAACCCGCAACGCGGAACCCGCAACGCGGAACCCGCAACGCGGAACCCGCAACGCGGGAACCCGGAACCCGCAACGCGGGAACCCGGACCCGAAACGCGGGAACCCGGAACCCGCAACACAGGAACCCGGACCCGAAACGCAGAACCCGGAACCCGCAACGCGGGAACCCGGAACCCGGAACCCGCAACGCGGAAACTCTAACGCAGAACCCGCAACGTTCACGGAAACGCTGTCAAATGGAATAAACAGTATCCTATGTCCGTCTACTTGCGCTACTTCCTCACCAATTTTCCAAACGGAACCCGCAACGCGGAACCCGCAACGCGGAACCCGCAACGCAGAACCCGCAACGCGGAACCCGCAACGCGGAACCCGCAACGCGGAACCCGGAACCCGCAACGCGGAACCCGGAACCCGCAACGCGGAACCCGCAACGCGGAACCCGCAACGCGGGAACCCGGAACCCGCAACGCGGGAGCCCGGAACCCGCAACGCGGAACCCGGAACCCGCAACGCGGGAACCCGGAACCCGCAAGGCGGGAACCCTGAACCCGCAACGCGGGAATCCGAAACCCGCAACGCGGGAACCCGGAATCCGCAACGCGGGAATCCGGAACCCGCAATGCGGGAAACCGGAACCCGCAACGCGGGAACCCGGAACCCACAACGCGGGAACCCGGAACCCGCAACGCGGGAACCCGGACCCGCAACGCGGGAACCCGGAACCCCCAACGCGGGAACCCTGAACCCGCAACGCGGAACCCGCAACGCGGGAACCCGGCACCCGCAACGCGGAACCCGGAACCCGTAACGCGGGAACCCGGAACCCGTAACGCGGAACCCACAACGCGATACCCTAACGCAGAACCCGCAACGTTCACGGAAACGCTGTCAAATGGAATAAATAGTATCCTATGTCCGTCTACTTGCGCTACTTCCTCACCAATTTTCAGCCATATCGATAAAGCCGTTCTTGAGTTATAAATAATTTAACTAACACGACTTACTTTTATACATATAGATGTATAGATTACTCCTACTAACATAAGCTAAGCCCGGTGAATGCTCCCGTCACAGTCGGTCCAGCCAATTCGGTGATCATTAGTTAGATGAAGATGATGATGGTGATGAAAAGTAGCCTAAATTAATCCTTATAACTTTAGCTATCTACCAGTGAAAGTCTCGTTAAAATCGGTCCAGCCGTTCCAGAGATTAGCCGGAGCAAAGTGACACGCTGACAGACAGACATTTTTTTTTAAATTACATTTTTGTTTTCAGTAATATTTACTGTCCGTCCGTCCGTTGTCAATGCAAAAAAAACAGAAGATATCGTTTAAAATGTCATATGCATTTAGAAAAACGTTGCTAATTGAAAGTTACAAACTGACACTTCAATTTTATTTATTTGTATAGATGTATAGATTTGGAAAACCTCCCCAATCTTGGCGTTTCCACTGACGCGGAGCGGGGCGCATAGGAACTTAGTGGTTCCCAAGCGGAGTGGAGCGGAGATTTCGAGCATAGTGCCTCGCCCCGCGTCAATGGAAACGCAGCCAAACGTCTATAACGTCTAACGGTCGTCATGGTAACGACGTTGTTTACGAATGGAAAACAAAAATTATGAAATGCTATACATACCGTATTTATATCAGCTTAAACTATTTGGATTCATGTTTTTGTTAATCCTAATAATTTTATTAATCCAAATAGTTTAAGCTGATATAAAAACGGTATTTATAGCATTTCATAATTTTTATTTTCCATTTGTAAACAATGTTGTTACCATGACACCCGTGTCATATAAACTGGCAACGACGTGAATCGATCGAGCCCAGGTTCAAACCCCGCGTGACCATCACGTATTTTCTTCTTTTTTCTAATTTTCTGCTTATTTTTTTCAACATTTTCTTTCATAATAACCTTTTCGTGACAATAACGAACATACCTTAAAAAAAATTTGCGAAATTTTTCAAGCCGTTGTCGAAGCGCACACGTGTAAGAAATTTTGGAGGTCGTTTTTTTACACTTTGGGCTACATTTTTGGGGTTTTAGTAAGGAACCCTACTTTTCTTAAATATCTTTTCTCATATAATATAGCCTATGTTCAGCGCTAGGAATGTAGCTTTCCAACGGTGAAAGAATTTTTCATATTTCGCTAGTCTCAAGGCGCCCTAACAAGGATTCGAGCCGACTAGCCACATTGTTGTAATTAATTTGAAGTTCTCAACTCCAACCATTCCGGAACACTAATTCAAACAAACTTTAATAACGAAATGATGTTTATTAACTAAGTTTCAACTCATATTCCTAATTAAATCATGTTAATTGTGTGGACTTTTTTGTAGTAGTTTGTAGTACGAACGTAGGTTTGTCTTATCGTAAGCAATCATATATATCCGCGTGTTAAAACCTCTTTTACTGTTTTTATAATTCATTTATTATTATTTGTCAAATTTGTCTTCTTTGAATTTAAATATTTAGTTCAGCATCAATTTCAGCTTGTTTGTATATAAGGCAAAGATTAGTTTAAAGTTTTTGAATTGGAAATTGGATACCCACGTGAATACACATCTACTAGTGTAACTGTAGTTTCATTCCAGTAGCTATATTTTTGGGGATTCTGTTCACTGCGTGATGCTGAAGTAAGAGGTTCCTTATCAACCATCTCTTCTGCTAGAGTCGTAAAGGACACAGGGAATATAAACAATATATTCCGCAGGCTAATTACGTAAGAATAGCAATTAACAAAAATTGCGCGATAGGCGTGCAATCGATTGCTGAACGTCAAAAATAATGCTAATTGTAGTTTGGAAACACATTTGCTTCATTTTTGCTACGAAACTATAACTATAATAATAGCAGTTAACCTGTAAGGAAACTTGACGGTAGAGTAAAATAAATAATTAATAGAATATTTTAGAAATTGTACTTAAAACATATCTATTTGTTATTTTTTTATTGGTGTACAAAAAAAAAACTATTTAAATCGCATAGTGTATTTGACAGTTCTCACTGTACCTACAGCAATTACATGTTTCTAAAATCACTAAAACAAAATAGAGATAAAAATAAGGTTAACGAAAAAAAATTAATCAATATTATTGTTAATATACGATGTAACACATAAATAAATTATTATAATAACTAACAGGCAGTATAAGAGTGACTATGACTACTTCTTAAAATAAGTGTGGACAGGTGGTATAAGTTTATATTATTATTATTAAAGTAATACAATTATTATTTAAGTAATACAAATCTATAGAACTAAACAATATCCAAGAACCGATCCATTAACAGAGGCAATAGATGTATAACACAATACACATAATATTATACTCTCTTACATATAGAGGCTCTTACTCTCTTAAATATTATATTAATAATGAGTAATGAGTAATAATTCTTTAGGTTGTGTATAGGTCCAGTATAATATAGAGTTTACTGTGAAAGTACCAGCGCTGAAAGAGGTACTTTTCCTTAAACTATTGTGTGGGAAAATTTATTATGTTGGGGTATTTCGTATACAAACATGAAAGTCAAAAGTAAGTCTTTCAGCGCTGGTACTTTCACAGTATACTCTACATGGGACGCACATACACACCCTAAAATAATATCACTAATTTATTTTACACCTTGTAAAAATAATAGCACATCAGATTAGCTATTCAATATAATTGCTGTCTTTAACGTTCTTTAACGTCACGTTAGAAAGATATCTCGCTAGACCAGCCACGTTGAATAGTATGAAATTGGTTAAGTTTTGGTGGAGGAAACAGAAGTCTTTTAATCCTGATTTTAGTAGGTAACTTCAGTCCAAGCTGCAGTTGGAGAATGGAATTATAGGATCCACGTCAGTCATAACCCATCCATTGTCATGGTGTGAATATTTATTAGTGATTAGTTATTTTTTATTATTAGTAATAATAAAAAGTTACTTAGGAGGCATAATGTTATAATATGTAGATATAATAGAATATCTACCTATTGTGCCTATACATATAATTTTAATTGCATTTCAGTTTTACGTGTCCTTTAGATTTTTTCACCGGGATTCTGTTTTACCTATTGTGATCTTGGAAATATGTAGTATTTTCGGTTTGTGCTTATAAATAATTTTCGGAACTTCTAGCAGTAGTCTTTACCAGCTGTCGTTCCTTGGTGGTGGCGGCGGCCTGGAAAAATGTCAAGTTTAATCATTGATACACTGGCTTGTAGAACTAGAACTTCGATTCGATCGTTAGTCTGTCCTGCTCGCAGGCCAGCCATATAACACGAGCATGAGAGGGATAGACTGAGATTCGAATCGAATTTCGAGGCACGGTACCCTGGTTCTAGATGCCATCGTTATTTTCATACGAAGTTTGAAAACAAAATGTATGGGATTTGACATAAGCTTCGCTGAGTAACTTACCAATTAGCTTATCATTTAAGGAACCTTATGTCAAATCCCATTCATTTATCGAACTTCGTAAGTAATAATAGAGACTCTCCTAACTGATTCAATTTTAATTCAAATTCGATCGTGCCGCGTACTGCCGAATAAATTGATGATTGTTTGTTTATTTTGATTTTCAGTCGATTGATTGGTATGTTATGTATTGGTATATATGTAGTCGGGAGTACAAAAAGTTACGATCTAACGATTTTAGTTAGTTTCAAAGCAATCTACTAAATAAAATACCAAACGCCGTTGAGATCGAACTGATTCGATTCGTGATTGTACTGAAAGGAGTACAAAAAGTTACGATCTAACTATTTTCTTTATCCTCGTTAGTTTCAAAGTAATCCACAAAATAAAACACCAAAAGCCGTTGATATCGAACTGATTCGATTCGTGATTGTACTGAAAGGAGTACAATAAGTTACGATCTAACTATTTTCTTTATCCAGGTTAGTTTTAAAGTAATCCACAAAATAAAATACCAAAAGCCGTTGAGATCGAACCGATTCGATTCTCGATTGTGTGTGGAAGCTTGTTGGGCACTGGAAGGCAAATTTTGTGGTCCAGATACAGTTTCACTTTAACTACGCTAGAGAAACTACACACGACAAAGACTTTGTTTGATTGAAATCCAGATTCAAATGAGATTTTCTATTTATCACGTAGACACGGAATTTTCAATACGGTTTTCACATGGGTGGAAATAAATAAAGCTTTTCTATTTTTAGTTTTGGGCGGGTAAAAAATAAACTGCAATCATTATAATTGTAGTTTATTCAACTGACCGCGACGAAAGTTATTAATTCATGTCTTCAATTGTATACTTCTAGACCTGGGCGGCGATTCTCAGGCCTCGAACTTAGTTCCGAATATTAGTTTATCCCGCTCGCACGCGCGGTAAATCTCATTTACATGAGCGGGACAGACCGATAATAAAAACTAAGTTCGAGGCCTGAGAATTAGGGTCTAGACATGCAATTCCACTGCGTATGAAACCTCCATTATTTGCTGTTGCACAGAGAAGTTTTCAAATTCGAATCTCATAATTATTTTATGTGAATCAGGCCCCTAAAGGTACCATCGCGTGGTATGGAATATTTATCTTTTAAAACCTTAATATGTTACTGTAAAAGTTCGTATTACGGTTCAAAGACTTACCAAGCGAATGATGGTAAAAGCGCAAATCGCAAAATCGTCGGACTTTTACCATTCGTAGTTGGTAAATCCTAGGCCCGTATTAATAAAGAAGTCTCAATCCCAACCTCACTTGAGAACTTATTTGACACATAAAAAAACGTTAAAAGTGAACAACTTTATTAATGTTATAAAGTACTTACTTTAATTTCTTTTCTTTTTAACCGACTTCCAAAAAAAGGAGGAGGTTCTCAATTCGTCTGTATGTTTTTTTTTTATACCATACAATTCATAAAATAGATTACATCAAAACATTAAAATAAGTATAATCTATATTTTTATCTCTAAGAAATCTTTATTTTAACGTTTTAAAAAAGAAATTTACGTATGTAAAATAAGTAAAATTATTTATATTTAAAAGTGAAACGAAACGATTTTTTATATTTCAAATAGGTTCTCAAGTGAGGTTGGGTTTGAGCCTTCTTTATTAGTACAGGCCTCAGGTTTTATAAATCTTAGAATTTCCGTAATCCGACCTTTTGCATATCTATGGTTTTGGGGCTAATAGAAACATAGACATACCATAAGATAGACAGTCTTACCCGGGCGTGTTCCAGTTGTTGTCGCAGGTGGCGGTGGCGGGGGTCCCCGGTTCGCTGTAACATTTATTTCTGCGAATATATTTAATGTCTATGAATTTTTGTAATAATAAACACATCAGGGGAGATATTAAAAAGAAGCAATATGAAACTATAAATAAAATTAAAAAAGACGTGTGGCACTGGGGGACTGCCGCGGTAAAGCTATTGCATAGCATTTATTATTATTATTAAAACACTTTATTGCTCACATATTACACAGAAAATAAATAAACATAACAATAAAAACGATTTTACAAAACGTGGGCAAAGGTCTTATCGCTAAAAGCGATCTCTTCCAGACAACCTTTGTATCAAAGGATAGCTTGATTTGTAAGCGGGAGTAGTTTAATAGGATACTAAACATAAAATACAATTAATACCATACCTACAAGCTGTACATGTGTACATAAATCAATGTATCAACTTATCCGATAAACCAATGCCATATAGAAGCGAGTTGCTGAACTAAAGAGACAAGCGTGATATGTCAAAAAAGTAATGAAAAGTTCTCCTATTCAACGATAGATAGCAATAAAAAGTATCACCGCTGTGCCGGTCGGAGTGGGGGGTGTTAGGTTATTTTTGTTACGGACTTTCTGGATTCGGTCTCCACGCTCAAGGCCCGTGATAGAAGCTATGCAATAGCTTAAAAAAAATTATGTCTTAAACTGATGTTATTCAACTATAGTTTAGAACACCCGCGAACACGTCAGCTATCAAACAAAAAAAATCAAAATCGTTGCATCCATTTAGAAGCAACGATTCCTCAGACAGACACGTCAAACTTAAAATACTAATTTATTGTTGGAGGTTAAAATATGAAATGACGAAACCTCAAAAGGAAAGAAAAAAATCTAGCTAAAATACTACTGGGCCAAGTAATTTAGAATGTTCTCTAATACAAATGTTTGTATAAGATTCTGGATCAAACTAAAATAAAAAATCTTAGCCACTAAAGTTTAATGACAACGCATGGATCTGTACAACAGTATGAATTGACTAATGCTGGGATTTTAAAATCCGGAATCCTTAAGACTAGACAAAATTTAGACCGCTTAATAAAAATAAAAACTCTGCGCTTAATAATGCCTCCCACACCGATTTTGGTGACGGTGGCCGGTTTCATTGAAGCCAGGACAGCTATTTATAGTGCCTAAGTGTGTCCGCAATACACTGAAGCACTCCCTCTTCCTTCACTCTCGTAGCCCAGTGGGACGGATAACCGATACGACTGGCTGGAGTCTGACTTTTTACATGCCCATCCGACGCATGGATCATCTTTCTTGTCAGACAATCAGGTGATCAGCCTGTCGTCACCAGTCGAGAAAACAACATTTTTTGTTGTTGCAACGTGAGAATCGAACCCGCGACCACGGAGGCGTCAAATACAAGACACGTGTGTCGTGTTGTCATTAAGAGCCCACGCCTAAAAATTCAGTCGGGCCTTCCGTAATGCGGATAATATCAGCTTAATCGTGACAATTCGAGGATTACTTAATTTCTCAGGGCAGTGCCAAATTAGGCAAAATTTGTATAGCTCACCCGGCGTCAGCAGCCATCGTCAATGCCTCCAGCTCGTTGGTCTGGCTCGTCTTGCGCCCGTAAGCCCGCCAGAGCTTCACGCACAGCGGCGTGAGGAACGTGCACCAGATGAAACCCAACAGGAACCCGCAAAACCACCAGCCGTGCTGGAAAATAAATTAATATATAAAGTAAGTCTAAGTTTGAAGATTATTTATTATCCTCATTACTCTTTCTTTTGGCATCGCCGAATTCGGGTAAATATGGTGCGATGCCACTTGGGTGATTAAATGGTTTTCTATATTGTATATAATATGTTATGGACCAGGTGATTATTGCGGGCAATGTGATTAATATCTATCTCTATCGGGTTAATTTTAAGTAAAATGATAATTGTTATAAAAAATGTTTTTTTACTCTTCAAAAAAAAAAGAAGACAATATTATGTACGATTCCGAAACAAATTAAGTCTTTGTATATTGTTAAATTGCACTCTCATAATATTGGATATTTTTTTTCAATGACCGGACGTTATGTATAATGCTCATTTTATTACTTGGTCCATAACATAGTCAAGAGAGTCAAGTGAGCTAACTCTATAAATAAGGTCCTTAGAAAAAAATTATAGTTAGAGATTAACGACTGCCATACTTAAATGACCAACAAGTGCGATTCTGCCTTTGAAAAAATTCTATGTGTTATTGTAGCAACAAGCTAGACTCACGCAGAATTATTATCAGTAGATTAGCATCGAGCAGACTCTAATAGCCCGTCCAGAAATATCACTGTTATTGAAACATCACAACATTGGGGTGTGGCTTGGTTACACATATTATGTTCAATGTAATATTATGTAATGTTTCCTGTTTAATGTTTCGAAAAGAAATATTAGCTGACACGCCTTTACTAAGACGAAAAATCCAAAAATCTTCTCTCATATAATATAAAAATGAATCCAAATTAATTGCTGTTCGTTAGTCTCTCCAAAACTAGGGAACGGTTAAACTGATTCGGCTATTTATAGTCTCGTAATATTTGTTGAAGTCCCGGTTAGGTTTAAACGATTCATCACAAACTGTTTCTATGCTCAACGACGGGTCAGCTAGTATCCAATTATTATAATAGCTTTTTGATAAAAATACAAAAACAAAAACTATTTATACACGCAAGTAAAGTTGGATATGTCAACAAATAACGTGAGGGGAGCAATTTTTCATCTCAGCATCTCGCTGAACCCCACTTTACAGTTCCTTAACAACCATCAATCATTCCTAGAGTGCCACGGCTATAAAGTTACATGTTTTATTCGTTCCAGTTTGTGGAAATTAGCCCCGGAGAAATGGCTTTTTAATTCAGACAGATCTCATTTAGACAAATAGTGTTCGCTAGAAATGTCTTTTTAATTCAGACTTTTGTTTTAGACAAATAGATTTTAGACACGAAACTGAATGACTCAAGATAAGTACTGCTGTAATAGATTGCGTTGTGTATTTGAAGACTAACTCTAAAGTTTGTGTCTTTTAATACGGAAGCACCATAATAAATTAATCTTACGTACGTTCGTGAAAAGTGGTCAACCGCGCCCGGCTTAGTGTACAAAATGATATACCAAATTATATATACCACGAATAGTACTCAGACTCCTGCGGACCCTTATTCCTGACAAATCGATATATACTGGCCATTGCGTGAACACTGCACAGGAAGAAGCGCAGTCTCTCTGTTGCAGCCAGGACATGGGTTCTCCAGCGTGAGCGATGAGATACGATCACTTATTATCAGAGGCGGTATGTACAGTAGGGATCGTATAGCAGTACACGGTGAACAGCGGTCTGCAGCGCCCTGCCTGTCTCTTAATAGCCAGGACATTTGTCCAATAAGCAGCAGCGTGGGTGATGAGTGAGAACCACTTACTAAAGGCGATATGTACTGAGTGCACAGCAGAGATCGGATAGCAGAGTACACGGTGAACAGCGGTCCGCAGCGCCCTGCCTGTCTCTCTGCTGCAGTCAGGACATGCGTTCTCCAGCCAGCCGCGTGGGAGATGAGGCGAGATATAAACATCGCCACTTTCTGAAAAAGTATAGATTAGATTCAGTATTTCCTAAGCAGAAACAGTGTAAGCAGTATGAGTCATGCTAAAGGTGTCATCTTGTTTCACAGAAAATCGTTTCTCGAAAGGTACCAAACTCGTGGAAGTTTGGTACTTGAGAGGTATTTTACTATAATATATACTAGAATATATTATAGTAAAATCTGCTAAAACACGTAACACACAGTGTGACATTTAGAAAAAATATTTGGTATATATAAGTAGATATCTAAATTCAAAATAATAACCAACCAAAATATAACAATAACCCAGATTTTATGCAAAACATGCTCGTATTTTATATTGATAAGAAACCTTTTCACATTGTGGCACATAAAATTAATTAAAAAGTATGCGCCTAATTAAAATAGGCGTCACGTAGGAAGCGAATTACCCTATATGTGGAGATATTCAATTGTGACCAGTGTTGTCAGATACAAAATGTAGAAGACTCCTAAAATTGTCTTACACAATTTACGCCTTACATAAAGCTAAGCAAAACCCTCAAGGCTTTGGCATGTGAAGCCTAAAAACGTTATTAGGATATCTTTGATCTTCTATATTTCATACTTTATTATGTTGCCAACTTTAAATTTTCGCTAACAGAACGCTAAAATAGCGAATCCTATGAAATGTTATATCCAGAAATATGAGCAAAATAAAGATTGTGTTTTGGAGTTTCGAATTAAAAAATAAATGATTTTCTACCTACAATAATTATTGTAATACAGTTTTAACTTTTTCCAACTTTATGACTTATTTAAACATGTAAAAAAAATCCCTCTTTTATATTTTTTATGGTAGTCTATCAAATTACTTTTCATTCATTTTTAATGACAATAGGACGAAACCTTGCCAAGAAAAGATGTTTGTTGCTGTCCGAGTAGAGACAATTTTACAAAAACAAAAAATTTACTGCCACATAGAGGCGAAGAGTGAACCTGAGTATTTGCATAACAAGTTTAGTACATATAAGTATATATGAGTGCTTAAAATGTGGCTAGTCCCTGACCAAACACACTGTATAGTACAGACTGAGTCTTGAAATGAGCAGTTTCTCGCTTGTATTTCAAGACAATAAGACACCAGTCTTACTTTTTAAAACAAAAAAAGTATTATTTTTATTAAATAATGTGCTTTTGTAATCCATACATAAAGGGAGAAGTTACAGAGCATGGCAACATTGAATATTCCTCGTACGTGACTGAATAAAGAATGAGATATCTTAATTGTTAATTTTACCAAATTTTATTGTTAAGGGTTGGAATACTTTAAGAGACTGAGTACTTTCAAATATAATTATATCCTTATTAACCAATGTTTCATTGTTTTACTATCTTGTAACTAGAGAGTAAAAATTACATGTTTAAGAAGGATAAAGAAACTGCTTATATTTGAAGACATAAATCGATGAAGGTATAGAATATGTCGCAAAAAAAACCCCCAGAAAATTTAGCTTAAATATTCACTTAAACATTTTAGGACAATATGTAGTAACGTATGAAGTAGGTTAATTCTACAGACGGATCTTTAGATTAATGTACTTAATATATTACGACGTATTCTTAAAATTAAATGTTTAACTGGCAGTTTCAACTCAATTTTATCGAAATCTGAATATAAGCTACCTCCATCCATTCACGCCTTCAATAATAACATACTTAAATAAGTAGGTAATTAAAATAATGTAGATATTATACTAAATCTAATTAATTATAACTAACAGAAAAAGTGCATATGCAATTAACATTAAATACTGAAAATATACATAGAATTTATAAGAAGATACACAAAATATATAAAAATATATATAACATAATATTGTATATATAACACATGAAGATGGAGGAAAGGCTCAAACGAAGAGCCCGTCCCGCAGCGTACAAGGCTCAAAAGTTCCCCTTATACTAGCGCTGTATAATAAAAATAAAATAATAATATTATCTATTGACACTATCTTATTTCCTTACATTTAATATTGACGCTTTCAACCTACGACAGTACTAAGATCTCGAAGAACTTGTGTTCTGAGTTACAAGACACTACATCATATTATAATCAGTGTGTTCCTGTATACGCTCTGAACGCTCAGATCATTCATAACGCACACTGTCGTTTCTTTATTATTGTAAATTTTGAAATTTTCGATCTGGTCGCTTTACTGCTAGTGGAACGACTGACAGATGTTAAATTTTGACACTTCTCGTTTATTTAATAAATTCTTATTATATTTAAAATTATCAATTTCAAGAATACTTAAAAAGAATCCTTAATAAATTTCCTCCGCGATAACCTAAAAATAACATCGAGATCAGTGAAATCTGTCAAATCCAAGTAAACGTCAAAAAATTTACATTTTGCCTCAAGTAGTGAGCTGGGTCATGGAACACTAGTTCAAAACGAACAACAGTTCAAAACGATTCTAAACAGTGCTAAAGAAACGCGAATCTGAACGAAAAAAACGTTCAAATCGTTTATAATTAGCAAGTGGAACGAGGGGAATATTATAACACATATTTAATACACATCCATGAACCAGGAACACAGAAGAATATTTAGTTCCTATTGCCGGATTCCCAGCCTCCTTCGCCTCCTGAACTCAGCCTACATAGGTGATTGAACTAGGGGTGTATGGTGATTTATCAACCTACCTTCTGCGCAATAACATCCCCCTGGTTGTCGATGTAGTACTGTGCTGTGTGTATGTGACTCAGCGAGATGTTCAATTTTCTCCTGAACGGAGTCATTTGTAATTCCAGTTCTGTTAATTTAA
The DNA here is from genome assembly GCA_905187575.2 of Celastrina argiolus. Taxonomy (NCBI): domain Eukaryota; kingdom Metazoa; phylum Arthropoda; class Insecta; order Lepidoptera; family Lycaenidae; genus Celastrina; species Celastrina argiolus. The sequence continues at coordinate 7,839,070 of LR994589.1, read as the reverse complement.
AAACCAATTCCGCCCTCAGCTGCTCCAAAGGCTTGATGCTACTCAAGTGCAGCCTTTGAGTCCGAGTCGCTGGAATTCAAGTTTAAACGTTACTTATAAAGTAAATTAGCTCAAATATTGACTTGGGGTAGATTGAAGGTGTTTTGTACTTTGTTGTTTATAATGTTTGACGCCTATTTTGTTCTCTATTTTCTATATAGTAATATCTATAGTCAGCCTTTCATATCTTCTCTTATAAATATAAATAAATTGCTATTCGTTAGTCTCGCTAAATTCGAGAACGGCTGAACCGATTTGGCTATTTTTAGTCTTGAAATATTCGTGGAAGTCCCGGGAAAGTTTAAACGGTTCATCACAAACTGTTTGTATGCTCATCGAAGTGGGCACGGGTCAGCTAGTGTCTATACCAAATATAAAATACTACCTTACGTATCAACGCACAGGCTCTTATGCCTAGAACATTGAAATTTCGTAGATTTGTTCCCTTGTACTTTGTGTAATTATATTAAGAAAGATTTTTTAAATTCAACTCCCAAATTTCACCCCGAAATTATATTAAGAAAGATTTTTTGAATTCAACTCCCAAATTTCACCCCGAAATTATATTAAGAAAGATTTTTTAAATTCAACTCCCAAATTTCACCCCGAAATCGGTTTTACGATACTGCGAGCAAAACCTAGTGTTTAAGTAAATATTAAAAGAACACATATTAAATATAAGTAAAATGTAGACAAAAGATTTTTACAGAATTAAGTATAATTTTAATGCCCCAAATATAGATAGCAACTTATTAAACGAAATTTTATTTATAAACTTCTATAATGACGTCACATAAAAGAAAAAATGTAATAAAGAGAGAGCCTAAGCGGTCCCGCGAGAGCAGTTGTTGTGAAACATGAAATAACATCGAAAGCGTTTAGTAACTTCCCCGTAATTGTACGGGACTGTAAATAAATTGGAAGTAACTTAAGCTCTTTAAACCGTTGTAGAACGCTATATTTGAGACATATTTTATAAATAGTCCATTTAAGTCGCATGTACTTTTGTTTACCTGTTTCTGTTCGTAAATTTATCTATATGCTCAACGAAGTGGGCACGGGTCAGCTAGTATTTTATACATTTAATAAAATGCCTCCTTGGTCTAGTGGTTCAGAGCTTCGCTCTCGACCGGAGGTCGTGGGTTCGAGTTTTCCAGGTTGGTTAGAATGCAGGCTAAACACCTGATTGTCTGACAAGAAAGGTGGTCTACATGTCGCAGTCATCTAATTGAAATCGCCATTTTATTGAGTGACTAGCATTTTTATCGAATGACGAGATTCAATTGAAAGACTAGGCCGAACATTGATTGACAATCGTCAATCAACGTCCAATTAGTTAGCGGATTAAAATCAGTCAGGTTATTAAAACTTTTTCTCACTGCGGCGCTAGTAGTCACCAAAACAAATGGCGACAAACAGCTCGCACTGATAGAACTGTGTTGATATTTTTTAATTAAATCTACATTTAAGTACGATACTACGAAAATAGTGTGACAGCATGGATTTATCTATTATTACGTCGCTGCCGACAACACACATATCGATAAAACTGCACAGTTTAATTTAACAGTGTAACTAGTAAAAAAAGCGGCGGGTCGCTCTTAAAAGACTTGCAAATAATTGATATTATTTATTGTAGGTAAGCGAATTTAAGCGGGACGAAGGCATATTTTAATAATCCATTCTAGCCACCATAATCATTTTAATCAAGAGGATTACCCAGAGATTCTAATCTGCCAGCTGTCGTTAAGTCTGTCACTTGTACTGCCACGTTCTCCAGCTGATCAACAAAGGAGGGCAAATCTTTCCCCACGACGGGGCCATTGTACTCCATTCTGGGGAAAAGTAAATTCATATTACACATAATGAATGTTGGGAAATCATAATATATTCGACAACAAAGAGATGTTTGAAGAGGAACATTAATATAATAAATAATATTTATATTATGTCTTTGTTACAATTTGGAAATATGTAATGATAAAATCAATGGACGCTTTACACCACGTCAATCTAGGCCCGTGCTAAGTATCCGAAGAACTTGTGTTACAGGTACCACACAACGGAAATATGTATTAAATATTATATTTAATACATATTTTATAATATACAAATTTTTGATCTATCGGCGGGATTCGAACCTGCGACCTCCAGCTTGAGCACCGAAGCGCTCAACCACTGCCCTACATGGTAGTCACGATAGACTAGGCACTAAATTATTATTATAAAAATATAGTTTGTAAATATATCAATTTTCGCTCAACTTACTATTAGTCTTTCAGCGCTGCTACTTTCACAGTAAACTCTACATAGTAAGCACAAACACACCCTGAAGTATTATCACTCATTTATTTTAAACATTGTAAAGAACTACTTAACATCTATAAGCCAACTAATACATTGGCGCATAGCGTTATGTTTTCACCTATAGCATTATATTATTCATGTCTTTCCATTATCGAGCTACAAATTTGTATTAGGAAATAATATAGTTATAGACGTAGACGTGCATGGTGAACGAAGACGCGACGACACTCGCTATTACATTTATATAATACAAATTTGTAGCCTTAAGTAGAAGTAAAATCTTTGACAATACACTATAACATATAGGTTATATATTATAGATATCGTGTACCATACAAAAACAAGCCTAAAATCTGTCTGCGTGGTATAGGCATGCCAATAGCTACATATTTTGTTTAATAACGAACTGAGACAAAAGTTTTAAAAATTTTGAGATTTGAAATTAGAAGTTGATTTGGAGATTTGAAATTGCTAATTGTGTTATTTATAAATCAACATTTAAACACCGAGCATGTGTTTAAATTTAAATTTTAAACAATTTGAAGTGACATAATCAGCGATTTTAAATCTTGCGTTGTGTCAAGTCTGGGCGTTGGCAGTGTTCCAAACAAATTGATAGATATAATAACTGTTCATTTTTTAAGTGAGCTGCTATTCGCCAAGACAGATTTATTGTAGTGACACGATATTGTAGTGTATTGTTAATCAAAGCCTAAAAATAAAAGGTAATAGACATAAATATTTTGAATAGAGAAAAACACGACTCGTCGATTCTGCGCTAATGTTAGGTGATCCATATCAAATATTATGTTATACCTCTCGCATTTCCTGTCAATTATAGAGAATGCATGGTATTTTAACAAGCCGTTAACACTAACAAGCGTTGGTTTAACGGGACTGTCTAATCATAGACTAGAAATACCTGTACTGTGTTAAATTGACGTCGGATATAACGTGAATTCGGTTGAGTAGCCTGTTGAAGTTCGCCGATATTGTTTTCAGGAAACCCACGTTGATGGCCGTGGACAATCTTTTCAGATCACTCTGAAGTTCGTCCCATTCAAAATACGAAGTCTCCTTGTTCACGTCCAAAATTTTTTCGAGCTGGAATACATTGTACGCCGGCTGGTTCCTTTCGCAATCTCTGAAATGCAAAAAATCCTCATAAAGCCGCACGGAGGGAGCGCCGATTGACGAGTGTCCTTTATATTTAGCGTTCGTGATTGTTATTTTCAAATGTAGAACGTGTAATAAGTAAAGCGAATCGGGTTTCCTATTATATGCTAGCATTAAACGTATTTTGAATGCAGCATTTTATTGTAGCATTTTGTTGTGCCTGATGACAACAATTGATAATTAAAAATACCTATATATATGTTATAGGCTAGTACTATAAATTGTATACAAGGTGTAAAATAATAAATAAATTAGTGATAATACGTTATACGATAATACCATGGACCAATATAATAGCTACGGATTTTAGGATGTGTATGTGCTTCCTGTGTAGAGCTTACCGTGAAAGTATGCGCTAAAGACTTACTTTTGACTTTAATTGTTTCTATAAAAATGCTCCAAACATAATATATTTGCACATATAATAAATAAAAAAAGTACCTCTTTTAGTGCTCATACTTTTACAGTAAACTCTACATACGGGACCCATACACACCCTAAAGCATTATCACTCATTAATTTTACATCATGTATAGTAACAACAATCTTATCTTCCCGGTATTTACATCAAAAGTTAGTAATCTAGGATGATACTTGTTGTGGTGCTACAGCACCAAAGGTTAGGACTCCTTCACACGTCCAATATTTTGCTTGATGTACCTATTATAATATTTATTAGCTAGTACTATAGGATAAGTCTTATAACTAGGTACATAGGTCATACCCTTATAACTTCTCTTGGAGGACTAATATAACATATTTGACATTACATTTTTTTAGGCCTAATTAATAATTGCATAGAATTATATAACAATACTGACCATACCTACGAAAAGAATATCAAACGATACCAATTTATCTAAAATGTTCATCACGACAGGGACGCTTTCAACAAAAGCAATACAAAGCGTGTATATTTAAATATTTTATATTTCCCAGGGGTGGGTAAATATTATACCAAAAAGGCTGTTTTATGAGTCGTAAAGGTCGTCTGGAGGGCATAAGTCGTACTATTACATTTTGTACGTTGTAAAGTTATAAAATATATTTTCGACATAAAATTGGGCGTCAACCTTTTTGTTTCTTTTTACCGTTAGCGGGATTTAAATGCATGTTTGGTAATAAAAATGAAAAGAATGTCAAATTTTTTAACCCTTAACCACCTGCCAGCGGTCATGGTGACCGCAACAACTTTTTGAATTTGAATTTTGGCGAAATCCGTTATCGCGTGTTAGTGTGCGTCTGTGTACCTTTTTTGTTGGTGGTCTTGTGTCACGTGTGCGGTCGGCAAGGATATACGTGCGCGCGTTTTGCTTGGGTGAGTAAAAATATTTCGTTAGCGGTCATGGTGACCGCGTGCAGGTAGTTATGTGATTATTGTGTATTACATTCATGTTTATTGTTTTAGTGTAGAAATGGATGGAAACGAAATATTGTGAGATGGTTATAGCTGGAACTGTCGGATGTGGAGGATAACCTTGATGAGAGTTGCACTGACGTAGAACCAGATGATTTGGAATTTCCTGTGATTTTAGAAGACTGTGAATCTGATGACTACCTGCAAGTGTCGTCCTCTGATGAACAACGTGCCGATGGACAGCCTGAGGGTGGTCTTTCTACGCAACGCTTTTCATTCTGATTTAAAAACATTCCATCTGTGTTTTACCTTAAAAAACCATGTGTGGAATGCTCTAACAAAATGTGCAAAAATTGTGAGAATTTACCCTCCGCAATTTTCTCGAAGTTTTGATTTTTTTTTATACTTTTATTTTTTTGTTTCATTATAATATTATTAGAGTCTTTAAAGAAAGTCCAAATTTGATTAAATTTTTTGTTCCTATGTTGATAGATCTCATTATGTAAGCATAGTTCTATTTTAGTTAAAATGTGCCAGCAATTGAATTGTTCACATTTATGAGAAGAATATGTTTGTTATTATATTTTCTTTTTTCACTTAAATAAATAGTTTAATATATATTAAACAGTTTTAATAGTTTATTCTCATACTACAACCTTAATATCCTAAGAAAACTCATGTGTATCCGATGCGGTCATTGTGACCGCGCGCAGGTGGTTACGTTATTGAAACGTTATTGATTGGTCAGGTGGTTAAGATACCAGCTGGTAAATTTCTTCCAGCAGCCCTACGGAAGAGATATAGCATAAAGGATATCAGAAAGAGCGTGCACATCTATATTATATTAAAATCAGAATAAATACATTATAATAATAATTCCTTCTAGCTTCTAGTCCTATAAAAATAACACAAACCTCAGTACATCCTTAATAGGCACATTGATGGTGACGTTGTTTAGCTCTTTAAACAGCACGTCGAAGATCCCTTCACCATCAGGTATGAGGGCTGAGGGTTTGTCCAGCAGCGCGGTGAGGGTTCGGTACCGGGGGCTGTCCCATAGGGCCTCACATGCGAACACCTGCAGAGCATAAAAATAAATAAAGGTACATTTTTACTAACATTAGTACCGCCCGCTACTTCGTACGAGCAACGCGAAATCCGTACATTTTGCTTCCGTAAAACGTCTGTGTGTTAATCCAGCATGTAAATTACATTCCAAATTTTATCAGAATCTGTTCAGAAATTTTTGCGTGAAAGAGAAACATACGCACACTCACACACCCACTCACTCACAAACTTAGGCTTATAATATTAGTGTAAGTGTGATAGTGTGATTTGTTGATTGGAAGGTCGGAATATTATTGGAAAACAAATATTTATTTAAAACCATTGTTTAAATATTTTAGCAACAGATTAGCGAAAACTTGCCAAAGTCTGTAGAGCATTGACCATTGTAAACTTCAAAGAGAAATTCAAATAATAGCAAACTTTCTAGAACAAAACGTTGCTATTTTAAACGATAAGGCGTTCAATCATTGTCATTGCTTTTGCTTTGTGTTATTTTATCACATTGGAATTCGAACTTTGCTCTAAGCTTTTCGGTCTTTTGCATAACTCTTCAAAGTTGAGTTGAATTTGCTTACTATATTTTATATCCTAGAAAGAGCATGAAATATTTTGAAATATTATTTTATAAGTAGCGTATTTCCGCATCAGCTAACTTAATATTTATTATTATGTTTTGTTAGCATTAAAAGTTGTAATATTCCGGTTTATCATCTAGGAAAATATAATATTAATTTTAACATCTAAGGTATATTTTATTCATAGCATATTTCAATTTATTTAATAGGTATAATAATATGTTTATTGTATGTGTAAATTAAGGAAATCAATACTACATTATACGTTATGCATTGTTTTCGCAATAAAATGTACTACTTAAGAGGAAACATCACGGTCTAGAGAAATGCAAAATATGTATTTCTAAGCCCTATTGCTGTTCCGTAACTGCCAGATCAAACCGAAATAAAAATCATGAGAAATCGACGATTAGAAGACGATTCCTCTTCCAAAACTTAGCCGATTTAAGTACTTTTTTCATTATAAACTAAAAAAGGCTTGAGCTATGTTCCTATGTTTTGATTTTATCATGAAATGAAATCCAATGTGTTTCCTGGATGTTTAAACACATCAAAAATCTGACCATATTCTTTAGGTTTTTAAACGTACATATTTATTTTAATAATTATTTTTTGAAAAAAAAAAAAGGAAAACGTAGAGACGCTCTAATAGTATACATAAACTATAGTCAAGAAAAATTTTTTGTGGAATTATCCAGGGAGGAAACAGGAGTATGTAAAAACGGGAGTTTTTGTATGTAAAAACGGGTGTTTCCTACCAGAATTGTAAGTAACAGAGTTCCGTATCCAAAGAGTTATAGCGTCTATAATACTTTTCTGAGCAGTGGCAAGCGTGTCCAATGACCAAGAGTTTGTTTAAGGGATAGAGGATGAATATTTAGAAAATTAGGTAGTTGATTAGGACTAGGATGAAATACCTTTACGCTCTTTCTCCGTATCTCGAGAAAAATCGTATGTTATTTTTCGCATGACCGTGTCCAATGACCAAGATGTTTGTTTAAGAGATAGAGGATGGATATTTATAAAATTAGGTAGTTAATTAGGACTAGGATTATATGAATGTCAACAAAAAAATACTACGGTTGAAAAAATATTAGGGTTGAAAAGTAGCATTTTTTTTGTTGACATTCCGAGAATAACTTGTTAAAAGTTTTATTTGGACATATATTTTTTTTCACTTTTTCATTTTCAAATACCTCACGCTCTTTTCCGTATCTCGAGAAAAATCATATGTTATTTTTCACACCCTAGCCCTACTTAACCAAAAAAAATATTTGGTGCCGCCATGGCCTACCATCCTATACAATCTATGTTTAATACAAAAAAAATGCAATAGATGTCACTACTATGAACGTTTGTAAATTATAAAATGTAAATATGCCGAATTAAGTACAAATATTGACATTAAAATGGAGATAAGCATATTTTAAGCATAACATCACATAAAGCTTAATTCAACTCCTTAAGGCGAGGAGTAACCGCAACTAGCGCCACTCTTTTTAAAATAAATTTAACAATGACACAAAGATCTTATTAAAAAAAAAATCGGTTCAAACTTTAAGTAAATAGTAAAACTAATTAAATGAATTACAGCTCTAAATCCTATACTGTATTTACTCTCGTAAGTAATAACTAAAACGGCCGTTTAGTTATTACTTACGAGATATAATATATAATATTAGTTTAACTATTATATATTACTATAATAAATTAGTTTAACCATTTACTTAAAGTTTGAACCGATTACTTTTTTTAATATGATCTTTGTGTCATTGTAAATTTTATTTTAAAAAGAGTGGCGCTAGTTGCGGTTACTCCTCGCCTTAATTAAGAAGATGATACGAAACGAAATTAGTATTTTCCAATGGTGGCGCTAGATGGCGGTTTCCGGAATGTGCCTGGATTTCACCCTTTATCTATTAGAAATCGAAGAAAACAAAAATAGCCAGTCGGATTACCAGTATTAGGGTGATATCATTTTCTATTACTAGGTCGTGTCTCTGTTATATGTATATCTACTTTATGGTGCCGGTAAGGTTACCGGGTTAAAAATATACTCACCTCAGCATGTCCCGCAATAAGGAAGATCATTGACACCGTACACCATAGTATGATTGATATGATACACAGCCAAAACACCGTTCTAAAACAAAATAAAAAATACTCATCGAGGATATTAACTCTTATAATATACTATAAGGTATTTTTATTTTCATAAGTCAATGCCTAAAATACACTAAACAATCAATTCGACGAGTTCAATGTCGAGATAAATATAAATTAAATTTTAGATTTAAGTTTCATTTTGTTTATAAAAAATGTAAAAAGGAGTAAGCGAAGTCTATGATGACGATATTAGCTAAAAACACTTCCGATGAAAAAAAAATCATAAAGAAAAAAGTATATCAAAGTCAGTTCATCCGTTTGAGAGCTACGATGCCACAAACTAACAGACAAACATACAAACTCGTGAAAAATAACACCCCTCTGTTTCTAGTCGGGGGTTAAAAATGAGTAGGAGCTCTTTGATGTACCGCACAACGCGTTGATGTCTAATTAAATAGATAAATAAGGATCTCAAAGTATTAGTTATCTAGAATCCACAACAGAAATATTTTAATGTATGTGACCAAGTAATAAATTGAGCATTATACATAATGACCGGTCATTATGAAATATTCCCATTATGAGATTGGCATATATTTTAATAATATACAAATTATTACAAATACTTAATTTGTATTGCGCATTTTATAAAATAGATAATATTGTCTATCACCTTTTGGACAGAGTAATGAAACATTTTTTTACAACAATTCTCATTTTATTTAAAACTAGCTGTGACCACGATTTCGTTCGCTTTTTTTGAGTGACTTAAACCGTTTATGCAGCGCACGCAACGAAAGTCTCCAAATGTGAATAATTTCCCCCGTTTTTGCAACATTTCTCACTGACGCTTCGCTCCTATTGGTCGCAGTGTAATGTTATATAGCTTAAAACCTTCCTCTATAAATAGACTATGCAACAAAAAAATAATTTTCAAAATCGAACCAGTAGTTCCTAAGAGTAGCGCGTTTAAACAAACAAACAAACAAACAAACAAACATACAAACAAACAAACTAACAAACAAACAAACTCTTCCGCTTTATAATATTAGTATAGATTAGCCCGATAGAGATAGATATTATTCATATTGCCCGCATTAATCACCAGGGCCCTGATTACGTAACTTCTGTGGCTTTCCCGACCGTCGACATCAACTGTCATTGTGACGTTAAATCTTTTTAAAACACGATTTAAAAAGTTAATATGTCATAATTTTGACGTTTTAACTTTTTAAATCATGTTTTAAAAAGATTTAACGTCACAATGACAGATGATGTCGACGGTCGGGAAAGCCACAGAAGTTACGTAATCAGGGCCCTGGTCCATAACATAATATGTATTACTTACAGCTGTAACGTTTTTGATGCTAAAGTCTTCGTGCTGCCACAGCCACACAGCATCGCCAGCAGAATCAGGAGCATAATTAATGCAACAGCTACAGTACAAGCTGCAATATTATATTATTAATAGGATTAATTAAATAGAAAAATATTAATTAAGTTTTAGAGGTTAAGGCCGTGTTTCACCAAGCAATGTTAAAGTTAACGCCATGTTAAAATACCAAGCCATCTCATTCTTTGACAGAAAATACGAGAGGGATAACTTGATATTTAACATGGCGTTAACTTTAACATTGCTTAGTAAAACACACCCTAAAGAGTTTATGTAAACTATATGAAGGAAATTGAGGATATATTTAGATAGATTTATGTTTTATTTTGCCCGTCTGCGTTAATAGTAAATTATGTTACCTTACGGGAACACCGTATTTTTTCGAAATAAGAATTTGAATTTGAATTAATCTAGATTCTAGGGTGTCAGCTTTTCGCATAGGTACCAAATTTTATCAAAATTGGTGCGGCCTAGTTTTTTTTAATTTGAAGAAGTAACAAAAACATACACTTACAAACTTTCACATAATTATTGGTATAACACATAACGATCCTGATATAAGTACCATGGTACTAGTAATTTTCAGAAGCTATTGACTTTTATTTCGCTATTTTGTGTGACCGCTTTCAATAACATTGCCGGCAGCAATGTTATTGAAAGCGGTCACTGCTCCCAAGTTCCGATTAATCATATTTTTATTACGAGTAAGGCAGTACAGTGGGACAAGGTAGAATTCACTGAAAATACTCTGGACTAATACAATATATGAGAATAATAGCTCCCCTCACCGATTTCGGTGTCGGTAGCCGATTTCATTGAAACCAGGCCAGCTACGCAGTAGTTATTTTATAGTGCCCAAGTGGGTGCGCAATACACAGAAGCACTCTCTCTTCCTTTTACTCTCATAACCGGACGGTAAACCGACACGACTGGCGAGAGAACAGGCGCAGGTCCGACTTTTTACATGCCCATCCTATGCATGGATCATCTTTCTTGTCAGATAATCAGGTGATCAGCCTGCATTGTCCTAACCAAACTTGAAAACAACATTTTTGTTGTTCCAACGCGGGAATCGAACCCACGACCTCCGGGTCGAGAGCGAAGCTCTGAACCACTAGACCACGGAGGCGACAATATGTATAAATACCATATGAGAATAGGTTACCTAACAAACTTATGAATGAAGCAATCGGGAGAAACAGTAGTTTTATTACAAACACTCGCTGTGATCCTGAATCTTCCTAATTCTTCTTCTTTCTTCTTTTTTATATATAAAAATGAATTACTGTTCGTTAGTCTCGCTAAAACTCGAGAACGTCTAAATTGATTCAGATTTTTTACTATTAAAATATTCGTGGGAGTCCCGGGAAGGTTTAAGCCGTTTATGACAAACAGTTTTATGCTCAACGAAAGGTGTACGGGTCAGCCACTTCGTACGCGTAAAATGAAATTTCACGGGAGCCGTACATTTTGCTGCAGTCTAGCCTAGTAGTTAAACTATGGTATCAGCTCCATGCCAAATATATCGAAAACGCTTCAGCCGTTAGTTACGACGTGAAGAAGTAACTCAGTAAGTCACAAACTTTCGCCTTTATTATATTAGTGTGATAATATACAAATATTATGAAATTAATATTTTAATACCCAGTGTAAGTGTCCATCTCCAAAATTCATATTTCTGCAGCCTGTGTAGCGTGGAGTCCATTTGCCGTGACAGCCTTCGGAGACCGGTACCAAGATGGCGGACTATGTCGCTCAGTACTCTCGAGGAGTTGTTCACTTTCGTTTTATGAGCTTCAATACCGCGAAGAACATCTGAAAATGCAACTGTCATTTTCTCACTCTGATTTTTCAATCGTCATATAACTTTTAACTGTCGAATAAACAAGTCACTTTGACATTAATTGTTTTATACAAAATCTGTCGAAGTCACATATTTATTCCTTAGGTAAAAGATATCTGTCGAAACATCAGCTTATCAGCAGCCGCGGCCTTAGGGGTGGCGAACAGAGCCTACGCCCGGGGCCTCGCTCTTGCAGGGGCCTCGCGTCTCGCGTCAAGCAAAGGAAACCTTGAAATAAACTCATTCCTGGACCTTCCATCGTTATGATTACAGTCGTTAGTTCTTGTAAACATCAACAACACTTTTGCTATAAACACTCCGATTTATTTTCATAAAAATTGCTGTTTCTAATACAAAAAAAGCATAGGTTTGTTGATAGTTGATACCGATGATAATTTTTCCATACTCCAGTACCATAGACAGAGATTTGACGCAGAGAAACTGGAAACATATTGGAACTGGAAACATTTCCATAGGACAAAGGGCCTCGCAAAGACCTGCCGCCCGGAGACTCGCAATGGGTAAAGCCGCTGTGAAACACCAGCTCTTAGTATTATATGTCCTTAATACACATAATAGGTGTAAATTAAAAATTATGTTTCCAAGTGAAACGTAACAACGGTAAATCTTTTATTTTTCGTAATCGAATACTACTGTAGTACGTCCTGAGTCCTGAAATGCCGCCCAATTGGATATATTGTGACTTCATCGATTGTAGCACCGTACTCAGCCCTACTGCTCATAAACTGAACGATATGGTTGAGGTTGGTGCTGTGAATTTCTTCTACGATGGAGTATACATGTAACCTAATATACGTAAGGTGTTTCTGTTACTGGTTCCCAGAGAATTATCATTATTTTTATAACCTAGCTGTGTCCGCGACTCATCCTCGAGAAATAATGAAGTAAAACCCCTGATTTTGAAATATCATTGGTGCTCTGCTTCTATTGATCTTAGCGCAACGATATTATAACCTTCTTCGCTAAATGGGTTAACCAATATATAATATATTTTTTAATGGGTCCACCAGGTGATGGTACCAGCAAGCTTACTCTCGACACAATCGAGAATAGAATCAGTTCGATCTCAACGGTTTATGGTATTTTATTTGTTGGATTACTTTGAAACTAATCAGGATAAAGAAAATAATAAAATACTTAGATCGTAACTTTTTATACTCCCGACCATATCAATGGACTGAGAATCTAAATAAACAGACGTTAATTCAATCGGAAGTACGCGGTACGATCGAATCTGAATCAAAATCGAATCAGTTCGAAGAGTAAGGCCCCTGATATTAGCGTGTTCAAGCAAATAAACAAACTCTTTATGATATTAGTAAAGATGTACTGACCATTTCTCACTCTCTCTGTCTGCCTGTATATCGCGGTCGGTAGGGTCCGGAACTCCTTCCTCGCGGCGTGGATCTCTTGCGTCAAGTTCTGCACACCCAACGACCGAAGCTGCAGCAGTTGGTCTTCACGAAGTATCTGTTATGTATTAGATTAAATATAATTGTTTTATAACTTGTGGGAATACGAGTGGAAGCCCCAAAGGGAGATCTCCGACCGAGCGAGATGGTATGCTCGGTCAGGCCGAAGCCCACTGTACTAGTTTTTAGATGTCGTATATATATACGACATTTTTTTTAAGTCTGCCGCTATATAGCGGCAGACTTAAAAAAAATCTAGAGCGCGATGCAGGATTGTGTAGTAGTCCACAACTTTATACTCTATCAACATTTATTACAATACTGTCGTCTAAAAAACCTATGTGCGATTTTCTGATTCGGTAATTAATGTGAAAGTTAATGATAATTTTGATAAAGCTACGGTAGTTTAGGCTCTGGATTAACACTCATTATATTATTATTATATTTTTTTTTTCGAATTATCGCCTTCGTGCCGAGCTCTCGATCCTTGTTCGATTCTCGCGTTGGAATAACAAAAAAATTTGTTTTTAAGTATGGTTAGGACAATGCAGGCATCACCTGATTTTCTGAGAAGAAAGATGATCCACGCGTCGGATGGGCATGTAAAAAGTCGGCTACGAGAGTGAAGGAAGAGAGAGTGATTCTGTGTTCACCGAAATCGGTGGTGAAATCACCCAGATCGGAAGGCATTATTTTTCGATAACGTTGGTACAGTGTGTGTTATTTGAATCCAACAGCCCAATTACCGACTGACCGAATAATTTCATGCAAAGGACTCTCATATTCCAGTACTCCGTTAAACTTACAGAATCGAACTTCATCATCAGCTGAAGCGAGTTGGTGTTGAGTGTGTCACACAGCGGAGAATCCTTGGAGACGCAGTGTTTCTTCAGGCTGTCCAACTGCTGGGCTAGGTCTGTGATCCGTTCAGCTGCTGCGGTCGCCAGTAGACCGGCCTTGATGCTGTCGTCGCGGAGAGAAGACACCTTAGCTGATAGGCCTTCGCTTTCTGAAAAATATGATATACTATAATGCTTTTTACGCTTGAATTTTTATGTCAAAACATTGTACATAAAATTATTAATATTTTATTACCTTTTATAATATCGTTTAGTGAATCCAGAACTAAGTCTATTCCACTCTCTGAGGCTATCGCTTGCTTTATGGGCTCGCCAAGGAGGCTATCTATATCTGGAATAGTAAATATCATTATAATACGTTGAGCACAGCTTTACGAGAATTGCTATACATCTTGGCTGTGTTATAGACACGGCGGTTAGTTGTACGTGAGTACGGTCCTTGGCAAAAGTGATCCCAAAGCTATCCACTGATGTAATTGAAATTTGGATGGGAACAAAATATATTCAACTCTAAACCGTAATTCTCGATTTTTAAACTCAAAAACGACGAGGTGTTAAAAGTTTGATGTGTCTGTGTAAATGTGTATGTGTCTGTCTGTGGCATGGTGGCTCCCAAACGGATCATCCGACTTTAATGCGTTTTTTTGTTTGAAAGGTATAGTTATTAGTCGAGAGTGTTCTTAGCTATTTTTGGTGTGCGGTTCAGGTCTTCGAGGTCATTAGGTCGGGCGTTTTTTTTTAAATTTAATTTAGTATTTTATGTTATCATTCGTGTTCTTGAGTTGCATATCTTTGAAAGTACTATATCTATCAAACTCACTTTGCAAGTCCTCCTTATAAGCATACAGGACCACGTCCATCGGTGGTACCAGGCTGTTGTGCAGCTCCTGCGCAGCCGTCGATAGCCAGGTCGCCAGGTCGGTGCACGCGCAGCTGATGATGGAGTAGCTGTCACCGACAGCGATTCGAGACTGTTCGTTACTTATGAACATCACAGCTATGATAATGCTGAAATAATAACTCACAATAATAACACACAACTTTTTTACACATTTTCACTTTTTATTAAGTTTTAATAAGTTTTTACAAAAACAGGACCGGTTTCGATTAAATCATCATCAGGTGAACATGAATTTCTATCAAGAACCAACAGTAGGTACATTCAATCAGAAATAATTACTATAATTTATGTACACTATTATTCTATAGAGCAAAGATTTGTATTTTTGTGTGTATATATTAATATGTATGTTTGTAATGAATAAACTCAAAGACTGTGCCGATTTCAAAAATTCTTACACCATTAGAAATCTTAATTCACCCAGAGTAACATAGGCATATTATAATTAAAATAAAAATTTAGTAATCTAAAACTTTTATGTTTTACAACTTTGGTTACATTATTTTATTTAACCAAAGATGTAAAAAAATACCTTCAAGATTTTTTACAACGCATGCACTGCGACAACGGCTGGACAGATTTTCCTAATTTTTGTTTTTGTTCTTGTCACGAGAAAAAGTAAACGCCCGATAATAAAAAAAATAAGAAAACGGATCACGGGCTTTGATCACAACTCAAAATATCAATCATATACAATATACATAATACAAGGAGTAATATTTTGTGTTCGACATCGATAATACGAGTACTATTTCTGTTATTAATCAATATCATTTTAATTTGTTATTCTAATTGTTTATTTGTCGTACATTACTTAGATATTATTTATAATTGTTGTAATTGGAAGAGTGCTGTGGTATGAAATACAGATAATCTCTATCTAGTTTGGACTCGACCGTCTCACTATATTATTTTTGTAATTTTTGGGATGCTAATTTCAGCCCTATTTACTAGACTTATTAATAAAAAAAATTACTCACCAACACAATATAACGACGAGGAAGGTGAATATGATCAACATTTTGTAGTGACAATCCGGTTGCTCGGAATCCGCGAATAAGGCTCCAGTCTCCGTCTCCTCGGTACATTTGGACTTGGTCATCATCGCCAGGACGCACAGTATGATCAGGTATATCGGTATTATCACGGCCAGGCAACCAAATGTGATGATAAAGATCAGAAAAGTTGACTCCAATTTGATAGACTGAAAAAAAAAAACACTTTGATATTTTTTTTTATTTACAAAGGCTTTGTGTACCATTATTTATACAACCAAATAGGTATCCTCATTTTTCAATAATTATCTGTCATTGCGATACGATGATAGTAATATTATGATTGTTGAGTCGAGTCGAGTGCCATTACTAAATTAGTTTAAGTAGGTCTTATATTTTTTTTTGATTTTTTTTATATTATAACTTTTGCGACAAGGACAGATGCACAAAATTTCAGGTAATATAATAATGACGATAGCTTTTATTGAAGCCGAACCAGCTACGCAGAAGTTGTTAAAGTGACCAAGTGCAGAAGCATAAACGCAGAGTGCGTTCTGTCTGCCTTCACTTAGTGCAGTAGAATGCATAACACGACTGGTACGAGATCGGCGACAGGGCCGATTTTTCACATGTCCATGTGCTTCATGTATCATATTTCTTGTCAGACAATCAGGTAATCAGCCTGCGTTAAACTAAAACTAAATTTTTGTTTTGCCATCGCGGGCATTGAACTGACGACCTCCAAGCTCCGGAACCAAGCTCCAAACCCGCTAGACCACGGAAGCGTTAACAGATAACATCTGAATAGAATAACATAACAAATTCCGAACGCGCCCCAAATACATTTGAGATACAGAATACATCATAAGCAGATTCAGCTTGGGGGGAAACAATTAGGGGATGACCAATGTCCCTGGCGAGAGATTAATAGGCTTTTTGCGAATGAACCCTCATCTCACTAAGTACACGCTAAGTGAATGTTTATTATAATCATAAATTGGAATTACTTGACAAATTATTATAAGACAAAAACATAAGAATATTGGAACCCATTTTTGGATTTATATTTAAATATTTCTTCCGTAGAATATTCTTCTGTCCAATTACCTAAATTTGGCGGCAAAGCGAGAGTTTTGTTTTAAATTGTCTTTTAAATAGTTCAAACGTCCTCAAATCTTATTATCACTTGTCAGTTCATAATAGGGCTACGTATAATTATTCGTAAAGTTATCGAATGTTAATTGTATTGGTTCTCTTTAGTCCTTATCGTACAAATCTTTTTCGATAACGTACATACTTGTTGTCAATTGTTTCTGCCTAATACATGTTTTCTTATGCGCAAATAAAAATTATTTTCGTACACACCGAATCATTATTATAAATACCTACAAGGGCGCAAATCGTAGTGGTTATTGATTTGTTGTAAATAAATTAATGGTAAAGTATGACTAGCAATAAGTCAGCTGTCAGGGTAATGACACGATAAAAACAAAATTTATAAATAACTTACATAATGCCTACTAACATAATATTATACACATAACTAGCTGACCTGTGCCTACTTCGTTGAGCATAGAAACAATTTGTGATGAACCGTTTAGACCTTTCCGGGACTTCCACGAATATTTTAAGACTGAAAATAGTCGAATCGGTTCAGCCGTTCTTGAGTTTTAGCGAGACTAACGAACAGCAATTTATTTTTATGTATAAGAGAAGACTATTAGCTACTATAAGACTGTATAAAAATATGTTATTTTCATGCGATTGCCAAGTCAATCTACTATTTATTTTAAACATAAAAGATTATTCATAATATGATTAAATTATCACTATATGATGTTGTTAGACCGACCGACTAACCCCTACTTGGCATTACATGTATCTCACAACTTTTTATGGTAGAAGAACTAAGTAGCGAGACTTGGCACTTTTTACAAGTTATGTTTTTGTTGGGATCTCAGTTCTTTTTGTAGAAGATTTACTAAAACATGTGTTTTTGTCGTAAAGTGTAAATAAAACTATGTAATCCTATATATGTTTATAGGATTACAAAGTTAATTATGCAGTTAGCGTGTCTAGATAACTAGACAGAAATTCCATTTTTTTTTTCATTTTTCCTTTATTAATACACTAAACGCTACTTGTATTTTAAATTTGTTCCTATGTCTGCTAGAAGTGCCTAATACTTTTAATGATCGGTCAGTGAGTGAGTGAGTGAGTGAGTGTGTCAGTGACAAAATTAAGAAACTTCGAGAAGTTCTAATTCTTAAACTTGTGTTTCAAAATGAATGAAATTTGAAATATTCCGTGTTTATACAATGCATACGTAGTAAATAAAATTGCAGGCTTCTAGTTTAACCCACAACAAAGTTATAGGGGGTTGAAAATGGCCTGAACTGCTTCGAGAAAAGGATGGTATGGCCATGCTCAGTTTGGCGGGGGCGCTGCCGTGCCCCCAGATAATAATGAGTATAATAATGGGAATTGTAACATATCTACATTGAGTAAACGTTACTATCGTATTGTAACGCCGCTGTACCGTATTAATTTAAATGTAGTACAACTATAATCAATCACAACAACTTTATTCATTCAATCAAAAATATATCAATGTGATGTTATTCCTAGAAATAAAACCTAACATAACCCAATTTGAAAATTTTCCATGCAACGTTTCCCAATCGTGTCGAAACAAAAATATTTCCGGTTGGTGATGAATGATGATATTGAAAAGCATTAAGTTCATATTCGAGATACAAGGTAACTTCGAACTTGATTTTGTACGGTCAGAAAAACAATAACGTTAAAATATTCCTATAATCAAAACTTAACAAGATAAACTTTAAAAAACTAAAAGTCGACTTCTAAAACACGCTCTAATAAATTATTAGTAAGAATTCAGGTTATTGCCAGTAAAATGTGTAAGCAATAGCTAATAATATTATTTGCAATGTGCTAAAAAATTTCATTTAATACCTAACACGACACCGTCAAGAAAAGAGAAAAATCTTCTTTACATTATGTCCTCTAGCCATTTTAACATTTTAACGTCATGCCTATTATAACTTGCGGACGATCAAGAGGCCTCCAACGAGACTTCATTGGCCTAATTATGATAACTGGTTTAGAAGTTATGAGGAAACAGATAAACTTCCATATCCTCATACATACATACAGGTCAAAATCATAATTATCCTTTTTGCTTCGCCATATTCGGGTAAAAACTAAAAGCAGACTACGCAAATTATATAGCCTTTGTTACCTGAGGAATCCAATATCATCTCATTAGTTAAAATCAGTAGTTTAGGCACTAAGATGGATCATACATACAGTCTTGCCTTTGTTGTAGCCGGGGATGATATGTATTCAAGTTTTGTTTTCTTTTTCTCTGATCGAGGCAGAAGCATTATGCCCTTACAAGTTCAGAGAAAACTGGCGATACAGCTTAAAAGATAGGGATTATGGGTAAAGTTATTACAAAATATTTTATGTTGTTATTTAAATAAATATCAGGACTGGCCTATCACTCCTATTTGTCTTTGATTGAACTTGCCTATAATTTGACAACTTCCTGAATTTATTTGAGTTTTTATCTTTTCTGCTGTCCGTACCCGTCAGCGAAACTGGATTAATGTATAAAGAATCCGCCATACGAACCATTTCACGATAATGTGTGAACTATATCTTGTACCAGGAAGAGATCCTTTTAAAGTGTCAATGACACTTAATGGACATTTCGAAACCGTCGGATATGTTTTTAAGGTTTAAAACTTTTGGATTGGAGCCAACTGTAATTCTTCATACTATTTAGCCACTAACTTTGCAGCAGATTGTTCGATTACATCTTAATATATATATTTCTTGTGTGCGTGTGTATGTGACTGAACTCCTCCTAAACGACTGGACCAATTTTGATGAAATTTTTTGTGTGTGTTCGTGGAGATTCGAGAATGGTTTAGATTTACAATTGGAACCGATAGGTGGCGCTGCAGTCAGTATGTCAAGCAATTAATTAATAAGGCAATACGAAGTTTGCCGGGACAGCTAGTATAATATAATAATAATAGCTCCTCCTCACCGATTTCGGTGTCGGTAGCCGATTTCATTGAAACCAGGCCAGGAGTTATTTTATAGTGCCCAAGAGTGTGCGCAATACCTAAAGACACTCTCTCTTCCTTTTACTGTCATAACCCAGTGGGACGGTAAACCGACACGACTGGTGAGAGAACTGGGGCAGGACCGACTTTTTACATGCCCATCCGACGCATGGGTCATCTTTCTTGTCAGACAATCAGGTGATCAGCCTGCATTGTCCTAACTAAACTTGAAAACAACATTTTTGTTGTTCCAACGCGGGAATCGAACCCACGACCTGCGGGTCGAGAGCAAAGCTCTCAATCACTAGACCACGGAGGCGATGATGTTCGACCACATATGACCGTCTTGTGACCTACTTTTTGTCCGACGTGTGCGTTGCACTATATTAGGAGTCAGTGTGTTCTATTTTTCACCTGCAAATAGTCACAAAAAGTATACCCGTTTCGCAGTAGCCCAATCATGCATAAATGGAAATGTATTTACTATAATAATATTATTTATTATTACCTACTGTAATTTAAGTAAACAGGTAAAAGAAAAAATGCAATAATTAAAAGTGCCATGTACCTGAATGGCACTTTTAATAATTACATTATCACTGGTAAATAAATTATATACCAGATAACACCCTTATTGAGCATTTAAACTACGTAGGTACTTTAAACTGCTCGTCGCCCTTTATAGATTTTTGCTCGCTTTTTGTAGTAGCGCATTAAAATTAACGAAGTGCCTACAAAATATATAAAAATAAAGTATATAAAAATAAAACCCGACCACTACTCGCTCTAAAAAGTAAGAAACAAGTAAATAGTTTCCACTGAAATGATTATGTACAATATACTAGATCGTATAAGTACACATTGATTTCATTACATTATTATAATGAATCTGTTCTCCTACAGGTGGCATACGACATATCCTTTAAACATATCTCTATTAGTATGATGATGTATAAAACGTTAAAATATATAACGCCTTTTTTTCATTACTATCTAATTTCACTTAGTTCCATAAAATCAACTCACTATTTTGAGCCATTTTTGCGCTAGTGTAGTGTTCGACATTAACCAACTATCAAATTCCAACACCGATCGATAGTATTTTTTTTGCAATATATAAAAAAATATCGTGATCTTACAAATTAATTAAATCATTCTAATTAATTATTAAGGACATAATAATTATGAACCCTTTCTAGTGTTCATTGATGTTCTGTCGGTAGGTGATCGTCACCTTTCATGGAGATAAGGAAAACGTCCCGTCCATAAAACTCCATATTTAGCTTCGAAGGGTCCTACTTGATTACTTGGTACAAGCACGAGATAAAGTCTACTTATTATTTATAGTTTAATCTGAGTACTCCACTTGTAGGTACAGTCCGGATAATAAAAACAATATGTACAGTGTATACGCACCCTTTACATAAATTACTAGCATGTTTTAAATAATAATTATATGTAGATACGATATGTAGATACTACATATTTTAACTTCGACTTCTAAATGTTGAATTTTTTGTGTACATGAATAAGATAAAAAACCTAATAAAATATTCAAGTTTAATTCGATATACCTAGTTAAATACTTGGTTTTCCTTATTTTTGCGATTTTAAATTATATTTTATGCAGGAAGCTTATTTTTTTATAATTTCAAATGTATACTATTGTTATAAAGCTGAAGAGTGTAACTACCAATAAAAAAAAGCAAATCTTATTAACTACCAATTAATTACTGGTCGTTCTGAAAAAAAAGTATTGGATAGCCCATATCTAGCAGAACACATTGGTGCAACACAACAATAATAATAATAATGGACGCCTCACTCCACGTCAATCTGCCCCTGTGCTTAGTATCCGAAGAACTCGTGTTACAGGTACCAGACAACGGAAATATATTTAATACTTTTATAACATACACATATTTAAGATTTTTATTATATTATACACAAATTTTATACACATCCATGACCCAGGAACTTTGAAAACTTTTTGTTCCCTCGACGGGATTCGAGCGACCGGTCGAGCATCAACGCGCTCAACCACTGCGCTACGGAGGTCGTCCATTAAGGAATATTTCATTGGGGGATATTCTGGATTATTGGGGGATCATATTCAATGGGGGGTTTAATTTTACTATTTCGCTACATAGTCGCGGCCACAGTTAATGATGATGAATAACAATATAAATTAATAAAATACTTCCACTAATATTGTTAATAGGTATACAAAAAAATCTGAAAAGCTTGAGAGAAGCGCCATGTTAAAGACAAGGACCGGCCTTGGATAACCTATATAACAAGTAACACTTCCTTATCAGCGAATACTGAGCGAAAACTTGTGTTTTGGGACGGACCACAGTAAACATGGCAGCCATTTTTATATTCCTGAGTGTTATTGTGTGCTGCATCACTCACAGCACGGCTAAAGTAGCACGTACGTATGTAATAGAATAAAAATAGCCAGTCGAATTGCCAGTATTAGAGTGATACCATTTTCTAGTACTAGGTCGTGTCTCTGTTATAATATATCTACTTTGTGGTAAAAGTAATATTATAGTTCATAGGAGTGATTTCACTAGGTTAACATTATTTTTGGGCAGAGTAATACATAATTTTTTTAATAACAATACTCATTTTACTTAAAATTAGACCGATAGAGAGATATTACGGTGTATCCTAAGATTTAAGAGTAAGTCTTAGGATTTATCAACATGACTTGGTAAATGTAAGGATACATGAAAATTGCCTTCGTGGTCTAGTGGTTCAGAGCTTTGTCGAGGACCAGGAGGTCGTGGGGTCGATTCCTGCGTTGGAACAAAAAAAAATGGTTGTTTTCAAGTTTGGTTAGGACAATGCAGGCTGATCACCTGATTGTCTGACAAGAAAGATGATCCAAAAAGTCGATCCTGCGCCTGTTCTCTCGCCAGTCGTGTCGGTTTACCGTCCCACTGGGTTATGAGAGTAAAAGGAGGAGAGAGTGTCCTTGTGTATTGCGCACACACTTGGGCACTGTAAAATAACTCCTGCGTAGTTGGCCTGGTTTCAATGAAATCGGCTACCGAAACCGAAATCGGTGAGGGGAGCTATTATTTATTAATTATTATACATGAAAATGAGATATTTTTTCAGGCTTTTACTATTAGAATATTATTTACTAGGTTTTACCATTAACAGCTAGTAAAATTTTGTTGTTGTTCGGGAATAAAACAAAGATTAATTAATTAATTTCACCAAAAACGTACCTACATATTTTAATGTAGATAGCATAGTAATAATATAGTAGGTTATAATAATATTATAGTGGTCATTTACTAATTTGTCTTACAAACACTTAAGTTAATAGTGGTAAAATTAAGAATCGCAAAATCGTTCGGGCAAAACCATTCAGAGTTGGTAAATCTTATCTCATAAATATTAGGATTTGGGTACCGTAATTCGAGCTTTTACAGTAACATATATTACGGACAGAAAAATTAAGATTACTAGCGGAATAAAAGTATCCTGTTATTTTAATACTTCCAAGAATATGTGTACAAAGTTTCATAAAGATCGGTTTAGTGGTTTTCGCGTGAAAACGTAACAAGCAAATTCACACGTACTATGTCAGTAGAGATAAAATTAAGTAAAGACTGCCCTTTAGCAGTCCATTACATCCTGGAAATAAAACCAATTACGTGTATTTTATGTGGAAAATGCTTTTGGTATGCGAGCAAAATTTATATTACATAGTAGCATAAATAAATAACATTGGAATAAGACGTAAAAATAAACAGGGATAGCATAATTTATCCCTTTATAAATTAGAGTATCAAAAAATTGCGATACGTACCCTCCCCTTTTACAATAAATGTCCCTATCTAGTTAGTAGTAATATCTTTGTAGTATAAATTTTTAAACTTAGTACTTTTTGTATTTTAATGTTGTTCCATTGCACAAAAAATACATGATATTCTATTAATTACCTAAAACTGCAAAATGATTATTTCAAAATACGCTTTTAAACGGACTAAAACACATATATGCCATGCTGCAACCAACTTGGTGGAGAGAGTTTTCGCCGCTGTATGACGGCACCGATATCCTGGAAAACAGCTAAGGCCGTGTTTTACCAAGGAATGTTAAAGTTAACGCCATGTTAAAATACCATGACATCTCATTCATTGACAGAAAATACGAGAGGGATAACATGATATTTAATATGGCGTTAACTTTAACATTGCTTGGTGAAACACGCCCTTAAGCTCACTCAATGCTAGTTAGGTCCCTAATATATAGGCTTGTCATAATTCTCATAAGGTATATCTTATGCAAAATTGTGTGATAACGAGGTTAAGTGCCAATTTTACCAAAATCTGTTAAAGTTAATCCTTCATTAAATATCATGTTAAGTCCCGATTAAAGACGCTTGTTTGTGTTAACGTCTTGTTAAAATACCATGCATTCTCATTCATTGATAGGAATTACAAGAGGAACATGATATTTAACGAAGATTTAACTTTAACATTGGTTGGTGGTCGTGAAACACGCCCTAACCCTCTCGCATTACCAGTCAACGAATGAGAAGGTATGGTATTTTAACAAGCCGTTAAGACGCGTAGGTGAAATCGGGACTAAGCGTTGATATTCTTTAAACATTTTAAGTCCCGATTTCACAAATGTATGTTAGTGTTAACGGCTTGTTAAATTACCATGCCTCCTTGTTCATTGATAAGAATTACGAGAGGAACATGATATTTAACGAAAGGTTAACTTTAACATTGCATGGTGAAACACGAACTAAGGCCGTGTTTCACCAAGCAATGTTAAAGTTAACGCCATGTTAAATATCATGTTATCCCTCTCGTATTTCCTGTCAATGAATGAGATGGTATGGTATTTTAACACGACGTTAACTTTAACATTGCATGGTGAAACACGCCCTAAGTCTGTGAAACAATAACAAGATCGTTTCTCTTCAGAACTTGTAAATTGCTTGTAATTCTTGTCATTTTGGTAATGTTGTTGTGAGATGCGTCACATGGTCAGCAGTTCATTATTCATGTTCGCTATTCATCTTTGTGTTTTTGTTCTTTTGAAGCTCAAATCTGCGTAGTTTGTTATATTAGAAGCAGTTTATTTTTCGTTATAAGCTTTTCTGTTGAGAGTTGAAGTTCTAATATTTTTCTTTGGAGAAGTAATACAAGTTATAACACTCATAAAATGAAATCGGGTTAACCCAAAGGAATCCCATTACTAAGACATCGCTGTCTGTCCGTCCGTCCGTCTGTCACCAGGCACACTGGTCAGTTGAACTTTTCACATATTGTAGCTGGTAATAGCTGTTCCTGCGAACTCTACTAGTTACCGCTGTAACAACAAATCTACTAAAGCAGAAAAAAAGAAAACGCTCGACAGAAGAGCAAAATACAGTAACAACTGCGAAGAGCGGCTGACTGTAAAGCTTCCTCTACGTCTACACTACTCGCGAAATTCCTCGGCGAATTATTCGTATTACTTTGGCAACAGTCCGAAGTGCGACACTACACTACTCGCGAAATTCCTCGGCGAATTATTCGTGTTACTTTGGCAACAGTCCGAAGTGCGACACTACACTACTCGCGAAATTCCTCGGCGAATTATTCGTGTTACTTTGGCAACAGTCCGAAGTGCGACACTACACTACTCGTGCAACTTCGGGCTCGGTACCAAAAACCGACAACAAATGGAAGTCACCCGAGGCGAAGTAAAGTTTGACGAGGTAAGCCGAAGTGCATCTCTACACTATCCTATTCGTCTAACTTCGTTCAACTTCGCGAGTAGTGTGGAGCCGGGGTATCACTTTATCGCTCGGGTACGTTCGGCGATCCCGAGTTCACCTGATATTTCGTATTCTAAAATGTTTAAGTGACAGTTTAAACTCAATTTTCTGGGTAAAAACTTTTTGCTACATAAATTATCACCTTCATCCATTCATGTCGTCAACTACTGGACATACGCCTCATCCAAAATATTTCATGGTGGGTAGCCTATGCACGCCACTACAATAATTAATTAAAAAGTAAATATTTCTTCCAGCTGACTACATCACACCGTGCCCAAAATCCGATTCTGAATGTCTGAAGAAAGCCATACAGGATGCGATACCACTCTTAACGCAGGGAGTCCCAAGTATCGGAGTGAACTCTTTGGATCCGATTGTGCAGAAATCGGTGAACATAGAACTGCCGGGCGGACTGAAGATAGTCTTCAAAGACGGAACAGTAACGGGATTTAAAAAATGCAAAGTCGATTCAGCGAAGTGAGTCATTGAAATGGTTTAATTTTTTTTTATCTTTTATGTAGTACTAAGAATAAGATGTAACTAATCTTTTATGTAGTAGGTACTAAGAACTAGATATTTTTCTCGACTTTCTTTATGATATGCCAATTCGAGAAAAAAGCATTTCTTTTTGCCCGACGGCGAAGCTTAAATGAAGAATAATGCTTCTTGCGTTTGCCTTCGTGGTCTAGTGGTTCAGAGTTCTCTCTCGACCCGGAGGTCGTGGGTTCGATTCCCGCGTTGCAACAACAAATAATGTTGTTTTCAAGTTTGGTTAGGACAATGCAGGCCGATCACCTGATTGTCTAACGAAGAAAGATGATCGATGGGCATGTAAAAAGTCGGTCCTGCGCCTGATCTCCCGCCAGACGTGTCGGTTATCCGTCCCACTGGGTTACGAGAGTGAAGGTAGAGAGAGTGCTTATGTGTATTGCGCACATACTTGGGCACTATAAAATAACTCATACCTAGCTGGCCTGGTTTCAATGAAACCGGCCACCGTCACTGTAATCGATGTGGGAGGCATTGTAATGCTTTTTTATTTATATAGTATTTTATTCTATCGTTCTACCTGAAAAACTCATCCAGATTCAATGAAAAAGGTATCGATGGATGCCTAATAAGGGTATAATAGGATAAATACCTATTATTATAATTTATTCAGGGTAAAACCGAAACAATTTTTTGTACATCATTACCTTTTCACTCTTTCAGCCAATTAAGATGAAATTAAGATGAAATTGATTGTAATTCTGCCAAGCAGTGACAGTAACGGCCTGTAAAATACTTATTTAGCGCTTCAGTATTCGACAATAATTAAACAAAATGGTTACAAAAAAAGGTCAATTTAGAGATGTACGAAATATTTTTTGTTCTTTTTTGGCCTAAACCCCAATCTCTGTTCTCATGTTTCATTGGGTAATCGCAGTAGTAATGCAATCAACATAAATTTTCGTGTTCGTGACATATTTAGGCTCCATCCTATTTTCTTTCTCCTAGTAGTTACGACATGAGCATTTTTGGCTATGTAATATGTTTTATCATCACATTTATTTAATTATATTTTAACCCCCCAACGATAACAGAGGGGCTTAAAGTGTCTGTCTATCTATTGACACCGTTGCCTCCAAACGGATAAACCGATTTTGATCTAGTTTAATTTTTACCCGACTTCCAAAAAAGGAGGAGGTTCTCAATTCAAACTTTTAAAAAATTTACACCGATTACTCCCAGATTAATGATACGTTGCGTTTGCGTTTTTTTTTATTGAAAACGTAAAAAGTAAAAAAAAAACTACGTTTGAAAAAACCGACTTCAACAACTAAAGTTAGTGTCAGCTAACAGCTATCAGGGGAGCCCATAATGCTAAACGTGTAGTTACTCGAGCGTCGCGGACACCTAGTAGGTTTTAATGATAAGATGTTAGGAGGAAAACAACATATGATAGTTTTTTATTTTAGTAGTGGAATGAGAGGAAACTTTGAAACAAAAAAAATATGATAAAATAGTATTTTAATATAGTTTATTTATTGTTAGAATCGACAATACTGACAAGAGTATTACGCTGAGTCCAATAAAAAATATTTGAGAAACTCAATTATTTAAAAATATTGACTTACTTTTAAAATTTTACATAAGTCCCTATGAGCTTACCTGACTTTTAAATCATCAGTGCTTTCGGTTGGAGTTTCTTTGGTACCTACTTCTCTACTCCAAGCTTAATCTGGCGTATCGAATTAAATTTTTGATACTTTTTTAAAGTTTTTTTAACCCCACCAATTAAATTAAAAAAAATCACGCCTAGATTACCAGAAGCATGTGGGAATCGAATTAAATTTTTGATACTTTTTTAAAGTTTTTTTAACCCCACCAATTAAATTAAAAAAAATCACGCCTAGATTACCAGAAGCATGTGGGACACATACATACTATCTTAATCTGACGCACTCGAGTTACTACAAAAATCCCCTCCTTGGCTCCCCTACTATAAATAACAACATCCCAAAGTTGCTGACCTATAAGTAAGGTTGATAATAACTCACCATTGCTCACACCGACTTTAAAAAGAACTTTAATTGCAACTGCATTCTAAAAAAACGTATTTATTCTGTTTACCATCTTTAGTTTACCTTTTGGCAACCTAAACTAAGACGATAGTTATTTTGTATATATATTACTGTAAATACTTTTTCTACGTAAAAATCGTATATCTCGTGGATACTAAAAATGACAGTTCAAAGATATTATGATTCTTTATGAGCAACTTTACAATTTCTTATTTTTGCTACAAAGTTTAATAGAACTTACTGTTCTGGGGAAATATACTCCGTTCTATAGTTTTACTTTTATGTATATGTTACAAGCTGTCCCGGCCTACTTCGTACTTTAAATCACCGATAGCAGTGCCATCTACCGGGTCTTAATAACATTACTCGACCATTCAATCTTCCGGTGAAAATGCAGTAGTCTTATCCCCGCTTTCCCGAACGCTATTCAAATGAATGATCAACTAACATGGCATTCAAATCAACAACCCATATTGAACGCTGATTGGTGGAATATTATCAGATAGAAAGGAACGGACAGATTTTTATAATTAAATCACGCTCGCTCGCTGATTCAAATCGTATGTCAACTAATCGGTGTCTTTGGTGAATTAACCTTATTTGTGGAATTTTAACAAATCTTGCAGGTGCGAGCGTGATGTAATTATAAAATATCTGTCCTTTCCATTCTGTCTGATAATGTTCTACCAATCAGCGTTCAATATGGGTCGTCGATTTGAATGCCATGTTAGTTGACCATTCATTTGAATAGCGTTCGGGAAATCGGGGGTTAGAGTTAATCGCGAACAGACAGACAGAGGTATTTGTTTTGTAATTATTTCGAGTTGACATAATAATATTTTATATATATTCGCAGATACGACGCCTTGAACATCGATATAAACCTGCACTGTGACTTAACGATCAAAGGGAAGTACACTGCTAACGGCAACATTTTGATTGTGTCTATCAATGGAGACGGAGACGCCAAAATAAAACTTCGTGAGTACAGAGATATACATAGATTTTAAGGTTTTACTCAAGTACGGTCATGGCCTACTATCCCATACAATCTATGTTTAATACAAAAAAAAAATGCAATAGATATCACTATTATTTAACGTTTGTAAATTATTAAATGTAAATATGCCGAATTAAGTACAAATATTGACATTAAAATAAATATAAGCATATTTTTTAAGCATAACATCACAGGCTAAATTCAACTCCTTCATTAAGAAGTTACGAAACGAAATTAGTAATTAGTATTTTCTAATAGTGGCGCTAGATGGCGGTTTCCGGAATGTGCCTGGAAATCCAAGAAAACAAAAATAGCCAGTAGAATTGCCAGTATTAGGTTGATACCTTTTCTAGTACTAGGTCGTGTCTCTGTTGTATATCTACTTTGTGACTACGGTGCAGCCGAAGCGTAGGCTAATGATTTTGGCTGTCTATGTAAATACATTTCTAGATTGATATTTGAGAGAGAGAGAGAAACGCTGTGTAGTAATTCAAAAATAAAAATAAAATAAAACCCCGACTTAGCGTGTATTCCTATCACACCTAACAAACGCCCTATTATTACCTTTAAGACCTGCACCGATTTCCACCAAACATACCTAAGAACACTCTCGACTGATATACCTTTCAAACCAAAAAAGCAATTTTGACAAACGCTCCCGTGGTCTAGTGGTTCTGAGCTTCACTCTCGACCCGGAGGTCGTGGGTTCGATTCCCGCGTTGGAACAACAAAAAATGTTGTATTCAAGTTTGGTTAGGACAATGCAGGCCGATCACCTGATTGTCTGACAAGAAAGATGATCCATGCGTCGGATGGGCATGTAAAAAGTCGGTCCTGCGCCTGTTCTCTCGCCAGTCGTGTCGGTTTACCGTCCCACTGAGTTATGAGAGTAAAAAGAATAGAGAGTGCTTCTGTGTATTGCGCACACACTTGGGCACTATAAAATAACTCCTGCGTAGCTAGACCGGTTTCAATGAAATCGGGTACCGACTCCGAAATCGGTGAGGGGAGCTATTATTAAACAAAAAAACGCATTAAAATTGGATCATCCGTTTGGAAGCTACAATGCCACAGACAGACACATACTCATTTACACAGACACGTCAAAGTTATAACACCCCGTCGTTTTTGCGTCGGGGGTTAAAAAGAAGAGCCACTATAACTTTAGGATATGATCATACTATATAATATTCTAATTTGAGAAAATATGCACTTTTAGACTTTTTTGTTATGCGACTAAAAACATAAATTGTAAAAAGCAAAACCTTTTTTTAGTTTATGACGGAAACAAAATAATTTTTAATATTTATAAAAGTTTCTCAAAGTTAAAGTGACTCTTCTTTTTATACCCTGTGGGTATGAAAGTATGTTTGTTTCACAGTAGCGCCTAAACTAGGTTTAATTTAATTAACAGATAGATTTGTAATAACATAGGTCTCTGATTACCTTTTGAATATACAACAACAAAATACAGATATTTTGTTTTTAAAATTATATGATGTTTAATATATAATATCTACTATTAATTAATATGTAATCCTTATGCACACAATATGCACCTGTTGGGGTTTAATAAACCTAGAGTTAGCACCTGTCCTGAAATTAAATACTTTATTATAATTTCAACCCGAATAGTTCATTTAGATTTGAGCGCTTAATTAAAACGTCACAATTGAACGCCTTTCATTATTATTACAGCAAATCTCGGATTGAAACTGAAGTACATTTTCGAGGATAAAACTCAAAATGGCGTCGTGTACCGGACGCTGAAGGACGCAAAAGTGACGATAAGCTACGACGGACGAGTATCGTTTGCGTTCACTAATTTGTTCAAGGGAAACCCGGAATTGAGTGAGTAAAATGCTTCTGCTATTATACCTCAGTCAGTCAGTGCTCTAGAATCTGAAATATATAAAAATTAATTGCTGTTCGTTAGTCTCGCTAAAACTCCAGAACGGCTGAACAGATTAGGCTATTTTTAGCCTTGAATTATTCGTGGAAGTGCAGGGAAGGTTTATACGGTTTGTATGGTCAACAAAGTGGGCACGGGTCAGCTAGTCTTGTATAAATACCAGTTTGACTTGTGCAACCGAAACTCAAAGTGTAGAGAAAGTAATATTATGATGGCGCAAATCAAAAAATGCCTTCGTTGCTCTTATTGTAAACATCATATTATTATTGTATTATATTATGATGTTATGTAATATCATTTTTAAATCGAATTGAAATAAGGATGAGATATTAATTGTATATTGTTATTTGATTCGTATGTATTTTTGTCATAAAAAATAGTTGAACGATGTTTTCCATTATTATGGAAATGTTAAAATGAAACAAGCTACTTGTTTTGTATATGTATCTATGTACGCATTATGTCATGTTATTTTGTGAATATTTGTTTTTTTATTTATATAAAATTCGCTAACAGGCAATATTTTTAACAGGTCAAGCAGTGTTAACATTTTTAAACGAAAACTGGAAACAGCTCGTGCAAGAGTTTGGAAAACCGATTGAAGATTTAATTGTCAAAAACACTATTAGGAACATGAAAAAATTCTTCGAATCCGTTCCGAGGGACGAACTTTTTGTTGCATAAATTAAATTTACTTGAGATTTGAAGTATGATAAATATTAGTAAGATTGTAAATAATTAAATAAATTAAAGATCAGTGTAAATTAAATAATTTAATGCAGGCGTTTGTTTTCATTTATTCATCGGTTATTATATAAACGTTTGTATCAAAAGTAAGAAGTTATTTTAACAGTCTGAAATACCTATTCGTGTCTCATTTGTACAAATGAACAAGTAACAATCGGTGACACTGGCTCACAGGTGCACACAAACTTATTCCAGGATAAAGTATATTTTTGCAGAATTCCCTATCGCTTCCAAGTTATTTTCTACGAGAGACAAAAGGGTCAGTTGTTTGTAGTTTCGCCTCTACCTTTCCTTTTAATAGCTTGGATAAACTTTGTAACGGGATTAAAACTTCGATTTCCTTTTCTCTAGCGTATGTTGCTAAAGCGATTTAGAGAATTGTTTGATTTTATGTTCTTGGTATTACTTTCTTTAGTTTTTATACTGAAGTTTAATTATTTTCCCCATAAAATGTATTGTAATAGTTAAATTAAAATACACTATAATTAGTACTAAGTGAAAGAGGTAAGTAAATTTAAACTTACCTGTAAAAATGAGTAGGGAAAAGAAAATTTTCCGGAAACGATGTCTCTTGCAGGACCTGTTAAGGAAAAAGTTTTTTCATATTGGGACTTTATTTCAACAACTTTAACAGATCGAAAAAAAATGGAACTCACCACTTAAATTATGAAAACCATTATTATTTAAATACCAAGATGTGAGTATGAAACTTCATTATCAAGTATGATTAATTTAATTTAAAAACTGAACAATATTGTGTTGAAAACAGAAAAAAATACTCACCAATTGGATATTCGAACGGGTAAATTACAGAAAAGAATTTAGACAAAAACATAAAAGGATGGAAGCCGTCTCCCAGCTTGAATTTCGGTATTAGATAGGTTTGAGTTTGTGGCAACCTACTAAATTTTATTTTACTCTTGTCTTTCGGCTCGACCCTATTTCCGTTGATTCCTTTCACGCTATTATCCGTAACTGTATTATCAAAAGACTGATTAAACGACTCGGCTTCTCTTCCGAAAATAATTTCAGTAATTGGAATCACGCGTACGGTGGTCGAGGGGTTTGTTGTAGACGTATCTATATCGTTTGTCACCTTATCTCCTTTAGGATGCATAAAATTATTGTATTTATCAAGTATAGCATTGATTATTGAATAGTCTTTTCTAACTGAATCTCGTTTGTTAACCACACTCGGCATAGTATCACTCGTAAAAGACGCCACTTCGGCATTCAAGAAATCGTTATTCGGTTCGGCTACCATGTTTTCACTGTATCTCAACATTTTGTCGAAACAATTATCCCAATAAAGATTCGATGCGTCCGTGACGTATTCAAAAGTGTCTTCATCACGTTCCGTGGGGTGATTTCCGTCAGGTGATAGAAGTAATTTTCCGCTCCCATCGTCTTGATTAGACTTCATTTTTTCACCGGCGTTCGTTATTGCAATGAAATGAGTTGGCAAGATTGCACGGAAATTTTCTTTCTCTTCGCCCGTACTGAAGGCGGCGGGCGTAACAGCATTCAGATTGTTTCCGGCCGCGGCCGCAAGCGTCTTTTCCGTCGTCGGGATTCGCAAAGGAAAAACGGATTCCGTGTCTGATAATGTATTTATTTCACTCGGTCGGTCCGTTTGAGACGACACAAAATTTCCTATTAGTAGAACTGTTACTATGAGCGGTACTGGCATTTTTATTATTGTGTACAATTACGCGACGTAGTATCGGGAATATCGGTCGAGTACTGACTTACAGGTCCGGGGCATTGAACAGAGGATTTGTAGCACTTATTGGTCTGCTCGACTTCGTTTACTGGATTATAAGAAGTGTAACTCAACACGAACGCCTATTTGCGGTGTCGTTATATTTTTCTATGTTTTTCATGCTATTTATTTCCTATGTTTAGGCGAATATTATTCATTATAAATATAATAATATATTTAAACGCAACTGTCGCGGTTGATTTTATTTATGCTACGATTTTGTGATTTGTACCTATATATGCAGTGATTCTGGACATTGGTCACATCTAACAAGCTTACAAATTCTTTCATATTATTTGGATCACAATTTTCGTTCACCTCAGGTTTATCGAGAAGTTTTGTGTTCTTGTATTCTATAAAGCCAAGCAATATTGGACGTGTTACGTGTACTGCACACTGGGAGTTTCTATCACAAATTGATTTTGTACAGGGTTTAGTAAAAATGTCGTACAGGTGTTTACGTTACTAAAGCATTTATGAAATACCTTACAATATATTGTGTCTGTACAAAATTTGTTAATTTTCTCGTTTACAGGGCTATCTATTAATGTTCATTGGTTTGTACTATCTAAGAAATTTTCAGATAACCAATGAAATACTTACATTACCTGCTATTGATTACAAATAAATTTATGGGATAATTTAACATCTTATAAGATAACTAAAGTTGCGTTCCATTTCCAAGAAAAGAACATTATTAAGGAAATTTTCAATCACATTAAGTTTTGTATGAATGAACTGGCCAAAAGAAACAGAAAATTTATTGAAAATTTTGTTTATTGTTATAAATAATGTTATATTTTTTTGCATTTGGAATGCACCTTGAGTTGTAGGGAACAGGTATAGGTGGAACTCTCATCTGGACATAATACCTCTATCGTTCGCTACTCTGTACTGTAGTATGTCATCAGAAAGAGTCGTTTGTGCGTGGCGGCGAATCGCTAAGCGTATTATTCGTCGGCCTTCGATGGTTATAAAAGAACTAGATCAAATCGTCTCTAATCAAAGCAAGTTTCACTTTATGTATGGTTGTTTTTAACAGTATCCCATCCTTACTGTGTCTTATAAAGGTGCGATTCCGCCGGTGTTCTGAACTGTTGCGAACATTGTGCGTAACAAATGTTTGTTCCGGTGGACTCGCTAACGCAACATTAATAAATTGGAACATACAACATACATTACAACATACATTTTGGCACAGCTGGAATTCTGAAAAAAAAGTTGGCTAACAAATGTTCTGAACACTATTTTGGTGGAATCGTACCTTACAGATACAAAGGCAAGTTGTATTCATTCTGTTTGGCACTAAAATAGTAAAATACCGATTTTGTCGTGGCACTCGGGCGCTACGATGAAATTTATTAATGTGGATTGTGGATACAATAATTTTGGTTTTATTTCAAGAAATAAGTAAAGCCGATAGGAACCCCACACCATCGGTCGGTAGGTACATACATCATTATTATTAATAACAGATGAAATAAAGATTAAGATAGCTTAATTAAGTAGCACTTAAGTCACATGCACAGTAGTGACAGTGACATCATATTGTAATTAGATGGGTTTTTCAACTTTATTTAGCTTTTAATAATCGACCTTAAGTCTTTTACACCGATATGACATCATTAAAACTTTGATATTTCAAAAATTATATTCATAATCATTGATATATTATATTTAATATTTAGTGCTACATTTTACAGTTACAATTATAAAAAAAATGGATCAACATTAATTTTATAATATACTTTTATTTTACTAAAGCTCAATATTGAACTATATAAAAACGAATCAAATATTACGTCATACATAATATTATTTCCATAAGTGTCTCCTGTCCCGGTGACTATGTTAAGACTTACCTACTTACGTAGCCAGTGTTGTGAAAATCACTTACGCCTTGTTCAGCTCTTAACGAGGTGTCGAAGATATCAATGGACCCTCGTCTCCTCCACAAAATAATCTCCTTGACACATAAAATATCTTTTATGTCAGGGATTTTGTTAAGTATAGTTGCATACTGCGTTCCGATTCAATATGATATAAATGTAAATGTTTGGCTATATTTATATCGGCAATACGGAAAACCACCAGATGCCATCGCTATAATATTTTAAGACGAAAACAAAAATGTATGCGATTTGACATTAGACTCACTAAATGAAAAGTATATTTTAAAATAATCAACGTGACATAGCGGTCTTCATGAGCAGTTATTGCTCTAGTTCATCCTGTTCCAGGTCTCCTAGCAAGACTCCCAGTTATTTGAAAGTATTCCAACGCATTTCTGATAGCTCTTTGTGATACACCGACACGTATTGCTACGGATTTACTCTTGCTGCCGTTTCCAAGTCCATAATATGACGTCAAGAGTCAGCCTTACAAATGACTATAAATTATTCTTCTTAGTCGTATACTCTTGGCAGAGTAGTCGTGGTCATGGGGGTCGGCCGGGGGGGGGGGGACTTTTTGACAGTCTCCCGCCATCGTTCCCTCACCGAGGTATTTCGCACGCGGAAATTTAGGGACGATTCTGTTATGGCTTTCACTTGGTCCTTTGTATGACTATAAATACAGGAATCGAATAAAACTATGATAAGTTATTGTTTACACAAGGCTTAATATAGTTATAATATGTTTGTAAACTTTGTATTGTTTTTAGATATTAAGTATGTTTAGTTCATATCGCATTGGGAAAACCTGTAATGGTAGAAGTTATTGTGAAAATAAAGAATCAAAAATAAAAATAAAACAGTCCAAGAAAGCAACCTTTTTAAACAAAACGTACATTCGTACTGAAAACTTAAGTGATAGTTTGTGCATTTTGTATTTTTTAGACACTTCGCGTTATCTGGGTGATACTTGAGTAAACGGCCAAGTAGTCACCCTAAATAATAATAATATGGACTCATAAAGATGTCAACTGCATATTTTTGGATTTTGATATTAATTGCGTCTTGAATTATTCATTATTATAAGACAAATTCAAACAATATTGTAGTGTATGTGATATACTTAATTATATACTTAAAATACTCAATTATATTTATAATATAACATATACTAAACACATACAGACATACATACAAACAGACATAACACTGTCTTGAACGCACCACGTCAGTAGCACGAGAGTCATAGACGAGAGTGGACGTGAAATAGCTGTTAAGAGGAAACACCACGAAATTTCTTCCATACAAAAATAGGGGTCTAGGGGATTTCTATTTCCTCCCTGGATAACACCTCTAGAGTAACAATTTTTTTCCTGAATATTTGTGGATACTGTTTGTACGTCCCTATTTTTTCCTTTTTTTAATAAATTAATTATTTAAAGAGAGATGGACGTTTAAAAACCTAAAAAAATGGCCAGACTCTCCGCTATGTTTAAATATCTAGGAATCAGATATGACTACAATAAACAACAAAAGCAAAAAATAGGAACCTAGCTCAATTCTTTTTTAGCTAATACAGAAAAAAATATTTAAATCGGTTAAGTTTTGGAGGAGGAAACAGGAATCCCCTAAACGTCGATTTCTGGTACTTTTAATAGGTAATTTCAGTCCAAGTTGCAATTGTCTCTATCGCGCTAGTGCTGGCTAGCTAAGGCACTGCGAGACAGCAATAGATTTTATAAATACCTATTTTGTATTTCTCTCAACCGTGGTGTTTCCTCTTAATTAAGTGCGTGATCAAGCCTGTGATTCATACGAATACAGAGTCTTACAAATATGATGGTGGGCCCTATATTGTTTTGAGTAGTTTACAATACAATAATTCACAAAAGAATCCGTATATCACTTAGCCAAGTCATGTCATCTTGAATCCTGATACAAGCCTTGACCCTATTCAAGATTCCGTCGCTATTATTACTTACTAGCTGTGCCCTGCGACTTCGTTCGCGTGGTTTTTGAGTGACTTACACCATATATGCAGCGCACGCAACAAAAGTCCCCAAATGTGAATAATTTTCCCCGTTTTTGCAACATGTCTCACTAACGCTTCGCTCCTATTGGTCGCAGCGTAATGTTATATAGCCTAAAGCCTTCCTCTATAAATGGATTATCCAACAAAAATATAATTTTTCAAATCGGACCAGTAGTTCCTGAGATTAGTGCGTTTAAACAAACAAACAAACAAACTTCCGCTTTATAATATTATAGTATAGATAGTATAGTATAGTATATAATAGTATAGTATAGGATAGTATAGATGAAGTTCGAAAACAAAAAAATATGGGATTTGACACAAGGTTTGCTAAATGAGACGTGAATTTGTATGTCACTTAGCGAAGTTTATCTTAAATACCATACATTTTGTTTCGAACATCATAAAAGTCACAATAACGATGGCACCTTGAATGAGGGCCCTGAGCTCTGGGGGCCTACTCAAGATGCCATCGCTAATTATCGCTTACAAAGTTCGATAACAAAATGTATGGGATTTGACATAAGGTACGCTAAATGACATACCAAATCGCGATCATTTAGCGTACCTTATGTCAAATCCCATACTTTTCGTTATCGAACTTTGCAAGCGATAATTATTAGCGATGGCATCTTGAGTAGGCCCCCAGGTTCGTTTGATTGTAAGTTATAATCTCTAGACGCTATCGCAAGCAGAGATGAAATGGATAAGAAATTTCGGATTCGGAAACGGTTATGGATATTAAATTAT
Organism: Celastrina argiolus; assembly: GCA_905187575.2. NCBI lineage: Eukaryota > Metazoa > Arthropoda > Insecta > Lepidoptera > Lycaenidae > Celastrina > Celastrina argiolus. Next base: position 7,800,461 of record LR994589.1, on the reverse strand, counting down.
TATGGATTATCCGTTTCTTTCGGATAATTTCGGTTACGGATATTAAATTTTGGTTTCATTTTTACAGTAGCAAAACTTTAATTTTTCATTCGGTTACGGTTACGAATAATATTTTATACCGGATATCCGATAGTTTCGGTTACGGTTACGGAGCTCCCTAACATCCCTGATCGCAAGTAATTAATACATATTAAACACTATATGTACATTATATAGGATATAACATTGGACACCAGGAACATGAAAAACACATGACGACTTTTCTATGTCTTAGTGGTGGAGCATGGCCTAAAACCCCTCTGTGTTCTTGTGGTTCAGAGCTTCGCTCTCGATCCGGAGGTCGTGAAGTCGATTCCCGCATTGGAACAACAAAAAATTATGTTTGCAAGTTAGCAAGTTTACAATGCCGGCTGATCACCTTTGATTGTCTATTTTTAATTTTAATTTTTTTCTTTGGACGTTTCACACCACGTCAATCTGGCCCTGTGCTAAGAATCCGAAGAACTTGTGTTACAGGTACCAGACAACGGAAATATATTTATTACTTTTATATTATACACATATTTAATATTTTTATTATATTATACAAATTGAATACACATCCATGACCCAGGAACATTGAAAACTTTTTGTTCCCTCGGCGGGAGTCGAACCTGCGACCTCTCGTTCGAGCACCAACACGCTCAACCACTGCGCTACAGAGGTCGTCTGATAAGAAATAATATTATGATCCATGCGTCGGATGGGCATGAAAAAAGTCGGTCTTGCGCCTGTTCTCTTCACAGCCGTGTCGGGTAACCGTCTCATTGGGTTTTGGGCACTATAAAATGACTCCTGCGTAGCTGATCTGCTTACAACAAAATCGGCTTCCGACACCGAATTCGGTGAGGAGTATTATTATTATGAGCACTGCCCTAAGCTTTGAACAAAATTAGAGATTTAATTTAATATTTTTCTGAAAACAGGAAGTACATAATATTAGGTCCTTACATATGAAATTGGCGTTTTGTCGTACTGGCCACTTTGATCTTAAATATATCCTCTTTGGTTAGGAATTCCAAATTAAAATTTAAATAGTTATTTACTCATGCATTTGTGTTTTGAAAACCGTAATTCATTTGTTTTTTTCTCTTTTGCTTATTTTTTTTGCGTCACTCATTAATTCACAAAATGGAAAACTTAAAATATCGCATTATTTACGAGTACGAGTTCCACCGTGGCACCAGTGCTGCAGAAACGGCTCGAAAGATTAATGATGTGTATGGGGGTGATGTCGCAAAAGAAAACACGGTGCGTTTTTGGTTTCAACGCTTTCGTTCTCGAAATTTCGACCTGCAGAACAAGCCCCGTGGACGGCCGGAGACCAAGGTCGATAATGATGAATTGAAGGCTATTGTGGAAGCAGATCCATCGCAAACCACATCAGAGTTAGCTACAGGCTGCGGTGTTAATGACAAAACCGTATTAATCCACTTGAAGCAAATTGGGAAGGTGAAAAAGCTTGAAAGGTGGGTACCTCATGAATTGAGTGAAGCAAACCGACAAACGCGCGTCGACTGCTGCGTTACATTGCTCAACCGGCACAATAATGAAGGAATTTTTAATCGGATCATTACATGTGATGAAAAGTGGATCCTGTACGATAATCGTAAATGCTCATCGCAATGGCTGAACCTTGGTGAACCAGCAAAGTCTTACCCCAAGCGAAAATTGACTCAAAATATGTTACTTGTAAGCGTTTGGTGGACTAGTGCCGGTGTCGTACACTATACCTTTCTTAAATCTGGTTAGACGATTACAGCTGATGTCTATTGTCAGCAACTGCACACCATGATGGAAAAGCTCGCCGTTAAACAATCGAGACTTGTCAATCGCTCTACGCCACTGCTACTTCAAGACAACGCTAGACTACACACGGCCCAACAGACGGCTACCAAATTAGAGGAGCTTCAATTGGAATGTCTAAGACATCCACCGAACTCTCCGGACCTTGCTCCAACAGATTACCATTTTTTTCGAAATTTGGATAACTTCTTGCAAGGAAAAAAATTCAATTCCGACGAGGCAGTCCAAACCGCTTTCAAAGATTTCATTGATTCCCGTCCGAATGGTTTTGTAGCGATCTACTTTTCATTTAATTTATTTTACTATCTTTATTTTCTAATATTATTATTTACAAATTATATACAAAAATATGTTTTCATATTAATATTATTTTTATCTGTACAGACACAAATTTTTATTAGTAAGTAGTTAGTATTGCAACGGAACGTGCGCGCGCAGCGATAGAGCGTCCGTTGCCTAGCGACGAGATAACTGAAAAGAGTAGAATGTTTTAGATACTTAGACTGGTGTTCAGACAGATATTTTCGTTTTGTTTCTTAATCCTCTGTTACTCCTTCAATTTTAGTAGACTGGTGTATTTTCTGTTCTGTGTAATTCTTAATAAATATTATTCCTTATTTCTCACGCACTACAGACCTTTTTGTTTTTATATCACACCTTCCTACAAGTGGTGACCCCGACGAACATCAAGATGACTGAGGACAAACAAGATGTGTTCCGTGTGGGAGTACGTATTCCTCCATTTTATCCAGAGAAACCCGGACTATGGTTTAATCAAATGGAGGCGCAATTCATGTTGTCCAATATTAAATCAGACGAAACAAAATTTTACTACGTCACAGGCAACTTAGACTCTCAGTACGCGTCCGAGGTGGAAGACATTATATCCGACCCCCCACCCACCGGGAAATATGAGAAATTGAAAAGTGAGTTGATAAAACGGCTTTCGGCGTCACGTGAAAAGAAAGTGAAACAACTGCTTTTACACGAAGAGCTGGGCGACCGAAAACCGACACAATTCTACCGACATCTCCTCAATCTGGCTGGCCCGGGAGTACCGGAAGAGTTTTTGCGTACTATATGGACGAGCCGACTTCCCGCCAGTACCCAAGCCATCGTAGCTTCGCAGTCCAGAACTGATCTCGCTGAGCTAGCGGAACTAGCTGATAGGATTCACGACGTAGTTGGATCCCAGGTAGCGTCAACGTCTGCTGTAACGGCGACTGGTCCTCATCAAACCACGACCATGCATGCTGAAATCGCCGCACTGACCAGACAGATGCAGAATCTGGCTTCTCAGGTCGAACGTCTATCTCGCCCAAAAGAGCGTTCCCGGAGTCATTCACGTCACCGGTCGAACTCAGCCAGGTCAGAATCAACCTACCGAAAATATCCTCAGTGCTGGTACCATCAAAAATTTGGAAATCGTGCCCGGAGGTGCTTGGAGCCTTGCGACTATCATAAGTCGGAAAACTCGCGGGACAATCAATAAGTGCGACCGATGATTGTCCGAGCTCCGGTCGCATATTCGTCACCGATCAACGGTCGAAGATGCAGTTCTTAGTCGACACTGGCAGCGACCTCTGTGTCTACCCCCGATCGGCGATTTCAAGACGACTGGAAAATACTAGTTACCAATTGTGTGCTGCGAATGGGACACCAATATCGACATATGGTTTTATTAGTTTAAATTTAAACCTAGGGTTACGCCGCGACTTTGCTTGGCGATTTATTGTTGCTGACGTAACAAAGGCTATAATAGGGGTTGATTTTTTATCGTATTATAATTTGGTTGTTGATTGCAGAAATCAACGCCTCATCGACAACCATACAACACTTTCCGCCCCGGCGCTTCCTGCCCGTCGTTCGGATGATGTCTCTTCGGTGAAGGTGAGTCTTGGTGATTCCGCATACATTCACATACTACGGGAATTTCCTGACATTACTCGCCCGCCGGGTCTACATCGCACACCTAAACACAATACCGTACACCACATTCGTACAACCCCAGGTCCACCTGTATCATTTTCACCTCGCAGACTAGCGCCAGATAAATTAAAAATTGCAAAGGAAGAGTTTGAGGCAATGATCAAATGCGGTACCTGCCGCTTATCTGAGTCTCCATGGTCGTCTCCTCTCCACCTGGCGCCGAAGAAAAATGACGGCTGGCGTCCCTGTGGCGACTATAGGATGCTCAATGCACGGACCATTGCCGATCAATACCCAATCCGACACATTCATGACTTCGCACACAGTCTTTATGGATGTACCGTATTTTCACAGATTGATTTGGTGAAAGCGTACAACCAGATTCCCGTAAACCCAGCTGACATTTCGAAAACAGCAATCACGACGCCGTTCGGTCTTTTCGAATTTCCTTACATGATGTTTGGACTTCGAAATGCCGGACAGACGTTCCAGCGATTCGTAGATGAGATGCTCTGTCTGATAGATGATGAGTCTGGATTTTACTTACGCGTATTTGGACGATTTTTTGGTCTTCTCTAAAGACCAGGAGACCCACGAACTTCACCTGCGTCAACTCTTCGCCAGGCTGCAAGATTACGGTATGGTCATTAACACCTCAAAGTGTTTATTTGGTGTGTCGGAGGTTAAGTTTTTAGGCTACCATATTTCAGCCAAGGGTACACGGCCATTACCATCCAAGGTCGAAGCTGTGCAAAACTTTCCTGCGCCCAAAACCGTAAGAGAGCTACGGAGATTCCTCGGGATGCTTAATTTTTACCGAAGGTTTATTCCTGAGGCAGCTAGGTATCAGACACCCTTAAATGATCTCCTTACTGGATCTGTAAATGGTTCACACCCTGTACATTTTTCACCCGAGGCGCATGAAGCATTTCAAAAGTGTAAAGATAGCCTTTGTGAAGCAGCGCTCTTAGTTCATCCTGACTGCAGCGCGAAGTTGGCGTTGGTCACGGATGCCTCTGACAAGGCTATCGGTTCAGTACTGCAGCAGCGGAGTGCAGGGGCATGGGAGCCTCTTGCTTTTTTCTCGCGGAAACTAAATTCAGCTCAGGTTAAATACTCGCCTTATGACCGGGAGTTGCTTGCCATTTACGAAAGCATTAAACATTTTCGACACATGTTAGAGGCTCGTGATTTTGTTATTTACACAGACCACAAGCCCCTAACTTTCGCATTTCACTCTCGTAAGGAAAATTGCTCTCCTCGGCAGTTCCGTCACCTGGACCTCATTGGTCAGTTCTCAACGGACATTCGGCATATATCCGGTAAGGATAATGTCGTGGCAGACACTCTTTCGCGCGTCGAAGAAATTTCCCAACCTGTCCCTACTGAAAGGATCGCTGCAGCCCAACTTGAGGACCCCGAGCTTAAGCATTTGCTCGCTGGTGGTACTTCTTTACGCTTACAGCTACTCAAGATATCAGGTTCGCCATGTCAGCTATACTGTGACGTGAGCAGCCCTGCCCCGAGACCCTACGTTCCCAAAGAATTGCGCATGGCCATTTTCAGCAGTCTTCATTCTTTAAGCCATCCAGGCGCCAAGGCATCTGTAAGACTAGTTACTGATCGGTATGTTTGGCCTAGCGTTAGAAAGGATTGCCGCGAGTGGGTTCGTTCTTGTCTGGCTTGCCAGCGCTCGAAGATTACAAGACACGTTTTTGCTCCGGTAGGAAATTTCAGATTACCTTCAGCGAGATTTGCCTTTGTCCATATCGATCTCGTGGGCCCTTTACCGCTATGCCAAGGTTTTGGCTATTGTCTAACCGCCGTCGATCGGTTTACGCGATGGCCGGAGGCGATTCCATTAGCCGACATAACTGCGGAGACAGTAGCAAAGGCTTTACTGAGCGGCTGGATAGCTCGTTTCGGCTGTCCATCTGATATCGTTACTGATAGAGGTAGGCAGTTTGAATCTGCATTATTTAAAACTTTGTCAACGATCGCTGGTTTTCACCATCGCAGAACTACTGCTTACCATCCTGCCTGTAACGGTCTGGTGGAGAGATTCCACCGTCAACTCAAAGCTGCGATCATCTGCCACGGAAATAATAGTTGGGTGGATTCCCTCCCACTTGTTTTGTTAGGCATCCGCAGCGCTTTAAAAGAAGACGCCCAGGCTTCAGCAGCTGAACTTGTGTACGGCCAACCATTACGTCTTCCAGGCGATTTTTTCAATCTTCAGAATGATGAGACCAGTGATATGACGGAGTACGTATCAACACTCCGAAATATTGTTAGGAAACTCCATCCATCGCCTGCAGCTAGACACAATAGTAGGTTTAAAACTTTTATTTATAAGGAACTATCTTCCTCATCACACATCTTTTTGAGAGACTGCACTGCTGGTGGCGGTTTAAAACCAGCATACTCAGGTCCTCACAAAGTTTTAGAAAGAGGTGACAAAGTGTTTAAGGTTTTGGTTAATGGCAAGCAGGTTACCGTATCGATAGACCGTATTAAACCGGCCTTCATACTGAGTGACCTTGGCAACTTACCACACTCACCACCTATCACTAACACTCGTCACGACTCACCAAAGACTCTACCAAACACTAACACTCATCATCAAACTACATTCGCGGATAACCGGAACTTACCTCCCGCTGATGAGGACATCATCAAAAGGACGCGGTCAGGACGTCGTGTTAAATTTACCGACTATTATCGCCCTTGACGGTCTCTGGAGGGGGGTGATGTAGCGATCTACTTTTCATTTAATTTATTTTACTATCTTTATTTTCTAATATTATTATTTACAAATTATATACAAAAATATGTTTTCATATTAATATTATTTTTATCTGTACAGACACAAATTTTTATTAGTAAGTAGTTAGTATTGCAACGGAACGTGCGCGCGCAGCGATAGAGCGTCCGTTGCCTAGCGACGAGATAACTGAAAAGAGTAGAATGTTTTAGATACTTAGACTGGTGTTCAGACAGATATTTTCGTTTTGTTTCTTAATCCTCTGTTACTCCTTCAATTTTAGTAGACTGGTGTATTTTCTGTTCTGTGTAATTCTTAATAAATATTATTCCTTATTTCTCACGCACTACAGACCTTTTTGTTTTTATATCACACCTTCCTACAGTTTTTTTAGTAAAGGGATCAATGAACTACCTATAAGATGGCAAAAGTGTATAGATAGCAATGGTACATACTTTGATTAATAAAATATATTTTAATATGAAAAAATCGCCTTTATGTTCCTCCCATACAAAACGCCAATTTCATATGTAAGGACCTAATATTATAGAGAATACAAACTGAGGTATTGGATATTTTTGTTAATAGAGACTCAATAACAAGTACAATGGTAATAGCAAACCATTTTAACCGACTTCAAAAAAAGGAGGAGGTTCTCAATTCGTCTGTATTGTTTTTATGTTTGTTACCTCAGAACTTTCGCCTGGGTGAACCAATTTGGATATTTTTTTTTATTTGAAAGCTGGTGCTTCCCTTTTGGTCCCATAGCAATTTGGTCCAGTTCTGACAGTGGCATCCATGAAATAAGTCTGAAATTTACATTTAGTATGTGCTCAACAAATGGACAATTATTTGCTTTTAAGCTTACCTTTTGAAGTCGGTTTTTTTTTTGCTTAAAATTATTGTTCGAGGCAGTCACAAAGGTTTGAGAGTCTATCCAAACCCTAATAGCTGTGATGGTCAAATATGACCCAACTGACCTTTTATGTATATAGCAATAGCGACCTTAAAATCAAACGTTTTGAGCGGTTCAATGTTTATTTTCCCGTGTCATTAGAAACGAGGCCGCGGCCCGTTTAGGTATGTATGTGTGTTAAGTCAACACAGCCTTTTCTTTTGAGGTTCTAAGAGTTTTAAGGTAAGTTTAATAGTGACTTGTGAAGAAGCAGGTCAGCGGGTTTCGATGGCATGTCATGTTCATATGCCACCAGGGACGCATTTGATTTTCACCACTTTCTATTTTATTTTATTTCTGTGACGTCACTCAAATAACAATAATTAAATCATACAAATCAAATCAAATACTTTATTTCAGATTAAGAAATCCATATAATAGTGTTAGTAACAAAGGTCTTAAGTGTAGTGTTAGTATAACAAATTTATAATAGCAGATTTAAAAACATTTACAATTTAAATATAAGGGAAACGAGCTGCTGGGGCATGGAGCTGCATCCAATGCCTTAACAGCCTGGAGTCCCATCGACTACCCAGTACACTCAGGAGTCTGTTCTGGCTGCCCCGTACACGAGACCACAACGAGACACATCGCTTTCTCATGATCGTGTAAAAACAATATGTTCGTGCCTCGGCAAACATTTAAAATTAATCACAACCTGATTCCATAGTGTTTTATTTTTATTAAAGTACATGAAGTTTTTTTTCTAAACTAGCGACAGCGGCACTAGTTACTACTAGTGCCTAGTACTGGAGTTACACATAATATTTTATGATTTGCCTTACATGGCGTAGCATAATAGTATTATTGTAGTGATTAGGCAAATTAATAAGGGAATTAGGCACGAAAAATATTGACTCTACCACGGAAAAGCCAAACGGAGGGGTGCAGTCAAAGTATGTATATTTGTAGGTTTCTGTATATGTTTGCTTCACTGTGGCGTCTAATCTGCTGATCCGATTTCAATGACAGAGGTTTTAATAATATTATATCTATGGACGCTTCGCAACACGTCAATCTGGCCCCGTGCTAAGTATCCGAAGAACTTGTGTTACAGGAACCAGACAACGGAAATATATTTAATACTTTTCTACTATACACATATATAAGATTTTTATTATATTATACACAAATTTAATACGCATCCATGATCCAAGAAACTTTTTGTTTCGAACCCGCGACCTCTCGCTCGAGCCACTGCGCTACGGAGGTCGTCAAATAATCATCCTTGTATATAGCATATAGTCAATGTAATATTAGTTATTATTTATTTATGACAGGTTATTCATTATTGACGTTAATTATAGCGACCCAATACCAGATACCCATCACCATACATTCACACTTAAGGTAACTAAAAAATAGGCCTGAGACGAGATCTAACGTCGACATAAAATGGCTAATATTACTTAAAATTATTATAATATTCACTGAGCTTATCACGCCAATTCATCATAATTTTAATAATCTTTATTAGCGGTTTAATATTTAATGGATGCTTAAATATTATATAATTGAAACGTTTCCAAATCTGTAAGAATTGGTTGTGTAATTTGTTTAGCAAAGACTCACTAAGAACTTATTATACTTATTTGTAATCAGGCGCCTTGTAAATATAATTATATTCAGTTGTTGCCCAGTTTTATCTCAACTTGCCTTTTTGCCCACAGTCACAGTGAAGCCAAAATAGGATAGGTAGTCTACGTATGTATGATCTACCGTAGCGCTACATAGGCGTAGGTAACATATTATGCGTAGATGGGTTATAGCTTCTTAACGTTTGATTTTTATTTATTCGCTCATAAAGTTGTCTTTGAAACAACGTGTAACTTTACCTTTTTATAGAATAGGTAAGGTACGACGTACATAACGTTATGTACTTCGCACTTTCTCATTACACTTTTTATTTAACATTCTAAAAAACTTATAAAATCTTAACACACAGTTTACGTTTCTAGACTCGACCTAATTTTACCTGGATTCGAACTGTATCTATTCTAATTTCTAATCAATGTTAGCTTTAACTTAAGCGGGGTACATTGTTAAACTTATGAGCTGATCGTTGGAAAATTCATCCCGCGCTATCGCCGATTTCATTAGTACCAAAGTTCACGAGTCTAATTGAATCCCGCGCAGTCCCAAGTGTTTGACTTCTTAATAAGGTTTCCGTGCATTCTCGTACGTGCTTGCGCCTTCAACTTTCCTAATCACTAGCCGAATGATTTATGTGTAGAGATTTTCTAAGAATATCATAAATAAAAATGTCTATGAACGCTTCACACCACGCCTATCTGGCCCCTTGCTAATTATCCGAAGAACTTTTGTTACAGGTACCAGACGACGGAAATATATTTAATACTTTTATACTATACATATAATAAGATTTTTACTATTTTAATACACAAATTTAATACATATTCATGACTAAGGAATACAGAAAACTTTTTGGTTCTTCGGCGGGATACGAACCCGTGACCTCCTAGAACACCGACGCGCTCAATCGCAGCGCTACGGAGGTCGTCAATATAATTATAAAAATGTGTAACAAATATATTAAGGTATAGAAAATAATAAAATTAAAGTATTTTCAACAGAACTTGAGTTTGAACAATGAAACAAACAAGGTTTTTATAAAAACTAAAATAATTAAAAACTGCTAGAGTTTATTTGATGGCAAAAGAATGTGTGTGATTGTTCATATTTTATTGAGAAAGGCTTATATAATTACGAAATCACGTAATTAACGCTTACATACTTATATATACAACATTTATTATTCAGAGATCACATTGACCCTCATCACATATTTATAAAAATGAAAAATATTTTGAGAAGATATAATATTTTCGAGATGAGATAAAGTTTAATTAGTCGAAATAAAGTACGAGTAGAGAGAACAATTAAAATATCAGAAAATTCTGAACTGACTGTAACCCAACTATTAAAACCCATCAAAAACATAAACTTGTAAAAAGTGCCAAGTCTCGCTACTTAGTTCTTCTACCGTAAAAAGTTGTGAGATACATGCTATGCCAAGTAGGGGTTAGTCGGTCAGTCTAACAACATCTTATAGTGATCATAATGAATATTATTAATAATCTTTCATGATTTAAATAAATAAGTAGATTTACTTAGGAATCGCATGAAAACAACATAATATTTATCTCACGAGTGATACATATTAAATCAGATCATTTAGTGCGATTGCCAAGTCAATCTACTATTTATTTTAAACATAAAAGATTATTAATAATATACCGTGTTTATACAATGCTTACTTAGTAACTAAAAATGCAGGCTTCTAGTTTAACCCACAACAAACTTATAGGGGGTTGAAAATGGCCTGAACGAGATTTCGAGAAAAGGATGGTACTGCCGTGCTCAACTTGGCGGGGGTAATGCCGTTCCCCCAGATTATAGTTAACGTTACTTTTATTTTGAATTTATTGACATTATGATCGTACCGGTAACTGAGACAACACAGTGGAACATACACACATAGATTGCCATAATCATTACCACTCCACCGTAACCGAGTGAAATTGTACAAACAAAAATCAACGAACACGAAATACCGTCCACTTCTCCCGAGCTTTACGAAGCCGGACAATAATTTAAGCCAATGGCATCCAATTGGCTGGAATTGCGGCCTTATTTCTGTTATCAGTATTCCGACTGCAAGACCTGTCAATAGCTGTCCAGGCTCGAGCCCTACAGCGCACCAGAAATCCGAAGGCTTACATTACTTAATAGCTTTAAAAAGGAAATTGTGTACCATTTTACTTTTAACCCCCGACGAGGTTCTTGTGTATCACGAATAAGTTTGACGTATGTGTGGGACATATTTGGCGTCGAAGCCCCAAATTGCTGAATCGATTTTGATGAACATTTATTTGTTAGAAAAAGTCACCTCTGTGGGCTAGTGGTTTTGAGCTTCGCTCTCGACCCGGAGGTCGCGGGTTCGATTCCCACGTTGGAACAGCAAAATAATGTTTTCAAGTTTGGTTAGGACAATGCAGGCTGATCACCTGATTGTCTGACAAGAAAGATGATCCATGTGTCGGAAGGGCAAAAGTCGGTCCTGAGCCCGTAGTTTAAACTACGGCTGCAAAGGCCTTCTTTTGCTTACAACCACCACGTCAATGCTTTTGCGGCAAAATCATGTAACTTTTCATACATCATCTGAAGATGAATGATGATGAATTCATGAAGTCAACCGCATATTGTATAAAACATTATGGGATTGGTTTTACTGGTTTTCACCATTTTGACTACGGTACATTGATATACTCGTATTATGACTCAATTGTGTAATCTTTATTATTAATAATACAATATAATATTATATTTAGTTAGTGAACAATACAATGTTTGCATAATAGTATAAAATTATAAAGATTTATTATATTACCCCTTATTATAAAATCAATGTAACTGGGACTTACAGTTATTAAGTTCTAGAATCTAGGTCGTTAAGATGGTTACGTACACATATAATTTAATAACATTATGCTTGAAATATTGAAAAGTTAAATAATTACGTACGATAATAATCGTAATTACAGTTACATTGTAGGTGCAAATTACAATTTTTCTGTGATCTGAACTATTATAATAAAATGTTTTGAAGGATACCAAGCTTGTTGATTTATCTTATATATAAAAATCGCTGTTCGTTAGTCTCGCTAAAACTCGAGAACGGCTAAACCGATTCGGCTATTTTTGGTCTTGAAATATTCGTGGAAGTCCAGGGAAGGTTAAATGGTTTGTATGCTCAACAAAGTGGGCACGGATCAGCTAGTTGTATTAATAGAAAATCAACAAAAGTGCTACAATTATAATTGCGCATTTCTTAAAATTCCTTATTATTGAAAGTGTGACATAACAAAATAATAAAATTAAACTCATGAATAGAAGCAAAATGATGATGATGAAGTTTAGCTAAGGGAAAAAAAAGAGTTTAGCTAGCAAAAAAAACTAAATCAAAATCGGTCCATCCGTATAGAAACTACGATGCCATTGTTTTTGTTCGGGGTTAAAAACAAACCATAATAATAATTATTATACTTAATTACATTAAAAATAATAATTTAATAATCTTATAAGTACATATTAAAGATAATATTATACTACAAAATACAATACTGATAGCATATTTAGCCATAATAAAGCCAGTAGTAACAGCGCAGATTAAATAATATATTTTTTGCACCAGAAAATAATATTAGTATATTCTTATATATGAAATATATAAAAAGACCCATTAAAACAGTATATACTAGGTATATTCAAAAAACAACAAAATTTATGAATTAAAAGTTTGAAAAACATTTTTAATGTTCCGTACTAAGTATTTAATTTTTTCTATAATAATTATTAGTTACTTTATTTTATTTTAATAATGACAATTGTTTTATTATGGAACTAGCTGTGCCGGCGACTTCGTTCGCGTGGTTTGTGAGTGACTTAAACCGTATAAGTCCGCAAATGTGAATAATTTTCCCCGTTTTTGCAACATTTCTCACTGACGCTTCGCTCCTATTAGTCGCAGCGTAATGTTATATAGCCTTTTTTTTTTTTTTTGGTTTCGCAAGGGAAATGCATTACGCATCCCCCCGGGTGGGTTCCCGAGGGGTATGTGGGACTCCCGGCTCGCTACGGCCGGTTTACCCACTAAAACCACTTGCGGATTGCCATCAGCCGTTGAGTGGAAGGCGTGCCCTGGATCTGGCAAACACAGGCCACGCCCCCCCGACCGGCCAGTCTACCTATTAAGGGACCGGACTTCCATCACAATGAGAGAGCACTCCGGCAAACTAAAGTGCTCCCCTCGGCGCCGAGACTAACTAAGCCGGGGAGGTTACCCATCCCTCTCCCGGAGCCCCGTACTAAACCTGAGATGGGAGGGCCGCAAAACGACGCCTCCGCACCCCCGTCCTACGCCGGCGAAGCGGAGCAGAGGATGGATCCATCTCTCTGTCCCGCTCCGAGGCCTCCTTCTGCGAGATTACGTATTCGCAGAAGGAGACCACCGCCTGCCAGGCCTCGTCGCTCTCGAGCATGCAGCGAACCATGCTCGGGAGCGAGAGGTCCCGCCCAATCACTGCCATGAGATCATGGCGCTGCACGGCCCAACGATCGCACACCTCAAGGGTATGCTGGGCCGTGTCCTCTGCAGCACCGCACTCATGGCAGGCTGGCGTAGGCTCCCTCCTGGCGACCTTCCACAAATACGCACCGAAGCAACCATGTCCGGTGAGCACCTGTGTAAGGCGGAAGGTGAGGGGTTTCTTCTTGCGGCGCATCCACGCCGCAAGGACTGGGCGCAGTGACGTAACCGTATGTTTGCCATACGGCGACTGCGCCAGAACCTCACCCCACCTCCGTAGCAACCACTGTTGCCCCAGCCTCCGCAATTGCGAGAGCTCCTCCCATGTTGATGCTTCGCCTCTCAACCTCTTCTCGGATCGGAAGAGGTACACTTCCGCTAGCACCGACGCCTCGAGCTCCCACGGCGGATCTCCAGCCAGAGCAGTGGCTGCCACCCAGGAGACTGTACGGTAGCCCCTGATTACCCTCACTGCTATGACCCGCTGCGCTTTTCGCAGCTGGGCCTTATTCCTAACAGTAAGGGAATCCGACCATACGGGGGCCCCGTACATGGCCATACTCCTACAAACACCGGAGTATAGCCGCCTGCAGGCTTCGCTGGGTCCTCCTATATTTGGAAGGAGTCGACTCAGCGCTGATGCCACCCTTATGACCTTCGGTCCCAACTGCTGAAAATGCGGACCGAAGGTCCACCTCCCGTCTAGGGTGAGCCCAAGATATTTTAATGTGGGGCTCACCCTGACCTCCGTCTCTCCGATGAGAAGCCGTGCACCCGGTGGGGGTCCTTTCTTTCCTCGTCCGCGGAAGAGTAGGGCTTCGGTCTTGTCTAGACGTACCCGAAGCCCCAACCGCTCTATGCGACTGACTAGGAGCGACACTCCCTCCTCAGCCAGTCGCGCAGCCTCTTGATATGTTCTTCCCCGGGAAGTTGCTAAGGTGTCATCCGCGTAGCAAATGACACTCATCCCAGGGGGAAGGCTGCACCGTAGGACCCAGTCGTAGCCCACGTCCCAAAGGTTCGGACCCAGAACCGAACCCTGGGGGACTCCGCATACGACTTGCCGCCTCACTAGGGACCCCGACCGGTCCTCGAGCACAACTTCTCTATCGGAGAGATACGCGTCCAATAGCCTTCCGAGATACGGAGGCACCTGAAAGTAATTGAGTGCCTCTCGTATTGCGCTGTGGGGAAGGCTATTGAAGGCATTGGCGATGTCCAACGACACCGCCACCACCACCTCCTTCCCACGTTCCGCTTCATCCGTCACTGATCTGAGGCGTTTGAGCGCGTCAATTGTCGACCGACCGGCCCGAAACCCGAACTGTGTATCCGCCAATCCGGGGCCAGGCCCCTCCTCCAAATGTTGAACAAGACGGGAGGCTAAAATGCGTTCAAACGCCTTGCCCACTTCATTCAGCAACACTATCGGCCGCACCGCTGACGCACAGTCCGGTGGCCGCCCACCCTTTGGTAACAGGACGAGCCGACCCTCCTTCCACGCCCTCGGGAACTGACCGCACTTCGGGAGCTGTTCAACCGCTGCATACAGCGGTTGAACAGCTCCCGAAGACCATCCTCAAGATGCACGAGAGCTATAGAGAGAACCCTACCGTGCATCCCGTCCGGACCAGGCGCCTTCTTCTTACTCTTGAGGCGGGACAGAACCGCCTCCATTTCCAGATCAGTGACGGGTGGTGGAACACCCTCCATTGAGCCAGGCGTCTGTCGGGCCATTCTCGGCGGAACGAAGTCTGCCGGGGGGTCTGGGAACAACTGCCCAACAATACTCCCCAGCAAGTCAGGCTGGAGCGTTTCCGTCAAAGGAGCCGTCTGGGCGCGCAGTTTGTCTCGCGCCCTTTTGTACGGTCGACCCCAGGGGTCGTTGTCAATCCCCTCCACCAGCTCCAACCACGCTCGTTCCTTGGCCCGACTGATAGCCAGCTGAAGGGTATGTCTACTTTCTCTGTAGACCCCTTGTAACCGGTTATCACGCTCCACATCCTGGGGGCGGCGCCGTCTGCTGCGAACAAATGCGCGTCGCGCCGCATCGCAAGTAGCGCGAAGGTCAGCCAGTTCCGAAGACCACCAATACACTGCCCGACGAGATGGGGGAGGACCCCGAATTCTAGGCATGGCTGCCCGGCAAACATTATGAAACACGTTGCCGAGACAGCCCGCTATTTCCTCTACTCCTAAACCTTCGAAGGACGGGAGACTCCAACGGCCGACTATGGCCGCCTCCTCCGCCAGTTCCCGGTCGAGCTTAGTGATGGCCCAACGCGGAAACCTGCTACGCCCACCTTGCGACGACGACGGACTCAATGCAGAGGCTGGAGACATCTCAAACATTATATAACGGTGGTCCGAGAGTGTCTCCACCTCTGTTTCCACCCTCCAACCTTCCACCCAGCGTGCGGCGACGGGAGTGGCGAAAGTTAAGTCCACCACTGACGAACCCATTCGCCGCACGCACGTGGGGACTGTCCCTCTATTTAGCAGAGACAGTCCCGCGGCTAGTGCCCATTCCTCAACTTCTCTACCCTTCGGATTCGTGACCGGAGACCCCCACGCCGAGGACTTGGCGTTGAAGTCTCCCGCCACAACTACGGGAAGGGGAGCTAGCCGACTAACGATAGGCCCCAGAACATCGAGGAACTGTTCCAGGGCCTCCAAATTACGATTCGGGGAGAAGTATACTCCAATTACAGCTACTTCTCCCCAAACTGCCACCACATAGCCGCTTCCCTTCATTCTGGGTATAAGGGGAGGACCAGCACCTGGTCTTGCCACCAGCGCCACGGAGCCCGGGTCATCCCCCGCCCAATGTGGCAGGAGAGGCACATGATAGGGCTCCGACACAATTGCTAGGCCAACGCCTAACTCCGCCATGGACTGCAGTAAAAGATCCTGAGCCGAGGCGCAGTGATTGACGTTGGCCTGAATGAAACTGAGATGTCCTGGCATTATTCGGACATCTCAGCCTCTGGCGCCACCGAGCCTCTCCCCGATGGACATGGGGGGAGTGAAGACCTTCCACGACTGGATGGGGGCTTACAAGATCTGCCCCCCATCACATGATCAGCTTTCACGCCTGCCTCACTGCACACAGCGCACTTAATTTCCGCCGTGCAGCCAGGCGCCTTGTGCCCTGGCTGCGCGCAGCGATAGCAAAGATCGCGGCGGTCCTTCTCTGAGGTGCACAGGGAAGCAGTGTGCCCCAGACCCTGACACCTGAAGCAGTGCATTACGCGTGCACCCTCATGATGCAGCCGAACTTTGCTCCATCCAACGACCAGAAAGCCCAGCCGCAGCAACTTTTTCGCCGCCGTTACGGGGCACGACATTCGGGCGAATCCTTGTCCTTTCACGCCGTGGTGAATTTCCCCGACCCTAACTTGCCCAGGAGAGCACCCCCCTTCAGCAGCGACGGCCGCACGCACTCTGTCCTGTGTCACGGTATCGTCCAAGCCCGTTAACTTGAAGTCAGTTGATTTAACTGGCCTGGACACTTCCGCGACATCTTCCAACACCTCCGTTAATTTACTAGCCAGGACGTCTGCTTTATCTCCACTAGAACGCCCCGGCACCTCAATAAGACGTGCCCCCGTGGCCGAATTTCTAATACGCAGAGGCCCGATACCCAGCTCCCTGACATCTCCTATTTTGATCTGGGCTTTAGTAAGGGCCTCTCCATATGTCACCCCCGATTGAGCGGCTTCTGGTCGCAGCTTGACAATTACCACCGAAGATTTGGGCGTCACCAATTTTGCACCTTTGGCCGTTTTCTTTTTCGGCTGGGGTGCTTCCTTCTCCTGGGATGCCGTTTTCTTCTTTGGCACCTTCCTCCTTACCACAGTTGACCACCCATCACTGAGGGCAGCATCTGCAATAGCAGATTCTGCAGGTGCCGAGTCCCTCTGTGATGGCACTGTCGTCCTACATCCCTTTGAAGTGGTAGGGCCAAAGCTGGACCATTGTGTCACCTTCTTCCCTTTCCCGTTGTCCTTCCTGGTAACCGAAGCCGGCCGAGTCACTGGGCGTACGGGCAGTTGAGGAAACTCCTCTCTCGCAACTCGCTCAGAAGCCTTCCTCCTCGGCGGCACCTCCTTCGGAGGTGGCATCTCCACCGTAGCTTTTTCGGCCGCAATCGCAGTCTGTTTTCCTTTTGAGACTCGGGTCTCTTTCGCTTGCCGAGTCTCATTCACCGCCTTTTCCGCCGCCAACGGAGGACGGACTACGACGGGAGGCAGCAACCTGTCCTCCAGAGCCGCAAGCCGACCATCCACCAGATTTCCAACCAATCTGGCTATGTTTGATTCTAGTATGCCCAGCTGCTCGCTGGACATTGGGCTTGCGCTCTTCTTTTTTGTCGCCGCCGCCACCTTGACCTCCTCGAACTCCATCCGGTAGGCCCTCACTTCCGCCCTAAGGTTCGCCACCTCCCTCTTCAGCCGACCATTATCAGCCTTGAGGCGGCGAGTCTCCTCCTCCTCCGTCCGAGTGGCCAGAGCCTCGAGGACCAACCTCAAAACCCCAGCGGCCTTGCGTATCTTATGGGAGTAACCACCCTTTAGGTTAGTACTCCGTCCTGTAAGGCCCAGAATCTCCTTCAGATTCTCCTCGGCCGCCGACTTCAGCTCATCTATCCCCATCGACTCCGGATCTATGTCCAGAGGACCAGGGGGCAATGCGTCCACTTCTATGCCCTCCTCGCTATCTTTAAGGAAAGCCCTACGATCGAGAGAAGCCATAAATTCCCCATCCCTGGTCTCCTCAGACGTATCCCTTACAACTTGGCGAGCAATAGATTGTCTGCTCGCCACTCCTCTCACTCGTCCCCTCTTAGCTTTGGCCGATTTGTCAGCCAAAGCTTCCGAGGCTGGCATGCGGCGCTTAGTTGCGCAAGGCTCCGACTCCGACTGCAGCGACCAGTCCTTACCCAGCAATTCATTGTAAGTAATTCCAGCTCTGGCGCTGCCACGGTCTAAGGAAGCCTCGCGCGATGAATCTGCACCGCTTTCCCTCCCCAAAGTACCTCCGTCACTCCCAAAATCGGTCTCAGTGCCAGCCAGAGACCGTGTCTGAGAGCGTGTCCTTCCAAACACTATCTTTAAATTTCCACCTTCCCCCCCTTTCTCACTCCCCCTACTCCCCCCTTCTCCCCCGGACATCGTCCACACACAAGGAAAGTCACCCACCAGAAAATTCTGGCGGGCGACAACCTAATGTTTAGCACCAGAAGAGCTGATACTAAATCCTAACTTAAACAATAATTAATCTAGGAACCCACACCAAAAAGAAAATAAGAACACACTATTATAGAATTAACCTAATACTATATACTAAAATATTTTCCCCCTCAAAAAGGTCCTCCGCGCAAAAATAACACCGGGACAAACTCGTCAACCAGTGTCGTTTTTACATGGACG
Source organism: Celastrina argiolus (assembly GCA_905187575.2). Classification (NCBI taxonomy): domain Eukaryota; kingdom Metazoa; phylum Arthropoda; class Insecta; order Lepidoptera; family Lycaenidae; genus Celastrina; species Celastrina argiolus. Next base: position 7,781,427 of record LR994589.1, on the reverse strand, counting down.
ACCTATAACGACTTAAAGAACAAAAGTGGCCCCAAGACGAAAACACATTAAAGACGAATATTTCGGGAACCAGATGGCGCACCGAGATAATTCAACTACCAAATGAAAGAGACAGAAAACCGCTGTCATTTGACACCGCGAACTCAAAAAAAACCCTTGGCAAGAACTCTCCACCTTAGGAAATTTAAGCTTCAATGTTATATTATAGCCTGCGTAATGTTATATAGCCTTTGGGCTATATAACATTACGCTGCGACTAATAGGCTTTAGCCTTCCTCTATAAATGAACTACCCAACAAAAAAAGAATTTTTCAAATCGGACCAGTAGTTTCTGAGATTAGCGCGTTTAAACAAATAAACAAACAAACTCTTCCGCTTTATTATATACTTTAGGGTCTGTATGTGCCTCCTACGTAGAGTTTCAGCACTGAACTACTTACTTTAGACTTTCATGTTTCTATGAGAAATGTCCCAACATTATAAATTTTCCTATGCAATAAGTAAAAAAAATAACTCTTTCAGTGCTGGTACTTTCACAGTGAAGTCTAAATACGGGACCTACCTATACACACCATAAAGTAAAAATATTTTATTAATATGACTTAAGTATAGAGTTCAAATTTTCACAGACGTGGTTGGTTTTTCTATGCTTTAGCAATAAAGTATACTAAATATTATATAGAAAATATTATTCTATTGGGTCGTGCGTTCGGTGGGAACCCGCTGTGGGCGAATTCAGCTCCAATTTGGCCAGTTTTTCGCTTTGTACGTAGCTAATACCCATTAAAAATAATAATTTAATAAGCTTATAAGTACATATTAAAGATAATATTATACTACAAAATACAATACTGATAATGCAACTACTTTAATTTAAAATACTTTAATGCAATTATAAATAATAATCAATTTCTAAACCCACGTTTGTATGACAACGCTGCCGCCGCAATATGAACTTTATTGAGAAGAAATACAACCTAATGGCAATAACTGAACCACGCGGTTATGTAATTGTTCTAAATCTGTACATTGTGGTCTAGCCCCTAGGACTCGATTAGATTTGATTGATAATAATTAAAAACATACAAACAACGCAGAACCAGCAACGCGGGTTCCGCGTTGCTGGTTCTGCGTTGCGGGTTCCGCGTTGCGGGTTCCGCGTTGCGGGTTCCGCGTTGCGGGTTCCGCGTTGCGGGTTCCGCGTTGCGGGTTCCGCGTTGCGGGTTCCGCGTTGCGGGTTCCGCGTTGCGGGTTCCGCGTTGCGGGTTCCGCGTTGCGGGTGCCGCGTTGCGGGTTCCGCGTTGCGGGTTCCGCGTTGCGGGTTCCGCGTTGCGGGTTCCGCGTTGCGGGTTCCGCGTTGCTGGTTCTGCGTTGCGGGTTCCGCGTTGCGGGTTCCGCGTTGCGGGTTCCGCGTTGCGGGTTCCGCGTTGCGGGTTCCGCGTTGCGGGTTCCGCGTTGCGGGTTCCGCGTTGCGGGTTCCGCGTTGCGGGTTCCGCGTTGCGGGTTCCGCGTTGCGGGTGCCGCGTTGCGGGTTCCGCGTTGCGGGTTCCGCGTTGCGGGTTCCGCGTTGCGGGTTCCGCGTTGCGGGTTCCGCGTTGCGGGTTCCGCGTTGCGGGTTCCGCGTTGCGGGTTCCGCGTTGCGGGTTCCGCGTTGTGGGTTCCGCGTTGTTTATTTTTTTTCAATTTCATCATTAACTGTGTTTATGCTCTACGAAGTGGGCACGGGTCAGCTAGTTATATATAAGAACATTCTCGATCTTCTTAGGTTTCAAACAAAAAATGTAGATTAAAACCGATTCATTAATTTAGGAGCTACTATGCTACATACAAACACACCTCTCTGTTTTCGTCAGGGGTTAAAAACAGGTGGCCACTAGCCTCGTCTAACTGCGCCTTTAGGATGCCAGTTCAAGATACTTCAAGGAAGCATTATAGACTTGTTTTCCGCAAATTAAGTTTTAAAATTTATTGATGACTTGTCTTGCAAAAAAATTTATCCTGTGTTATTAACTAACTTTGTGGGTGTAGTGTGACTAATATATAATGGAATACCAAAACTACATTTTGGAATTTAATTTAATTTTTTTAACATAACATAAGAAAAATACGCACATTCTTAATTAGTTTGTAGGTATTAGATACAACTAATGCTTGTATGTCGTTTTGTACTAGGTTGTTTAGATTAGTAATAATGCTACTAGGTTACTAATTAATTAATAGTTATCTATTTGTCTTTGAGCTCTATTTTCAATTACTTTTCTATTTTTTTTCTCATTTATTACTATTTAAAGTGAACATTATATTATTACACATTTGCACGCTTTATAAAGCAGAATGAAACTAATCTAAGACGTGAGTATCTCTATGAAACTAATAGTAATATGCCAATTTTGTTTTCTTTAGTGCCATTAAATATGGACTTTGCATGAGCAATGTTGTATGTACATATTTAGTTTATTCATGATATTTTTCCGATGGTATTGACTAGTTATTAGTTTGGAAATTTTGTATATGATTAACAAAATAACGAAAAGTATAACAGCTAGTACAAATTGAGTGATTGATCCTGGTAGATCTCGTTGCGGTGATTCCGAATATACTATTAACTCATTTCCGCCAAAAATGTCGATTACGTTGTTTCTGATAAGGGCGGCAGTATCATTATTCTATGTCTATTGTAATGATACAGCGTCACTACGAATAAAATATCGAAAGGGCAGTATTTCGAAATATCATAATATTTTGGAGCATACATTTTGTGTGAAATTTTCAAGAATCGTTTGAGGGCGCGCCCTCGTTAGAATATAGGGATTCGAGAGCTGAAGAATATTGGAGTGAATATTTTACTCGATATAATGATGTCAGTGATGTCACATGCCACAGGGCCAATACGTGAATATCCTCCGATAGCATTCGTATATAATGTCCATTAATCAAATTTCAATAACACAAGCTCGGCGTGTGGTCGCAATTCTGCCATAATTTATACATATTTAAATTTTTAGGTTTCTATTTTTGAAGGTTCTCTTGTCTACCTAAAAATTTAAATATAACTTATGCCCGAATTTTGTCCACCTCTAGTGTTATTGAAATATAATAAATGGATATACGTATGCTGTTTAAAAAAAGAAGAGAAGAAATATATTTCGATAAATCTCAACAACTGTTCATTTAAAAAGTTAAAATACGGGTATTCTTAACTAGCATCTAGTAGAGCGTAGAGTTTGATAGTAGTAGAGTTGTTATTTTAGTTGTAATTTTATAAAGCTTAGAAATTTCGATTCGGCCTTTTTTTCTTTTGCTGCTTGCAAAAAAAAGTCAAATGTTTAATTTGTTTTCTGTTTTTAGTTATGATTTAGTACCTCATTCTTGTGTTTAAAAATGTTATCTGTATTCTCTATAGATATTTTTTTTGTTGCCTCTTATTATATTTATAAGAAGTTGTTATACAACTTAATATAAAAAGTATAATAATAAACAGTAGTATAGCAATCGTCATATTTACGTAGTAAACCCTCCATGCTTGTGGTAAGGCTGCAGTTCCAAAAAAAGAAAAATAAATTTAACAAAACTTGTGACGCACATTTTATTTTTGGAGGAGTTTTGTTTGATGGAGTTTTCTCCATTCCTCTCTGCACTCCGCCCTTCTCTTGACCTCCTGGTACGACACGACCATCACTTTCTCCTTCACCTGGTCTACAAAGGTTCTTCTCGGCCTTCCAAGTTTTCGTATACCTTCTATCTTTCCTTTAATTATTCCTTTTTATTATTTAATTAATTTGAAAAAACGTCTGCAACAAAACTAAAAAAACAGCTAAAAACTACATCCTATAGTTGCTTACTCGAAAATCATCTTTGCTGACATTTGTTTTACATTATAAAAGTATTATTTTAGTAGAGTTTTTGTTCATGAATTCGGTTTTTTAAACGTAATTACTTTTTTACTAAGCAAATCGTACTCCTTTGGTATTAATAATGTTCAACATTAGTTAAGGAAGTTTTTTAAAAAACAATTTTACTTTAAAAATTAAAACCACTAGCCAAAGTAAACATAGGATTACTTTGGCTAGTGGTTTTAATTTTTAAAGTAAAATGTAAGGCTAATTTTATCTAAAACGAGTTTTAATAATACGTTACTTTATAGTTCTGTAACTATAAAGTAACGTATTATTAAAACACGTTTTAACACTAACCAAGAGTATACAAGGATATCAACGTGTGTATATTTTTAATTGCCTATAGTTAAAGTAGAGATATAAATTAGCCTTACATTGTATCCTTCTTACATAAGTACATAACACGAAAGCCTTAAGAGCGGTCTATAAAATAAATCTTACGTATGTTAGGTACAAAAAAAACTTAAAACCGGATTACTAAGTCAAATATTTAACAGAGCCTGTGCAAATAAATAATATTCTTTTGACAACCACTACAGGAGTTGGTCTTCGAATTAGCATTGCAGTGTTAAAACAAAATGATTCTTAAATCGTCTATTTTGGCGTTTGTTTTGAATGTCTTTCATATTGGATATGCTCGATTGGCACGTAAGTATTCTTTGAACTTGATTTAAAATTTAATTATGTAATTTAAATATGAAATATCTGTACAGATATAAAACAAATCCATTCTGATACAAGAAATTTGGGCGACTGTAACAAGGAGACCCATATTGAGTTATGATGAATGAATGTTACTGATTCTTTCACGCAATCGCAAAGTTTGGTATCATGTTCCCCTTGAATACTGTATTTTATACCTCAGGTATAAGTTAGTTATTAACTAGCTTATACCTGCGGTATAAAATACATAATTATGCATCATTCTAATATGGTCGCCTTGAAGGTTTTGGTAAGTATGATTACATAATTAATTGAAGACATGAATGGATGAAAGTGATATGCAGCAAAATTCTGATTTCGAGAAAATTGAGTTCAAACTGTCCCTTAAACAATTTAGAATACGTCGTAACGTATTAAGTACATTCATCTAAAGATTCGTCTCTAGAATCAACGTACTTAATACTTACTACATGTTTGAGTGACGGTTTGAACCCAATTTTCTGGGTAAATTTTTTTGCGACAAATCATTTCCATCGATTCATCTTCAATTATATATAAGACAAATACTCAAACAATTTTATTTAATTAGATAATGGACGAACTTGCGGCTAACTTGTATTTATATTCCAGCGGACTTCATCCATCCCTGTGAGGACACGTCGCGGGAATGCCTCACAAGGGCGACTCAAGAGGCGATCCCGGAGTTCGTCAAAGGGCTGCCGCAGTTCGATATCCCTCCACTGGACCCTTTCGTCATCGAGAAACTGCCGATTCAGCTGAACGGAATAACTGTCACCTTCCACAAGGGCACCGTGTCGGGCTTCAGGGACTGTATCGTTGATAATGTTGAGTAAGTATGTGTATGATATCGCCTCCGTGGTCTGTTCTTGTTTGGTTAGGACAATGCAGGCTGATCACCTGATTGTCTGACAAGAAAGATGATCCGTGCGTCGGATGGGCATGTATAAAAGTCGGTCCTGCGCCAGTCGTGTCAGTTTACCGTCCCACTGGGTTATGAGAGTACTTGGGCACTATAAAATAACTCATGCGTAGCTGGCCTGGTTTCAATGAAATCGGCGACCGACACCGAAATCGGTGAGGGGAGCTATTATTATATTTTATTGCGTTGGCAGGTCCTGATAAGAAAATAACCTTTTGCTTCTAGGTAAAGAATAACAATTAGTAGCCTGAAATTCATCACACAATGTTTATTGTGCTTTGGTCACTTATTGCGTAAAATATATTATTTAAAAAGGCACATATTCGAATCCCGACAAGGGAACATAAACAGTTTACTGTGTACTGGGCCCTAGATATGTATTAACAACTAAACAATAACAAATCTGAAATTAATGTAGTAGTAGTAGAGTTACAAGTGTTAAATATGTTTCTGTTGTTTGAAATAGCAGAACTGAAATAACGAGTGGCGTGGACGGCCATAAAATAATATGATTATAAATAATAACACCAGAACAGAAAACTTTTGTAAATAATTGTATTTATTATAATTATTTATAATATAATGCAACAAAAAGTAAATTGTTTCCCACATCTAAAATTGGTTAGTGTTTACAAAAAACAAAACAAAAACTCAGATTTAAACTGCGATTAGTCGGACATCGATTTAAGTCTTTAATATCCACGTTGCTTGTTAATTGCCAATTAATTTTATGTTTATGTTCTTATATCTCGCCAACATTTTTATTAAGTCAGGTTCAACCAGTCATTATTATTTCTAGACATTTCTAGATTCAAATTATTATCAAAGTACATAATAATATGTAATAACCTTTTTTATTTCCAAATTGAAAAAACACGGTCTGAAGTTATTTCTCACACAGAATATTATTATGTATTAGTAGAATGTAGATAATAATATGTGATAAAACTCATAAGAGCGATCAATATATTTTCTATTTTTAGAAAAACCTTAAGTTACACATACACTATCTACATCTACATTAATATTAAAGAGGAAAGATTTGTATTTTTGTATATAACGACTAAACTCAAAAAGTACTGGACCGATTTAAAATTTTTTTTTTTCATTAGAAAGCTACATTTTCGCTGAGTAACATAGGCTATACAGGGTGTAAAAAGAGCAGTCACTATAACTTTCGGATAGAACTATAGAACCTTGACTGATTCTAGAAATGAATTTTTTTCATTAAGTATTTATTTTTTGAAAAAAAAATTTTTTTTTCTATTTATTATTTTAGTCGCAAGGTTTGTTTGGAACAACGTTCTGCATTAAATTCTTAAATGTTATAATTTTTGCCCTAGTACGTAATGAACGTCTTACGCGTGCTGTTGACCTCTCAGCGTAATCAGCTGATCGCTGTGTTGTGCACGTTGTACATTGCCTATTGAAAATTTAAAATTTTTTAAAACAGTGGATTAAAAGCAAATGACTAGTACCAATGGGTATATCTCTTACCTGGTTATTACCCCACGAAGTTATAGTGACTGCTCTTTTTACACCCTGTATAAAAATCAATTGCTGTTCGTTAGTCTCGCTAAAACTCGAGATCAGCTGAACTGGTTCGGCTATTTTTGGTCTTGAAATATTCGTGGAAATCCTGGGAAGGTTTACACGGTTTCCATGCTCAGCGAAGTGGGCACGGGTCAGCTAGTTATAATATAAAATTGTGATCATATTATAACTGTTAAACATTGCAACACCTCCATAATTTTAACGTCTTCCATCTTCAGTAATTTCCATGGAAAAACGAAGTATCTCAGCATACATTGTTTTTCTATGGATTTCTACAAAGGATTGTAGACATTGAAATTTTGAGGCCATTAATAAATGGAAATTAAATGAAAAATGAAATGAAAATATACTTTGTTGTGCAAAATTAGATGTTACACACACACACAAAAATAAACAACACATAGAAAACACGATAGTACACAAAGGCGGCCTTATTACTACAATAGCAATTTCTTCCAGACAAACATTGAAAGATAGGATCAAATAAATGGTTTTATTGAATGTACATAATTTCAGGGCGTATCTACATAAGAGACGTTTTGTAGCCGAATTTCACTGCAACATCACCGTCGAGGGCCAATATGAAGCGAAGGGCAATCTCCTGCTGTTCCAGATCGACGGATCGGGAGACTCGAAAATTGACCTGAGTATGTTCATCAACCTCATCTTAATCTGGGGGCATGGTCCCCGCCAAGTTAAGCACGCAACGAGCACTAAACGATCTGATTTAATATGTATCACTTGTGAGATAAATATTATGTTCTTTCATGCGATTGCCGAATCTACTTATTTATTTAAAACATGAAAGATTATTAATAATATTTATTATGATCACTATAAGATGTTGTTAGACCGTCTAATCCCTATTTGGCATAACATGTATCTCACAACTTTTTACGGTAGAAGAACTAATCAGCGATACTTGGCACTTTTCACAAGTTATGTTTTTAATGGGACTTTTAGGCTAGACTTACATTGGCGCAGAGACGAAGAGTCGCGTTTTGTTTGTATAGTAAAACATAATGTGCGTCAAACATTTTCGACGCTTGCTCCGTACTATAATAATTATTCATAATCATAATTTGGAATCATAATGATAGGAAATCAACAACAAAACAACGAATGTATAGTATGAGTGTTGAACATGTTTTTGTTGTCTGTGATATTTAACACACAGAACTGAACAAGAGGGGAGAGCATCCATAGGATAATATGATTATATTCACATTTTATGAGGGAAGGGATGATACAAAGTATGGCCTGGGGGCACGGTAGTATCCCCACCAAGTTGAGCATGGCCGTACCATCCATTTCTTGAAGCTGTTTGAAAAGATGAAAGATTTTTAATAATATTAATATGATTTACTACTAATGTAGTTAGACCGACCGACCTACCCCAGCTTGGATCTCATGGATCTCACAACTTTTTACGGCCAAAGCTTAGTAGTAGGACTTGGCACTTTTTTACAAGTTATGTTTTTGATGGGATATAATTTTCTGTTTCTCTATCTCCTGTTAATCTATGGAAAGTGACTCCATATCTCGTCCTACGATAGATTAATATGTTAGTCTACGACTTGACTCTATTTTTTTTTAGCTAATCTCAGGGTGAAGATAGACGCGCACTCCAAATACTTTAACGACGAGAACGGCTTGCAACATTGGGGCATCAAAAATTACACATACGAGTTTGATTACGGAGACAACGTATACTTCCAAATTGAAAACTTATTCAGGGAAAGCAAGGAATGGAGTAAGTATTGCAATCTATTGATTTAGATGAAATTAGTGGGTAACCTCCTCGGCTTTGTCAGTCTCGGCGCCGAGGAGAGCGCTTCAGTTTGCCGGAGCGCTCTCTCAATTTGATGGAAGTTCGGTCCCTAAAGAGGTGAAGCGGCCGGTCGAGGGGGGGATGGCCTGCGTTTTGACAGATCCAGGGCTCTCCTCCCAACATGACGGCTGATGGCAATCCATAAGTGGTTTTAGTGGGTAAAACCGGTCGTAGCGAACTAGTAGTCCTACAGACCCCTCGGGGGATGGGTAACGCATTGCCCTTGCGAAATCAAAAAAAAAAATGAAATGAGTACATACTTTAGTTGCTGAAATCAAGAGGTACCTAAAATTACATTGCAAATATTATTCATAACCTTCAAAAATTTAGAAGACTTTGTAAACGAGTTTCTAATGGGCTCTAGATAATAATAGACGACGACTATGAAACGCAATGATTTATGAAATATGAATAGGAAATTAAATGGCATGCCTATTAATAAAATAGTCATTAAGTTTTTAAATTAACTAGGATACCAGTTATCAGAACTACGAGCATGTTACTTCAAATTCCAGCGACTGTTTCATATTTTTTTGTAGTCTCAAATTCATTGTTTTTTTATAACTTATTTTATTTATATCTTTTCCTGGGTAACAGTGTGTCAGCGAATTTCTATTCACTTCTTCTACTGTTTGATAGTTGTTCTAACTACATATCCACTAGAAAAATAAATAGATTTCAGCGAAATCTGGACCTAAAGTCAAGTTGAAATCGCTATTAACACTTATTTTGGAAAACGACATACGAGTAAGTTTCCTAATAGTGACATACAAATTCGTTTGTCATTTAGCGAAACTTAAGTCAAATCCCATAGATTTGTTTTCATCTTCGTAAGTGATAATCAGGGATGAAATGGATATGAAATTTCGGATACGGATACGGAAATTATTTCGGATTATCCGATTCTTTCGGATAATTTTGGGTACTGCTATCAAATTTAGGTTAGGTACCTTTGACAGTAGAAAAAACTTTTATTTTGGATTCGGTTACGGTAATTTTTTTATATCGGATATCCGATAGTTTCGGATACGGTTACGGAGATCCCTAACATCCCTGGTCCATCCATAATGTTAGCTAAAAGTCGTACCGAAAAGTCAGTAGGCAATAATCATGATTTGTTACAGGTGAAAGAGTGTTGAAATATTTGAACCAGAACTGGAGGGAAGTCACAGAAGAATTAGGTTCTCCCATCATCGAGTACGCAATGAATCTAGTTGTCAAGACTGTGATGAAGTTCTTCCATGCTGTCCCATGCCGGGAGCTGATAGGAGCTCCGTTACCTGAAATACAAGCTTTAGACCACAACATATAAAGTGTGACAATGATTATAGTCGATTCCCACAACATTTGAAGTCACATTATAGTCGCTTCCGTCTGTTATGTTATTTTATACCTTAATGCTGGCCTATCTAAACGATACAGAGTTGAAATAAAAAATGTTATAAAATTATTTTTTTCAAGTTTCTGAAACTAGTAGAAAGCTAATATTTTTTTTTTTGAAAAATATTATTTTGTTTTTATTTCAAATCATAAGCTCGTATATTATAAAAAAGGCCAGTGTATTTTATATTCCATCTTGTTATGCTACATTAGATTTGTTTATTTTATAAATCTTATTTAATAATAATTAAAGAATTAGCAGTAATTTTTTTGGTTTTCACGAATTTCCCATTTGTCCCATTTTACTTTGGCATAGCGAAATAACTTGTCAAAACAATATTATTTCGAACTAAAATTTTAACCGAAAAAAATATTTATGGTAAAAAATCTTAAAATGTTTTAAAATAAAATTTTCTAAATATAACCTAAATTTAGTTTATCTTTAGGGGTTTTTTTTTTAATCTTTATTTAAAGGCATTACATCTTATAGATTAAGTCTGCCATCTTTAGGGTTAGATTTTTTTATTTCTGTTGTCATCGCACCAATCATGTCACCAATTAACTACTTAAGAATATTAAAAATTTAAGTGATGCCACGTCAGCTTTAAAAAACAAGATTAAAATTTGTTCACCCGTTTGGGAGCTACGATGCCGCAGACAGACACACACACAAACATCAAACCTATTACACCCCTCTGCTTCTGTAGGTATAACACAAACGCTAGGTATTCACTTTGGTCGACGACAGCAAAACACGAAAACATTAAATGAACTCTTGTACTAAATCAATTTGTTCTTCATAATAAAATTTAAGCATTACAAATTTGTGAGAGGCATCTTCAAAGGTAGAAGGATATTACGGGATCCCCTCTGCCTCACTAAAAGGCAATCGAGTTTTATCATAAAATGCGGTGTGAGAGAGGACAGGCACTTATCGGGCTTCTATAGGATCGATCGTGTCGCCGCTCCAGTACTATCACATGCACATAATAAGGTAATAGTATTCAATTCAAAACTATTTAATGAAATATTTAACGCTATTTGCTGCGTGATAATTTATTCACTTAAGACGACCTCCGTAGCGCAGTGGTTGAGCGCGTTAGCGCTCGAACGAGAGGTCGCGGGTTCGAATCCCGCCAAGGGAACAAAAAAGTTTTCAATGTTCCCGGGTCATGGATGTATATTAAATTTGTGTATAATATAATAAAAATCTTAAATATGTGTATAGTATAAAAGTATTAATATATTTCCGTTGTCTAGTACCTGTAACACAAGTTCGTCGGATACTTAGCACAGAGCCAGATTGACGTGGTGTGAAGCGTACATGGATATTATTATATAATTATTATTAATTCAAAACTATTGAATGAACTCAATAGTTCATTCAATAGCGTATTTCATTCAATAATGAAATACGCTATTTGCTGCGTGATTATTTATTTATTTACACTTTTTGCACAACGTACATGACGGACTTAATGCCGAGAGGCATTCTCTACCAGTCAACCGTAGGGTGATGCAGAGACAAAATAAACGAAAAAGTGCTGCAAAACGATGAGAGAAATATTGTGGAGGAATAAAAAAAAGTAAATTAAACTAAACTAATTTAGCTATGTTACATTTGTCTGAAAAGGTAAAGATAGATATAATATTTTTCTGCAAAGTCAAAATATTATATTTTTTTAAAAGTTTATATCCTAAATATAGGTCACATTATGCTAAACAGAAGTAGGATTTTCAGCTATCTAAGTATCCTATGTTTCGCCGTAGCACCTATGGCAATTTGATTTTAATACAGGTGTCAAAATAAAATTTTGTATTTATAGTTTTTACTTTGACTCAAAGTCTTAAGTTTGTTTGTTTTTACTTCACGCTTAAACGGCTGAATTGACTTTGATAAAATTTTGTAAGCGGGAAGCATACACTGTAAATTACCGTACAGGGTATTTTTTACCCTAAAAAAGTACAGTATACCCGTGTTTAAAAGTAGATAATTAAATAAAACCATAAATTAAAAAAATAATACTATTTATTGAGCGTGTTTCTATATTAAGCTTATTCTACGCCAGGAAGCGGGGAGGGCAGCGAGACATGAACTAGTTCTGGAATGGGCACCATGTGGAAGAACTTGATTATGGTATTCAGGGCCAGTTCCACGGCGTAGTCCATGATGGGCTTGCCGAACTCCTCCGCAACAGTCTTCCAGTTCTCATTCAGGAAGGCCAATACTGTGTTACCTGGAAGAAGAGAATACTTATCAGGGATGAAGTGGATATGATATTTCGGATACGGATACGGATACGGATATTATTTCTTATTATCCGTTTGTTTCGGATAATTTCGGTTACGGATGGATATTACATTTTGGTTTTCTTTTTACAGTAGCAAAACTTTCATTTCGGATTCGGTTACGGAGCTCCCTAACGTGCCTGATACTTATAAGAAAAGAATATTTATAAGAATAGAATATTATTTATCAGCATCTATGTCATCTAGCTATCACGAGTTTTTACATCGCGGCGGGAAGAGACATTTATTAAAATTAATCCTGAATAAAATTATTTGTATTATACTGTTTTAATTGGATTGTTATAGTATTTGTAAAAAAATATTTTTTTCTATGGCACCATATCGATTTAGCTTTTTTGTATAGATATCTAAATAGATGCAGATAAGATCAATTTAAATATAATAGATGTTGTAAGATACGAGTACATTCGTTATTTTTTAAGTTTAAACTAAATTAGTATTAATATAAATTAACTGAATCAAAAGTGTATTGACGACGAGGGATCGTTTAGCGTATCGAAAAAATTTGCTGGTTTGAATCCCACCAAAAGAAACAAATAAATTTTATGTATTGCTGGGTCATGACTCAAGAGTGTGTTTCGAATATGGGTTTAATATAAAAGTATTAAATGTGCTTTGTCGAGAACCAGTAACAAAACTCCTTCCAGAACGTGCAGGGACATCAACGTATCCACTCTAATCATTTTCCTTTTTCATGCGTTTATTCGAATTTTGATAACATACTAGGGCGCCAATTCTCACACCTAGAATAAATTTCGAATGTCAGTTTGTCCCGCTCGCACGCGCATGGTTTGACACCCGTGCAAGCGTGACAGACTTACATTCGAGTGGAAGTTAGAGGTGCGAGAATCGGGGCCCCGTTATGTTAATTTCCTCAAGATTGGCCCCAGGTGTTTTGTGACTTATTGTTGTTGATGTATAAAGAATACTTACTCAATTCTTTGCTCTCCTTGAACAGGTTTTGCAAATCAAATGTGACTTTGTCGCCGTACTCGAAATTGTATTTGTAGTTTCTGATGCCGAAGAATACGGCGCCTTTGTTGTCCTTAATATATTTCGTGTTTATGTCCAACTTCATACGCAGATTCGCTGTAACAATAATTTGAGAATATAAGACAAATATCAGTGAACCGCACCAGTATTTTAAAGACGAATAATAAATTAATAATATAATATATCACCGATTTTGGTGTCGGTAGCCGATTTTATAGTGCCCAAGTGTGTGCGCAATACACAAAGAAACTCTCTCTTCGAGGACACGAACTGACACGACTGGCGAGATAACAGGCGCAGGACCGACTTTTTACATGGCCATCCGAGGCATAGATCACTTTTCTTGTCAGACAATCAGGTGATCAGCCTGCATCGTCCTAACCAAACTTGAAACAATATTTTTTGTTGTTCCAACGCGGGGATCGAACCCATAACCTCCGGTAACCACTACACCACAAATGCGCTTAAAGACGAAGTTGTGTGTATGTTTGTTACTTATTCATATGTTATTGAATGTACTGTAGGTTCTTAGTGGAAATTTACGACTTAACCGGTCGGTAAATTTAATGTTAAATAACTAATGGAGTGGATAAAATGCAAGTTATTTGTGCATTATTACTGAGTTACTTCTTAACGCAAAAAGACTAAACTGATTTTGATGAAATTTACATAGTAGATTGACGCAGGGTCTTTTTTACCGAAACAAAATGAGTATGTACGCTCGGGATTTAATTTTGCGCGGGAAACATATAGTGGTTAAAGAAAATTGTACTCCATGAAAATTATAATGTTTGTTTTTATTCACTAACATAACATTAATACATAACGTGCAACAATTATATTTTGCATTTGCAATTTTAAATAATGTTGTGTAAATGAAAACAATTATAATATTGTTTTTGATGTATATAAATTAATATAATAATATTGTTTTTGTCGCCTCCGTGGTCAAGTCGTTTGGTGCTTTGTTCTAGAGATGATTCTCGAACAAAATAATATGTAGTTTTCAAGCTTGGTTTGGTGCGGGCTGATCAATTACTGATTGAACCTGCGATGAAAGAAAGATAAGAAAGATGCATTGGATAGGCATGGTCCGACACCTGATCTCTCGCCAGTCGTGGCGGTCATCCCACTGGCTTACCAAAGTTTAAGAATGATGAGAGTGATAAATCCGATGATGTATTGCAAGGGTGAGTTTACGTTAAAAGAACAGAGAGCTAGAACGAGAGCATTCTTTCTTAATCCTTAAGTATAAAAGAAAGTTTGTATATGTTACCGGCCAAACCCTGGTCTAAACTGGTCTATCGGGCTTAGGACAAATTAGTTTGGACTAGGCTATACTGGTTAATCCTATCGCGTATAGTATGAACTAGTTGAGCCTAGGAAAAACTAGTTTGTCCTTAAATCGGGTTTGGCCGGTAACATATACACTGTATAATATAATATATCTTATGCACTTAAGGATAAAGAAAGAATGAACTTTCT
Source organism: Celastrina argiolus (assembly GCA_905187575.2). NCBI lineage: Eukaryota > Metazoa > Arthropoda > Insecta > Lepidoptera > Lycaenidae > Celastrina > Celastrina argiolus. Next base: position 7,766,375 of record LR994589.1, on the reverse strand, counting down.
AGCTCTTTGTTCTTTTAATGTAAACCCACCTTTACAAAACATCATCGGATTTCTGTAATAGAGTGCGTAACTGAGAGTGCTATTATGTGTTGCGCACACACATAGACACTATAAAATAACGCTAATGTAACCGATCATCGTCACCACAATCGGCGGAGGATATTGTATTGTGTAGGGTTTAAATTCTATTGCCTGTATCAAAATTAGAACCATGGTTTCTTACAAAGATCCACTATAAGTAAGCTAGTTAATTCTCAATTTACCTATCGCCTGAATGGATTTTTCTGGGACGACCTTGTAATAGGATTTCAATCTTCTACGGAGACGAATAACCTCAACGTAAATTGAATGCAATGGCTATGAATTTTAAATGATGTATTTTAGGAGTATGCATATCATAAAAGAGCCGTTTAATTAATTGAAATAGCTGTGTTCAGGTTTTGTTGACCTGGTTCTGAATGACCTTGTCATAATATTGTATAATTCTATCATCGGTCTCTGCTCTCAATGCGTGGCTCTGAATTCTTTGGAATCTTCTCATAATTAATGCGCATTAAATTTAAATACATTCATGTATAATTTTGTTTCTTATTTAAATTATTTGTTTATTTCAATACTTCTTAATAAAATGCCTGTCTAGAATGCAGTTGATTGCATTACATTATAAGCTTGTTGTAAAATAAAGATTATAAATAAAGATTGTTTATTTAAGGGCTCTACTAACATAGAGTCGTTATTTGTGTGCCAAAAACTGAAACTAGATAAACCGAAGCAGGGCTATTCTAACTTGCGCTATCTCGACTGCAAACTGCATAATTCAGGCTAAAACGTCACTTAACACTGTGTATGCAGACGTACTGCTATAATTATGTTCCAGGAGTTCTATCACATAAATCACACAAATAATAACAAACTTACTCAATTCGATCGAATATAATATCGAACTTACTCAATTCATCGAAAATAATCACAAACTTACTCAATTCGATCGAAAATAATATCGAACTTACTCAGTTCGATCGAAAATAGTAACAAACTTACTCAATTCGATCGAAAATAATATCGAACTTACTCAGTTCGATCGAAAATAATAACAAACTTACTCAATTCGATCCAAAATAATATCGAACTTACTCAGTTCGATCGAAAATAATAACAAACTTATTCAATTCGATCGAAAATAATATCGAACTTACTCAGTTCGATCGAAAATAATAACAAACTTACTCAATTCGATCGAAAATAATATCTAACTTACTCAATCCGATCGAAAATTATATCGAACTTACTCAATCCGATCGAAAATAATATCGAACTTACTAAATTCGATCGCAAATAATATCGAACTTACACAATTCGATCGCAAATAATATCGAACTTACTCAATTCGATCTTGGCATCGCCAGCTCCGTCTATGGGGAACAACAGCAGCTTGCCCTTGGCGTCGTACTTGCCGTTGACCGTGATGTTGCAGTGGAAGGCGAAGATGAACTTCCTCTTCTCTAAATTCGATCTGAAATTAACGAAGAGGGTTGTTAAAATCTTCGTTATCTTTTATAATATGATGATGGTAATACCCAGGGATAAAATGGATAATATGAAATTTCGGATACGGATACGGAAATGGATTAGAAATTATTTCGGATTATCCGTTGGTTTCGGATAATTTCGGTTACATACGGATATTAAATTTTGGTTACCTTTGACAAAAGATAAAGTTTTATTCGGATTCGGTTACGGTTATGGATATTTTTTATATCGGATATCCGATAGTTTCGGTAACGGTTACGGAGCTCCCTAACATACCTGGTTATACCTCTGTGGTTCGAATCCCGCCAAGACAAAGTTTTCAATGTTCCTAGGTGTAATTGAATGTGCATTAAGCATTCCATGATTGAATATTGAAAACTCATATAAGATTGATGTAGTTAAATATAATAAAAATATCAAGTATAGTAGTTTATTTATTTTTTCATATAAATAAGGCTTAGTTCCGATTTCACCAACGCATGTTAGTCTTACCGCCTTGTTAAAATACCATGCCTTCTCATTCATTGATATAGGAATTATGTGAGGAACAACATGATATTTAACGAACTATTAACTTTAACATTGCTTGGTGAAACACGCCCTTAGTCGGTAAACAGCTGTTTGGGAGAATTTAACCATTTAACGTATTATTTAGTACAAAATATACCTAGCTCAAGAAGTATACAAGATATGAATAAAAAATATATTAATTCAAACTTTTCATGGCCAGGACGGATTTAGGAACTGGCTTATACTATTTTGGTAAGTTAGTTAGTTTTATAAAATATATCTATCTTTTTAAGTTTAATTTAATATAGCATTACATAATAACAATCCATCAATTTACAAGTCGCAATTTTTAATGGACAAGGTCTGTTACACAACATGCATAATTTAGTGTTCGCGGTTCGGTCAAAACATCGTTTGTTCATTAGCAACTAATGTTATATCTACGAGTCTAAGTTAAAACCTAATTGCTAACGGCGCGGAGTTCGGCAATCATCGTTTTTACCCAACTTCAGTGAAGATTATTAGTCTACCTTTTGGCAAACCGACACGACTGAGAAGAGAACACTCGCAGGACCGACTTTTTACATGCTCATCCGACGCATGGATCATCTTTCTTGTCAGACAATCAGGTGATTTGCCTGCATTGTCCAAATCAAACTTGAAAAGAACATTTTTTGATGTTTCAACGCGGGAATGGAACCCACGACCTCCGGGTCGAGAGCGAAGCTCAGTACCACTGGACTACGGAGGCGCAAAAGACATAATAAGTACTTCAGTAATCGGATTTTATGAGTTGAAATTCCGATAATGCACAAACGCCCTACTCATTAGTGGTTACAAATAAAAATTCTTCGAATCGACCCTTTGTCGCGACCGCAATTATGCGCTCTACTTGTCACACAATAGTAAGTAGATGTACTTCACTTGTATAAACTATCGGTATCCCTTTATATCAGCGATCTTACTCCCGACACAATCGAGATCCGAACCCGTTAGATATCAGTGGTTTTTCGTATTTTATTTGGTGAATTACTTTGAAACTAATCAGGATAAAGAAAATTGTTAGATCGTAACTTTTTGTACTCCCGACCATATCAATCGACTGAGAATCAAAGTAAACAAATGTCAATTTGTTAGGAAGTACGCGGCATGATCGTATCTGAATCAAAATCAAATCAGTTTGGAGAGTAACGCCCCTTCACATTGAATAAGGGTGCCCAAGAGATATTATAATCGGTGTCTTATTTTTTGTTCGTGAAAATTAAAACAAACTGATATATGAGCGGGTACACATTAGGCGCTTTCAAACGCGCGCTTTGTCAACGCGCGTTTTGAGAACCAGGAGTTCTGTACAGACAGTGTTCATACTCAAGCGCGCACTTTTTCTTTATCCAAAAACGCGTATCAGCAAAGCGCGCGTCAATAAGCGCTTAATGTGTACCCGCTCTCATAGTGCAAAACTTTTGTAAGACTTATGTCTTAAGTTATTAAGGCCCGTATAAATAAAACAATCTCAAGCCCAACCTCAACTTGAGAACCTTTTTGACAAATAAAAAAAAAACCGACTTCAAAAGGTAAACTAAAAAGAAAAAAATAAATTTACTTTGCACAAAGTAATACTTATTTTCACTTAAGTAAATAAATTTATTCTATAATTTTGAAGTCGGTGCCAAGTCCAGCGTTCTATCATAATTTGTTTTCATTTAATTTTAGTTTGTAAGCCTAACTAAGTACTTTGGTAGGTACATAAAATATAGTAATAGTTACATTGATAGTTGTATATTTTTTTCTGATTCTTTTATATAGGTAGTAATTTGATATAGGTACTTGGCACCGACTTCAAAATTATAGAATAAATTTATTTACTTAAGTGAAAATAAGTATTACTTTGTGCAAAGTAAATTTATTTTTTTCTTTTTAGTTTACCTTTTGAAGTCGGTTTTTTTTTTGTTTAAAATTATTTTATTTTAAGATTTTTAGTTTAGGTAGACTGAGTAGGGATATTTAGGTACCGCCAGAGCAGCGCAAAAATTATATATATCAAGTTGATTGATTATAAAATGATATGCAAATTTTAATAATATCAAAGTCGGTACCAGCCAAACTGAATATGATTTCTATATAACTCTTTTATTATTTTTAGTCGATTTACATTTCTTTATTTGGCTTAAAACAATTTTTTCCCTTTTTATTATTAACCTATTTCGTCATATTGTTATGATAGTATACCTATATGGATACCTACTATCTGGTGAAGACAGAGGTGGTGTTGAGTACTGTAATTGATATAGTGGCATCGCTTAAAGTATGCTTGCAGTACTTTAAGCGATGTCGTAATTTCCAAACGTATAACTTCAAAGACTAAGCAGTCCTGTATGCCTGTTTCTGATATACCTTGATAGTTGATTCAAAATTATGTTTGTTTTTAGACGGATATTAGCATATCGAGTAACATAAGCATGTTACTCGAAAAAAATACAAAATTACTATGAGTGTTCCTATAAATTTCGAGGAGTTCCCTCGATTCCTCACGACACCATCATCAGGCATGCACTTTGATAACTATGAGACCAAGTTCGACTGTAATTGACGTAGTGGCGTATGCTTGCATTTCTTTAAACAACGCTGAAATCTTCAAACGTGTATCTCTAAGGACTCAGAAGTTCTGTTCACTACTTTAGGTCCAGGATATGGTGCAAAATCTTACTATTTGGTAACATATGCTTGGGCTACTTCAGAAAAAATCAAAATCGATATATGTTTCCATATAAATTTTGAGGAGTTCCCTCGATTCCTCACGACACCATCATCAGGCATGCACTTTGATAACTATGAGACCAAGTTCGACTGTAATTGACGTAGTGGCGTATGCTTGCATTTCTTTAAACAACGCTGAAATCTTCAAACGTGTATCTCTAAGGACTCAGAAGTTCTGTTCACTACTTTAGGTCCAGGATATGGTGCAAAATCTTACTATTTGGTAACATATGCTTGGGCTACTTCAGAAAAAATCAAAATCGATATATGTTTCCATATAAATTTTGAGGAGTTCCCTCGATTCCTCACGACACCATCATCAGGCATGCACTTTGATAACTATGAGACCAAGTTCGACTGTAATTGACGTAGTGGCGTATGCTTGCATTTCATTAAACAACGCTGCAATCTTCAAACGTGTATCTCTAAGGACTCAGAAGTTCTGTTCACTACTTTAGGTCCAGGATATGGTGCAAAATCTTACTATTTGGTAACATATGCTTGGGCTACTTCAGAAAAAATCAAAATTGATATATGTTTCCATATAAATTTTGAGGAGTTCCCTCGATTCCTCACGGATCCCATCATCAGGTCACCACTTTGGTAAACACTGGTACAACACTGTAATTGACGTAGTGGCGTATGCTTGCATTTCATTAAACAACGCTGCAATCTTCAAACGTGTATCTCTAAGGACTCAGAAGTTCTGTTCACTACTTTAGGTCCAGGATATGGTGCAAAATCTTACTATTTGGTAACATATGCTTGGGCTACTTCAGAAAAAATCAAAATCGATGTATGTTTCCATATAAATTTTGAGGAGTTCCCTCGATTCCTCACGGATCCCATCATCAGGTCACCACTTTGGTGACAATGGGACCAAACGGGAAGCACCACCTTTCAAATAAAAAAAAAATCATCCAAATCGGTTCACCCAGGCGAAAGTTCTGAGGTAACAAACATAAAAAAAAAAAAAAAAAAAAAACATACAGACGAATTGAGAACCTCCTCCTTTTTTTGGAAGTCGGTTAACAACGTTTCGTTCCACTTTTAAAAGTGCATATCATTATTAATGTTACATAGTACTTTAATTTATTTTCTTTTTATGCCTATACATATATTCATATTATAGATTACAGGAAACAATAAAATAAGTATAATGTATACTTTTATAATCTTTGATTTTACGTTTCAAGAAAGAAAAAAATTAAAGTGAACTTAAGTAAAATTCTTCATTTTTAAAAGTGAAACGAAACGTTGTTTTTTCTGTCAAATAGGCTCTCAGGGTGAGGTTGGGTTTGAGATTGTTATATTTATACGGGCCTAAGTTAGTAAGACTTATGTCTTACAAAAGTCGGCCAAAAAACATATAGATGAAAAATCTATCCTAATATAGGTCCTACAAAAAGTAGGACGTGTCCTTTACATTGGAAGTTTAAGACCTAATGTACACACACGTTCGCCGTAAAATTGCAAGGTTAATTATTTTTTTATTATTACAGAGCTTAAAAGTAATTACATTTTTATGCCATCAAACAAAAAAAAACTGCTACACAGTTTGGCAGATAAGTTATTTCAGAGCCTACCTCCAAAAATACCTTGGTTTTTATGTGCAATCTGTCTAGAAGAGATATCTCGTTCATTATCCTTGTGGTTACTGTAGACAATTATTAAAGTATGTAACTCGCATCATTTAATTATGGAATGTGTGAAAGGTGCCAAAAGAAAGGAGTTTTTTACTAAATTTGAAATTAATAGGTTTGTTTTTTTTTTATACATGTACATTCTTGCTTCACCTGCGAGTAAAGCAGCAAATTTTAAATACAAAATTATTTGCTAATATCTAATATAATGGGGCTGTCTTTCCGAGTATGGTAAAAGCCTCTTTAAGAAATAAAGAATTAAAAAAAAGTTATAATATTTCATAGTTGTTTTTGTTTCTGAATAAACCTTTTTTCATTTTTACATTAATTATAATTAAAGGACTTGATACACGTGGCACATACAGCAGCGGTGCCGTAAAACTTAGCCGCGAAAAAACGTGTGTGTACAATAAGGCTAAGAACTATGCATTGCAGAATAGCATAAAGCTTGTTCACACGCAATAGAAGGGAAACTTACATGACATTATCAGCGATGCAGGTCCTGAAGCCGGAGACTGCGCCCTTATGGAAGGTAACCGTCAGCCCTTGGAGCGGTATCGACAGCTTCTCGATCACAAAAGGATCCAGAGTCTGCAGCCCTAGCTCAGGGAGACCCTTCACAAATTCGGGAATGGCGTCGTTGGTAGCTTTGGTGAGGCATGCTGGCGCTAATGTATCGCATGGATGAATGTAGTCCGCTGAGAAAAAAAAAGAGTTACGTAAAGAAAATTGACTGACAACTTATTTTAATGGAAGACGTGATTAGTAATATTGAAATAAAAGAACGGCTATTTGCGGTGTTAAATAAAAAATCAGCCAGGTGCGAGTCGGTCCCGCGCATGATGTGTTCCGTACAAAATATAAAAAAATCACGTTTGTTGTTTTGTTCTATGAGAGCTACAGTTACTAGACAGACAGGGAAGTGTCAGTGATATTACCCTATTTACCCTTAGAGATCCAAAAATAGGATTGCAATATTAACTTGATCTTATAAAAATATCTAAATCTTCTAGTAACTACCACCGAAAGGCACAAAAAAGATACTAATCGAAGGAAACCAATTTATTATAAAGGGTGTAAAAAGAACAGTCACTCTAACTTTGGAATATTATTATATTACCTTTTCTCATTCTAGAAATGTATAGGTAGTTATATTAAAAAAAAAATTACAAAAATTAAAAAAAGATTCAATATTTGCCTTTTTGTTATTCTTGCGACTAAGAAAAATAAGAAATGGAAAATTTTTAATTTTTTACAAAACATCTCAAATAGTGACTGTTATTTTTACACACTGTATTATTGAAACCAACAACAAAGTGTACTTAGATTAACGATTAAATTTAACAGATTTTAATAATTAAATTCAAACTTGAGATAGTACTAGAACTAATAACTTTAGAGCTGTTCAAAGATTTATTGAGTTTGAGACATAAGTAACCAGTTTTTGCCCGGGGATCCGTCCGTGTAAATACATTCCATGTTAACACTATACATTTATGGGAAATTATTGAGTTATTAATACAAGATATCAGCTTCTTGCATACCAAATGTTTGTCATTTTGCTGTATAATGCTCGTAAATCTAGGGCGTGCAACTTCTTTTGCCGGAGCGCTCTCTTAATTTGATGTAAGTCCGGTCCCTATACACCGTGAACCGGCCGGTCGGGGGAAGAGTGGCCTGTGTTTTGACAGATCCAGAGCACTCCACTCAACACGGCCGATGGCAATCCGCAAGTGGATTTAGTGGGTAAACCGGCCGTAGCGAGCCGGGAGTCGCACATACCCCTAGGGGATGCGTAGCGAAATTCCATTGCGAAATAAAAAAAAAAGGGCATAAAACTTCTTGATTATCAAATATTATCGAAATATTGTACATTTTTACGCATTTTGCGCGTGAAGAAGCAATAAACATACAAATTAATGAACCTCAAAAATTCGACATTATATTGTTAATGTAATATTCTAAGTAAGGTCAATGTTTTTTTAGGTAATTTATGTCTGCAGTTTGCACTGCACCAACTTTTTGCACATTTTGAGGAAATAAGCGGTTATTCTCGTTTCATAAAGGTTACCAGTTTTTCCTAGCTCGTAATTTTATTACATCCACGATGAAATATTTATAAATAAAGTTATTTTACAAAAAAAAAAAACAATGCAGTTTCTCAAGTTGTTAAATTTTATCAAGTTGTTATAATTTTATAACTAAGTAAGATAATGGCTGAACTGAATTATACGTAATTAAACTTCAAAAAATATTACGTATTATCTTGAATGCACAGAGCACTGCGACTACAATTAGGTTCATCTTACGCGGTATTTTACTACTTAATTATTATTTAAACACTCGAGTATAATTTTCATTAATCCGGACTAGTATTTATTCCTTGAGGTTTATTATACCTTACTGGTGGTCGGCCGAGTTGGCCGACCTTCGCGCTGCCTGCAACGCGGCGCGGAGAGCTTATGGCCGCAGCAGGAAGCGCCGTCCCCAGGACGAGGACAGAGACGGCCGTCTGTACAGGGTCTACGTGGCAAAACGCGGAATCCTACAGCTGGCTACCAGTCGGGCCAAAGAACGAGCGTGGCTGGAGCTGGTGGAGGGTCTGGATAATGACCCGTGGGGTCGACCGTACAAAAGGGCGCGAGACAAACTTCGCGCCCAGTCGGCCCCACTGACGGAGAAGCTCCAGCCAGAACTGCTGGGCGATATCGTCCGGGAGTTGTTCCCGGACCCCCCAGCAGATTTCGCTCCGCCGCAGATGGCCCGACGGACGTCAGACTCGATGGAGGAGGGTGTTCCGCCACCCGTCACCGACTTAGAAATGGAGGCGGTTCTTTCCCGCCTCCGTAGCAAGAGGAGGGCGCCAGGTCCGGACAGGGTGCACGGGAGAGTCCTATCAATCGCTCTCGTGCATCTCGAGGATAGTCTCCGGCAACTGTTCAACCGCTGCCTTCAAAGCGGACAGTTCCCGGAGGCATGGAAGGAGGGTCGGCTCGTCCTACTACCAAAGGGCGGGCGAGCACCGGACTGTGCGTCGGCGGTGCGACCGATCGTGTTGTTGAACGAGGTGGGCAAGGCGTTTGAACGCGTCATAGCCTCCCGCCTCGTTCATCACTTGGAGGAAGGCCCGGGGCCCGGACTGTGTGATGCACAGTTTGGGTTTCGGGCGGGTCGGTCGACCATCGACGCGCTGAGGCGCCTCAAGTCGGTGACGAGTGAGGCGGAACGCGGGAAGGAGGTGGTGGTGGCGGTGTCGCTGGACATCGCCAATGCCTTCAATAGCCTCCCCCACAGCGTAATACGCGAGGCACTGTTGTTCTTCGAAGTGCCTCCGTATCTCGGGAGGCTGTTGGACGCGTACCTCTCCGATAGGGAGATCGTGTTCGAGGATCGGTCGGGGTCCTTAGTGCGGTGGCGAGTCAAGTGCGGTGTCCCCCAGGGTTCGGTGCTGGGTCCGAACCTATGGGACGTCGGCTACGACTGGGTCCTGCGGAGCGGCCTTCTTCCCGGGATGAGTGTCGTCTGCTACGCGGATGACACTTACGTCACATCCCGTGGACGAACGTACCAGGAGGCTGCGCGGCTGGCTGAGGTGGGAGTATCCCTCGTAGTCAGCCGCATAGAGCGATTAGGGCTTCGAGTTCGTCTTGAAAAGACCGAAGCCCTGCTCTTCCGCGGGCCTGGGAGGAAAGGACCCCCACCGGGTGCACGACTCCTTATCGGAGAGACGGAGGTCAGGGTGAGCCCAACACTCAAGTGTCTGGGACTCACCCTGGATGGGAGGTGGACCTTCGGACCCCATTTTGAACAACTAGGGCCGAAGGTCATTAGGGCGGCCTCTGCGCTGGGCCAGCTCCTACCGAATGTGGGGGGGCCCAGCGATGCCTGCAGGCGGCTATACTCCGGAGTTTGTCGGAGTATAGCACTGTACGGAGCCCCTATTTGGGCGGATTCCCTTACCGTCCGCAATAAGGCTCAGCTGCGGAAAGCGCAGCGGGTCACGGCGGTGAGGGTAATCAGGGGCTACCGTACAGTCTCCTGGGTGGCAGCCACTGCTCTGGCTGGAGATCCGCCGTGGGAGCTCGAGGCGTCGGTGCTCGCCGAAGTGCACCTCTTCCGCGCTGAGAAGAGGCTGCAAGGCGAGGTGCCGAATTGGGAGGAGCTCTCGCGACTGCGGAAGCTGGGGCAACAGTGGTTGCTACGAAGGTGGGGTGAGGTTCTGGCGCAGTCCCCGTATGGTCAACATACGGCCACGGCACTGCGCCCAGTTCTTGCGGCGTGGATGCGCCGTAAGAGAAAGCCCCTCACCTTCCGTCTTACACAGGTACTCACCGGACACGGATGTTTCGGTGCGTACCTGTGTAAGATTGCCAGGAGAGAGCCTACGCCAGCTTGCCACGCATGTGGCGCTGCGGAGGACACGGCCCAGCACACCTTAGATGTGTGCGATCGATGGGCCGTGCAGCGCCACGATCTCGTGGCAGTGATTGGGCGGGACCTCTCGCTCTCGAGTGTGGTTCGCTGCATGCTCGAGAGTGATGAGGCCTGGCAGGCGGTGGTCTCCTTTTGTGAATTCGTCATGTCGCAGAAGGAGGCCTCGGAGCGGGACAGAGAGACTGATCCTCTCTCTCTTCCGCTTCGCCGGCGCAGGACGGGGGTGCGGAGGCGTCGTTTTGCGGCCCTCCCATCTCACGTCTAGTACGGGGCTCCGGGTAGAGGGATGGGTAACCTCCCCGGCTTTGTCAGTCTCGGCGCCGAGGAGAGCGGTTCAGTTTGCCGGAGCGCTCTCTTAATTTGATGGAAGTCCGGTCCCTATTGAGGTGAACCGGCCGGTCGAGGGAGGAGTGGCCTGTGTTTAGACAGATCCAGGCACTCCACCCAACATAACGGCTGATGGCAATCCGCAAGTGGTTTTAGTGGGTAAACCGGCCGTAGCGAGCCGGGAGTCCCACATACCCCTCGGGGACCCTCCCGGGGGGATGCGTAATGCATTTCCCTTGCGATATCAAAAAAAAAAAAAAAAAAAAAAGGTTTATTATACCTGTAATCTATAAAATATCTAAATATGAAGGTTACAATATACCTATACTTAGATAAAAATAATACATACATTTCTACCAATTATTATTATTCATTAGTTTGTTACATATTTTATTGCTGTTTCAAGCGTTGAAGTACTTTGCAAAGAAATATGTATCCAATAATATTTTTAACTCTGTTTCTATGGGTATATGTGTGTCTGTCGGTGGTCATATATGTGTGCTTATGTGGTCTACGATGCAGCTACGATGGTAGCTGCATCGTAGCACCCGAGCGGATTATTTGAGATCGATTTTGTTTGAAATGCTGACATGATCGAAAGTGTTCGCTCACTACATATTTTCCAATTCAAGTTTTTTTTTGTCTGCTGGGTAACCATTATGGTTTTGAAAATTATGAGTTATAATTAAAGTTATGAGCAAAAAAATGCGCAACGTTTTTCGTTTGTCTCCGTAAAGTAGCTAACGATAATTTTAGTGTTATCGTTATTAAAATTACTTGATGGAGCTTTCAAATGTTCCTGCTTGGGCTAAAGTACGGACTGCTGGAAGATTAAATTAAAGAGAAGCATTCCATTTGTGTCATATTTTCTATGTATATATTTTTGTGCAAAATGAACTGTTAAATCCATACTAATATTATAAAGCGGAAGAGTTTGTTTGTTTTTTGGTTCTCTCTCATCTCACCAACTACAGGTCCGATTTGAAAAATTATTTTTTTGTTAAATAGTTCCATTTAGAGAGGAAGACTCTAGGATATATAACATTACGCTGCGATCTATTGGAGCGAAGCGTCAGTGAGAAATGTTGCAAAAAAGGGAAAAAATATTCACATTTGAGGACTTTCGTTGCGTGCGCTGCATAAACGGTTTAAGTCACTTAAAAACCACGCGAACGAAGTCGCGGGCACAGCTAGTAAATAAATAAAACTGTACGCGTGTACAGGGAAAAGTAGAAAATATCGGGGATTTAGTCGGTGTGGGAACGTGAGGCGACGCTGATTGCTGGCTTTAGATATAAAATGCAACAAAAATCTCTTTGAAATACTACTTGTAGGTAACTTTATCTAGTAAGGTAGGGTAGGTATCAAGCGCATCCTTACTTCCCATGTCCCTTTACTAGTAGAATAGATTTGAATGTCCTCTGGTTTGTGAATTTGCTTGTTTGTTACTTCTTAACACTAAGGCCGTGTTTCACCAAGCAATGTTAAAGTTAACGCCATGTTGAAATACCATGCCTTCTCATTCATTGACAGGAAATACGAGAGAGATAACATGATATTTAACATGGCGTTAATTTTAACATTGCTTGGTGAAACACGGCCTAAGTTCCGATTTCACCAACGCATGTTAGTGTTAACGGCTCGTTAAATTACCATGCCTTCTCATTCATTTATATGTATTACGAGAGGAACAACATAATATTTAACAAAGGATTAACTTTAATATTGCTTGGTGAAACACGCCCTAAATGTGCGGTCCACGCGAGATTGGTTCTTGCGTTTGTGCTGAGACCCATACTGTCATGTAGCATACGAGTGCTTGTCAAACATTTCAAACGAGTCGAAATTACATGGATTTATTTTGTTTAGTTTAGGAGTTCCTATGGCCACCTTCCGACCCCATCTTGAGACCAGCTTCATGGTACCATATAATTGCATTGTCACCGAAGTTACGTACAAACATCAACGTATTCTAACGACAGGAAGTGGTCCTAATTCATCTCGCAAGATTTGTCTCACACTAACAAACTAACCGGGTAATTTGAATATTATAAGCTTTTGAAAATGACTAATTTAATACTGTACTAATTATTGTAGCATTTTCATACCGATTAGTCACACAAATATGCACTTAGCGCACTGTTTATGTAAGTTTGAATGTATTTTATCTACAGTACTACAACTGTTACATGCTATTCTTTCATTAATAAATACGAAAAAAAAACTATTTACGATTACATGTTAATTGGCTATAAGTGTTAAAAGTAACATAAGAAGTACTCATATTACATTTTCAGTAGTTTAGTAATTTGTTAGCCAAACAAAAATTGCGTATGTGCAAAATATTCGAAGGAAGTATACAATGTTTTAAACTATTTCTGTATAAGTGAGTTCTATACATGGGTAAATGTGGTATACAGTAATTATACAGAGCCTGAAATCTTTATTTTTACTGTAACTGTATATTTGGCTATGGAACAATTACCACCCGGTTTATGAAAGGCTGGTCAATTCGTCGATCAGCTAACATAATAAGAGTTAACAAGTCATTCTGAACTCTCATTGGTGGACGTAGCGAGTGAGACAAGTTGTTGCGAGTGATGTTCACCAATGAGAGTTAATTTATTGTGAATGTGAGTTCTCCAAACTGATTCGATTTTGATTCAGATTCTTCCCAATAAATTGGCGTTTGTTTTGATTCTCAGTCGATTATTAAGGTCGGGTGTACAAAAAGTTACGATCTAACGATTTTCTTTATCCTGGTTACTTTCAAAGCAATCCACCAAATAAAATACCAAAAGCCGTTTTGATTCAGATTCGATCGTGCCGCATACTCCCGAATAAATTGACGTATGTTTATTTTGATTCTCGATTCGATTGATATGGCCGGGAGTACAAAAAGTTACGATTTAAAGATTTTCTTTATCCTGGTTAGTTTCAAAGCAAACCAAATAAAATTCGAAAAGCCGTTGCGATTGAACTGATTCGATTCTCGATTGTGTCGGGAGTAAGCCCGCTGCTCTTGACAATGTGTAAGGACGTTTCCAAGTATGGTTCGCGGCAGTTACAGCAAAATCATTATAATAATGGCTCTGTCTAAAGTTGTTACGTGTCTACGTGTGAATTGCATAACCAAGGTCTTTGTTCCGCATTAATTATATTTTGATAATATATTTTGGATTGGACATCGTTTTTTTTGTTCTAATAAATTTTTTTGCCAATATTTTTTTAATTCATAAATTTAGACAATAATATAATTAATTAAATTGATTTTATATTTTGAACGTTGACAATTTAGTGCTAAACAGAAAGAGGACAAGGTCGACAAAATGTTTGAAAATATCACACTCGTGAAGAACATACTACAGGATAGATACAAACAGTAAGTTACAAAAATTAAGGTCATTCACACGAATGTATTTTTGGTTATTTCGTAAAAAAACTCACTTCTTTTGATAAATAACATAAGCAATATTTTGCTCTTTTGGTTTTTATTATAATTCTCTGGACATGTATATTAATTATATAGCTATACGATTCGTGCTAATGTTACACGCACTATAATAAATAATACCAATTGACCTTAAACCTGAAGAGTAAAAGATGTGTTTTAGAATATGTTTAGAAAAGCATTTGAAAAAAGAAAATCTCGGGAAATCCCGGTTCCGATTAGTGCCGGTACCAAAAATCCCGGTTCCGATTAGTGCCGGTACCGAAAATCCCGGTTCCGATTAGTGCCGGTACCGAAAATCCCGGTTCCGATTAGTGCCGGTACCAAAAATCCCGGTTCCGATTAGTGCCGGTACCGAAAATCCCGGTTCCGATTAGTGCCGGTACCGAAAATCCCGGTTCCGATTAGTGCCGGTACCGAAAATCCCGGTTCCGATTAGTGCCGGTACCAAAAATCCCGGTTCCGATTAGTGCCGGTACCGAAAATCCCGGTTCCGATTAGTGCCGGTACCAAAAATCCCGGTTCCTAAAACTATATCAGTTCTTGATACCCTAGTGCCAATACAGTACGCGCTGCACATCCGACATCGTCTGTTATCCTGGTATGCGGCCATGGTATCAATGAACGTCACGTATTGATTACAATCAATTATTTGTTTAGTTATATGACACTATGGCTTGACTTAGCTCGGTAACATCCATCTATATCACTGGTTCCCAACGTTTTATTCCTTTCAAATATCAGATAAAATTTAGACAATTAGTGTATAGAGTTTTTCGCGTAGAATTGATTTTAAAAATATAGACTCGCTATCGCTAAGTTGGAGGTCGAGGGTTGAAACCCGACTTGGAACAAACTGTCTCTGTGTTCATATTTGTATAAAAGTTTAAGATATTTGTGGTTTTCTGGTATACTTCTAAGTTCTAATAATAATATGTTCTATTCTGCACCTACAAAAACTTGATAACATCACTTTTACGGAGATTTCAAAATGCTGGATCTACAGAATCCTTACTCTCTACGTAAAGCATGTTTTAACTGGGTTATTTACTGTGATCAAATGTCCATCTGATAACCAATCTTGAGATGTTAGTTAATTAATTTAAATATATCAAGTTGAACGCGAGGCTTTGAATATTTAATATAGGTCAGGCGATTGCAAGACGTGCGTCTAATAAAACATACGATATAAATACTAATTAAAATAACCGTCATTTTGTTTACTAAAAGTTAAATATTTTATTTTCGAGTTAAAACTATTTAAAGTTATTCTGTATTTTAGATTAAAAAACGTACCTTTTTACGTGTTATTTGTGGAATGTTAAAAAATAGATACTGTTATAATAATAATAATATACCGTATGCTAGTATGAGTGAGGTAGCGGAAAGTTTTTATTTTCAATAATGTTATGCATTTTAAACATTTTAGTATTAACTTTCTGCAAACCTTCCACCACATAAACTTTAACTGTGCCAAATTTCACTCTCGACTGATAAACAAAAAAACCGCATTGAGATCGGATTATCCGTTTGGGAGCTACGTTACTACAGACAGAAATATACACAGACACGTCAAACTTATAACACCCTGTCGTTTTTGTGTCGGGGGTTAAAAAAATTTAAAAATATCATGGTGTCTGCTACCCCCCAGTCGCTTGGTGTCTGGATTCCCGATGGAAATTGAAATATAGGAACTGATAGGTAAATATCCCTAAAATATATTTATTTTAGTTTCTAGAATCTTTCCTCATTCAAAGAAATATTTACTTGATTGTTATACAAAATATTTAGTAAAAGTAGGTCAATGTTAACAAGTGATTCTGATTTATTGTATTTTTTCCTACTACAACTTAATTTCCGATAATATTAGTGGTTAGGCTTTATTAAATGGAACCTTAAATATTCTAATCAAGTGCGTGCCAGGGCATTAATTAACTATTCAAAGTAAATATGTCAATTAACTATAGTAAAAATAATTTTGGAAGCCTTATATAATCAGTATATAGGTTGTTTCATTTTCGAACTTTTTATACTATTTTTAATTTAATCGCCTCCGTGGTCTAGTGGTTAAAAGCTTCGCTCTCAACCCTCAGGTCGTGAGTTCGATTCCTGCATTGAAACGGCAAAAAAAACTATTTAAAATTTGGTTAGCACAATGCAGGCTGTTCACCTGACTGTGTAACAAGAAAGATGATCCATGCGTCGAATGGGCATGTAGATCTCCCCCCAGTCGTTTCGGTTATCTGTCCCACTGGGCTACGAGACTGAAGGAAGAGGGAGTGCTTCTGTGTATTGCGCACACATTTGGGCACCGTAGAAGTAACTCCTGCCTAGCTAGCTTGGTTTCAATGAAACCGGCCACCTTCACCGAAATCGGCGTGGGAGACATTATAATTATTTTAAATAAGTGTTATACCTATTTAATATCTTGTTCTCATGTTGGACGTTTTACACCATGTCAGTCTAGCCCTGTGCTAAGTATCCGAAGAACTTGTGTTTAAGGCACAGGCAACGGAAATTTATATAAGATTTTCACTATATTAATACACAGTCAATTTTAAATTTAAAGAAATTGATTACAGAGATATTATTAACTCGTTTAAGTTGCTGAATATTAAAAATACTGCCGATCTCTGGGGCATGTCCACGAAAGTTATTAAATCAATAATTGACATCGTAGCTCCTTATCTAGCCATGATTTTCAATGACTGTATAAAGAGTGGTGTTTTTCCTGACCTGATGAAGCATAGCAAGGTTATACCCTTATTTAAAGCTGGAAATAAATCTGATCCGACAAATTACAGACCTATATCGATTCTGCCGACTTTTAGTAAAATATTTGAAAAATTAATTTTAAACCAGTTATTAGTACATTTTAATATAAACAATCTTTTACATAATAGTCAATATGGTTTTACTAAGGGTCGATCCACAACGGACGCTGGTATAGGTCTTCTTTGTAATATTTTTGAAGCTTGGGAGAGGTCGCAGGATGCGCTAGGTGTGTTTTGTGACCTTTCCAAGGCCTTTGATTGTGTTGAGCATGCTACATTGGTCAGAAAATTGCACCACTATGGCATAAGAGAATCGTCACTCGACCTTTTGAGTTCTTACCTTAAAAATAGGACTCAAAGGGTGGAGGTAAATAGTAAAAGGTCCAATGGGACCAACATAGAATTAGGTGTCCCACAGGGATCCATATTAGGCCCATTTCTTTTTCTCATCTACATAAATGACTTACCTTATTTAGTTAAGGATAAACATGAGATAGTACTTTTTGCTGATGATACTTCACTAATTTTTAATGTGAAGCGACAACAGTCAAATTACGACGAGGTAAATTGTGCTCTCTCAAAAATAGTACATTGGTTTAATGTTAATAACTTACTCTTAAATTCTAATAAAACAAAATGTTTAAAGTTTAGTTTGCCCAATGTAAGGCAAGTACAAACCAATATACTATTAAATGATGAGAAAATGAACTTAGTCGACACCACTGTGTTTCTAGGTATAACGCTAGACAGTAAATTACAGTGGGGTCCTCATATTGCCAACCTGGCAGATAAGCTCAGTTCTGCAGCATATGCAGTCAGAAAAATTAGAGAAATTTCTGACGAAGATACAGCGCGACTAGTCTATTTCAGTTATTTTCACAGTAGAATGTCTTACGGCATCCTTTTATGGGGAAATGCAGCCGACATTAACACAATATTTGTGCTGCAGAAGCGAGCAATACGTTCCATTTACAAGATGTCCTCATTTGAATCTCTGAGAGATAAGTTTAAAGAAATAGGAATACTAACCGTTGCATCTCAATACATTTTGGAAAATTTATTATATGTAAGGAAAAATTTAAATAATTTTAAAACAAAAAGTGACAATCATTGTAGGAACACTAGAAATAAGCACAAGCTCGATATACCTATGATCAGGCTTAGCAAAGTAAGTAAATCTTTTAAAGGGCAATGTATACGCCTATACAATAAAATCCCAGAAAACGTTCAAAATTTTTCTATTAATAAATTTAAAAAAGTAGTCAAAGAACGTTTGTGTGCTAAAGCTTATTATAAGATAATTGATTTTGTTAATGATTGCACACCCTGGGAATAAGGTGGCCAACCATGATGGCTGCTTATATTTATTTACTATATGTACTCTAACTTTTATAATATTAATATGTGTAGGCTATAGATTAAGTTACATTGTAAAAAATATATACTGTTAAAAAAGATCAATTTTCCATCTTTTTGCTAAAAGTTGGCCCCGTCCGAGTTTCTTACGCCGGTTCTTCTCGGCGGGTTAGGGTTGAACCGGTGGTAGCTTGTTTTTCTTGTTGACTTTCCGAAAATAACTTTGTAAGTTTCATTTGGAAATAAAACGTTTTTTTTTATTTTTACACATTAATACACATCCATGACCCAGGAATACAGATTCCTAGATCCTACTTTCTTTATGAGAACGATAAAAACGCCGCTGTCATAATTAACAATAGTATCTTATAATAATAATTAATCATAGATCAATTAAGGATACGTACAATGTACATGGACAATTATACTGTTCAATAATAACGGTGTAATGTAGTTCATTGAAGCATGATTATTAATATTTAATACGAAGCCTAACAGCTAGGTTATGGTCCGGGAAATCCTGAAATTGGAATATCCTGGTACCGAAAATCCCGGGATTCCCGGTGCTTTGGATCTTCCCGAACACTAGGATTTAAAATTTGAGAACCGTAATTGCCAGTACTCTTGGTACCGAGCTAACGAAGCATGTAAAAAATTTAAAAAATAAATTAATAACCCGTCTTCACAAAAAAGGGATCTAAAAAGGTTGAAACAATAATATAATTCAATATGAAATCCAGAAATGCATACAAAAATGGTCAATATAGAGCCGTGGTCGTACCCGCTGTAGCAAGTTCTTTTATTCTACCTTATTTCGGTGTGAACTGATGCTTAGATTTTATTAGCGGATCCGACCACCCTTCCTTTTGGCTTCGCCGAAGTCGGGTAAAAAACATCTGAGCATTAGAAATAACTCTATAATAAATAATAATATAATAACATGTTTATTGGTTCCTATTTTGAATACATATTCGTGCAATAACATAAACATAATATTTAAGCATCTGATTTTGACCTATAGTTATAACCTAGTGCTAATAAGTTAGCGTATATTTCGACGTAACGTGTTACTTCTACCGTCACTCAACTAACAGAGATCACAAAATTATTAAAAACGTATTCGCAATTAAAAAAAAACAAGTCATTTCAGGATTTGAAACAGTGATTTCTATACTAGTAACCTACTGCTAAAGAACTTTTAAAAGTGAAACGAAACATTTTTTTATCTGTCAAATAGGTTCTCAAGTAAGGTTGGGTTTGAGATTGTTTTATTTATACGGGCCTAAGTTACTGTTAAAATCGTTGTAACGCATTACTTTACACTAAATTAAAAAAAACTTACGTGCAATCTTCGAGTCACCAAAACTGTTCAAGTTGATCACCAAACAGAACAAAGTACCAACAGCCCGTAGGATCATGTTTGCGTTTTACCAACTGCGCAACGTAAAGGAGTACGCTGTATTCCTCTCCAACGGCTGTGTAAAGAATAACAGATTTGCACACTTACAAGCTCTAGTAATGGACCTTCATATAAACCAACCGGTTCGAAAATATCCTCAAATTAAGCATACAATGTATCGTGTTAAAATACAAATAAATGTTGATTGTATAATGCACAATATTGTTCAGGGTTCCGTGAAATGGTTACGTAGCTTTATACATAATTATTAAGTTATTTTTCACATAGGTTGTTTTACAGTGAAGGTTTAGGAGTATTCGCACATTTCTCGTAAAATTGTAAGTACCAAAAATTTTTGTTTTACGTATTATTTTTATTAAATAATTCCTCAATAATAGCCTCCGTAGTCTAGTGGTTTAGGGCCTAGCTCTGGACTCGGAGGCCATGGGTCATTTCATGTTTGATTAGGACAATGCAGGCTGATCACTTGGTTGTCTGACAAGTAAGATATGATCCATGCGTCGGGTGGGCATGTAAAAAGTCGGTCCTGCGCCTGTTCTCTCGCCAGTTGTATTGGTTTTAAGCCCCACTGGGTTATGAGAGTAAAAGGAAGAGAGAGTGTCTTTGTGTATTACGCACACATTTGGGCACTATAAAATAACTCCTGCGTAGCTGGCCTGAGTTCAATGAAACCGGCCACCGTCACAGAAATCGATGTGGGAGGCATTATTATTATTATATTGTAATATTATCCCTAATTGGATTGTGAGCCTACTTTGTATGAAAAATTTTCTTGATTTTTATTACTATAATATTATGGCAACGTTAGAAAAAATAAATTGGTATTCTAATACTACAATACATAATTAAAAGAGAATAATTACAATCAAGCTTGTTAGACCTAAATATTGATTTTCCTCAATATTTTTTTATTTTTTATTTATCATCTATACTAATATTATAAAGCGGAAGAGTTTGTTTGTTTGTTTGTTTAAACGCGCTAATGCTGAACTACTGGTCCGATTTGAAAAATTCTTTTTTTGTTGGATAGTGCAAAAACGGGAAAAATTATTGAGCATTAAACATTTGAGGACTTTCGTTGCGTGCGCTGCATAAACGGTTTAAGTTACTCAAAAAATATGTATGAAAGAATTATTCCTTTTTAATAGATTGACAGTATATGTCTATCTACCTCTTACGATTAGTTATTTAGTAAAATAACTAACAGGATCAAAAAATGGGCAATAAAGCGGTTTTTGGAAAAATATTTGTACCATCACGGTATTCATTCTTATAATTTTAAATACGTTAGTTGGCTGAGGCATTCCATGAAGGCAAGACTATATTTGCCCTTTAAACCATGCTAATATAATTAATACTTTAGGAGATATAGCAAAATTAAGATTGTTTCGCCGTGATTCGACCGGGCGCCGCGTGTGACGTGACTCGCGTCTGAGCCGGGACCGCGAATGCTGGTAGGTAGGAAGTAGGAACCCCACGCATATTTTATGACATTAAAAGTATTATTTTTCATTAAACAAATAACTACAAATAATTAGTACTAAAATTACAATTACGCACACAAAACATTACGCATAAACAAAACAATGAAATGCAGTGCATTTATAGATTTTTTCGAATCACGTGATAATTTTCAACCAATAAGTGACATTAAAATCCCGTGTGTGTGTAAACTGTGGCCTCAGTAATAATAATTAATTGTTAAAAGTACAGCGTCATCAAATGGTCACAAATAATGTGGTATTTTGAGATGCTAATTATCAGACAGATACAATAATAATCCTTATCAAATTGAATACGTTAGTCCCTTTGAAGCATTTCATACACGTAATAATTGCTGTTTACACCATAAAATTTATATTAATACTAGCTGACCTGTGCTCACTTCGTTGAGCATAGACCGTTTAAACCTTCCCTGGACTTCCACGAACAATTAAAGACCAAAAATAGCCTAATCGGTTCAGCCTTTCTTGAATTTTAGCAAGACTAACGAACAGCAATTTATTTTTATACCCGACCCGGCCACGCACGGGTACAATGCTGATACTAAATAAATAAACTACACGTTTCGGCGTCAGAGACGGCGTCTTGAGACGCGGCGACGGGCGTCGGCGTCGCGGCATCGGTCGTCGGCGTCGTGACGTCAGGCGTCGGCATCGTGGCGTCGTACGTCGTCTTCGGGCGTCGGCCACGCGGCGTCGGGGGTCGGCGTCGCGACGTCGGGCGTCAGCGTCGTAGCGTCTGGCGTCGTGGCGTCGGGCGTCGCGACGTCGGGCGGCGCAGCGTCGGCGTCGCGACATCGGCGTCGCGGCGTCAGGAGACGGGCGTCAGCGTCGCGGTGTCGGGCGTCGGCGTCAGTCGTCGTGGCGTCGCGGCGTTGGGCGTCGGTGTCGCGGCGTCGGGCGTCGAACGTCGCGGCGTCGGGCGTTGGCGTCGCGGCGACGGATATCGTCGTCGGGCGTCGACGTCGCGGCGATGGGCGTCGTCGTCGCGGCGTCTGGCGTCGCGGAGACATGCGTCGGCGTCGCGACGTCGGGCGTCGCGAGACGGGCGTCGGCGTAGCGACGTCAGGCGTCACGGCGTCGACGTCGCGGCGTCTGGCGTCACGGCGTCGACGTCGCGGCGTCTGGCGTCGGCGTCGTGACGTCGAGCGTCAGCGTTGCGGCGTCGGGCGGCCTTTCGTTGGGGACTTGCGCTGCATAAACGGTTTAAGTCAATCAAACACAACGCGAACGAAGTCGCGGGCACTGCTAGTAACATAATATGCTATGTTAAATGAAACTGTTTATCAAATTATTGTATATCATTCTTTTTTATATGTAAGTACATATTTTTTAATCAACACAATTATTACTCATATTATATTTTAGTATATGATTCTACCTAAGTGCAATTTGTATGTTTGTAGCATTCTTTTTTTTGGCTTGTAAGAAGAAAACTGTTTATTTTGTTATCTTCATAGTAAAATTATTATCATCCGTGTTCATATCCTACCTATCGTCTATCGTTAGAACTCATTTTATTTTTAAGCACTATTTTGTTTAGAATTTTTACTAAATGTTGTTCGGTTGGTGAGTTAATAAATAATAATTGGTGTATCTAAAAAACATACTGTATACAATAACAGGTTTAGATTTGCCTTCATCCAAAGAATGATTAATGCATAACCTGACCAAAATAAATTTAGTTATTAAAAATAATGTATAAAAAGTCAAGATATAATAAAATTTTAGATTCGTAGTTACACATGGATTAATTTAAAAGGTTACTCGGCGGCTGCCATGTCTTGGATATTTTTACTTGACGGTCAAAATTATCACGAACAAATCTAACCTTAATTAAAAGTAAAATATATGTTTCTTTATTTATAAACTGTGGGAAGGTACTAGCTAGTGCTAAGGTAGTTCTGAATACAATAATGTTGAGAACCTTTTGTAGTAATGTATGTCCCTATAAATTTCGAGGAGTTCTCTCGATTCCTTACGACGCCATCATCAGGCGTCCACTTTGATAACTATGAAACCAAGTTCGACTGTAATTGACGTAGTGGCTGAAATCTTCAAACATGTATCTCTAGGACTCAGAAGTTCTGTTCAGTACTTTTAGGTCCAGGATATGGTGCAAAACCTTACTGTTTGGTAACATATGCTTAGACTTCTTCAGAAAATATCAAAATCCATGTAGGTATGTTTCCATATAAATTTTGAGGAGTTCCCTCGATTCCTCACGGATCCCATCATCAGGTCACCATTTTGGTGACAATGGGACGAAATTTGAATTATACCATACATAACACAAAAACAATACAGTGTAAACTCCATGTAACGTCCCTCGATTTAACGACAAACTCCCTTATGTGTCGAAATCAATTGGCTTTGGTTGGTTTAACTTGTCTTCCATACAACGATACACTCTACATAGCATTACACCCACTCTCAATAACGACAACAATTGAGTATTAAAAACTACCCTTTAAGTTGCTAAAATTAGTAAAAACTGCACAGATGTGTACGTTCTTTCGTCGCTTTACTATCCTAGCCCGCAATAAACTTGACTGTCGGCATCATGCATAGCGAACTTTCCAAGAAATTCATTCTTTTGTTTACAAATTGGGATTGCTTGCACGTGTAGACTGTTTTTGACCATGACAAAATTACTGGTGCAGCAAAAAACGTCAAACAAAAATAACAGATTATACGCAATAGCGTTTAAATAAGATTCTTTTTTTATGTACAATATATATATTAACACTAGTCTGAAATAAACTTTTTCTTCTTCTAATTCTGATTTCTCTTCTCTCCATTTAACGACAACTCTCTATAACACCATAAAATGCAGAGTCCCGTCAGTGTCGTTATATAGAGTTTACACTGTATTTAAAATCCGCGAACAAACATAAAAAAAACATATATACGGTTGAATTGAGAAACCTCCTTTTTTGAAAGTCGGTTAAAAATACTGTTTTCTATTGCTTCGCGTCGCTGTGTAGGCAGATAAGCGATCGCCCCGCGCGTCCCGCACACCCCGCAGTCCACACGCGTCGAAATTCGTCCGACTTACTTCAAATTTATCGTCACTACTCGGCTCCTATGTGTCTCAGCGTTATGTTTTATAGCCTATAACCTGCTCAGGAGTATGTACTACAATCGTACCTACTAAGTTTGGTTAAAATCCCTTCAGTAGTTTTTGTTCCATGCGTGCACATAGACAGACAGACAAAAAATTTATTGATTGCATTTTTGGCATCAGTGTCGATCGCCAATCATCCTCTAATAAGAATTTTGAAAAAATATTCAATGTACAGAATTGACCTCCCTAGAGTTTTATTATAAGTATAGATGATAATTGTCTTATTTTAACATAGCCTCACATTATTAGTTATTATTTTAAATTTTTACGAATTGTTGTTTTTTTTTTTTTTTTTTTTTTTGGTTTTATGGACTTTCTGGTCTGAAATAAAGATTTATTTATTATTATTTATTTATTATTATACCGACGGGTGAGCAGTTCTAGGAGAAAATGACATATAAAGAAACTTTAACCTCTCTGCAAAAATTCGAAAAGATGCTGTTTGTTTTATAAAAATGTTTTTCGTATGGTTTAATGTTTTTTTTTCCTTCCACTATACTATTTTCTATAAATTATTCATTATTTATGCCTTTTTCAGACCGTTTTTCACGGAAGCCAGTTTTGGCTTCGTATGCACCCGCTGATCCTTAATGTTATTTATCTTATCTTTCAAGAATGCTTCCTTTACTCTTTTATGAAAGTAATGAATACTCCAAATCGATTCTTGGTGATGGTCAATTAGTAATGAATCTGTATCTGATTCCGTTGATGATAATATACCGCTTTTAAACCTTCGCTCACTTAACCGCCCCCGCAAGAAACCAATAATTATTCCTGAATACTTTATTATGAAAATTAAATAACGCGGACGGCCACTTTAGGTTCTTCTAGTCATGGTACACCAACGCCTAGACCATAGACTACTAACTAATAGACTACAGGACGCCACAAATCTCCAGCACGTAAAACTCCAGCGAGAGTACAGAAATTCTCTTTAAATTCGACATTCATACAGAATGTATCATTATTCATTATCCGACTCATCAAAATTATCGTCAATTGAATTATGATGATGGTGTATTTTGGTCTTATAGTAAATGTGAAAAATGTCAAGTATTCTTATGCCTCAATGGGAAAAGAAACACTTTCATAATAACTGATCGATGTTTTTCTAATGCATAGGAAGCCAAAAATGGCGTGACCGTACTAAGTACTAAATGCATACGAAGCCATTTAATGCTCCTTAATTTATTTCCTAAACTAAAGTACCAATTTTTTTTGTTTTGTTTTTTTTCTTAATTTCCCCTATTAAAGCAAAAGAAAAGTAAAAAATATTTGTTTTATTTATTTCCTGATAATTCATGCAGTACAGGGTTAAGGACGATGTGCGTGTTTATGCTTGAAGGTATAATGTATAGTAGCCTAGCCCCTAGCCCTAGGACTGGAATATTAGGATCAATATATTATACTACTAGGGTGCTAGGTGCTGTATCAACAAAATCAAAGTAAAAAAAAATCTTTAGAATAAATTTTACAAAAATGTTTTCTAAACGTCGTTTCTTTATGATGCCTATCACTGGTTCAGGAACTAGCCCAGCGATAAGAACCGGCATAAGAAACTCGCATTGGGCCACCTTTTAATACAAAAACACAATCCTAATCCTTATAATATAATATGTATGCGAAAGTAACTCGCTCTGTCTGTCTGTATGTCTATCTCGCTTTAACGCTAAAACTACTGAACCGATCTAAATTAAATTTAGTACACAGTGATAGTCTGATGCATTCCACGCGGACTGAGTCGCGGACAAAAAGTACCTATGTGACATACATGCAGTAAATATTAATGAGTGATAATATTATAGGGTGTGTACTCGTATGAATCCCGTGTATTATAGAGTTTACTGTGAAAGTACCAGCGTTGATATAGGTACATGTTTTAATTATTGTATGAGCAAATTTATGATGTTGGGGCATTTCTCATAGAAACATGAAAGTCAAAAGTAAGTCTTTCAGCGCTGGTACTTTCACAGTAAATGGAATTTGACATAAGGTTCGCTAAATGATAAGCGAATTCGTATATCATTTAGCGTAGCTTAAGTCAAATCCATTTTGTTTTCGAACTTCGATAAATAGCAATTGCATCTTGAATAAGGGCCCTGATGACCTTGAAGACCTGAACCGATTGCCACCAAACATAGCTAAGAACACTCTCGACTGATATACCTTTCAAGCAAAAAAAACCGCATTAAAATCAGATCATCCGTTTGGGAGCTACGATGCCACAAACAGACACATCACACCTTCAGAATTATAGGGACATAATGCAAACATTTATCCAGTCTACTTTATCTTGACTAAATTAAATAAAATTCATGAATTTTTGGATTAGGTCCCTATCATTCTAAAGGTGCGACATACACTTTTACAAGGACATGATCAAAGGATCACCCCGTTTTTGCGTCGGGGGTTAAAAATGTTAAAGTCATGTTTCGGTTACACTATGTCAATATTGGATTGTCATTGTAATTATAGGCTTACGGGATTACGAAGGCTTACCGAGTGATAGCGTCTTTGATTCCGCCATTACGAGCTCATCTGTTATTACTAATTGACTATCAGTCAGATCGGTGGCGTAGGCTGATTCAGAGGGAAGCCATAGCTGACAAAACAAAAGCATAGCCAGTAGACAGTGTGTCAAAAGAACAGTCACAATAACTTTGGGATATAGAATAGAATACATTTATTTCAGACTAATACAACATGCCCATAGAGTAATTAGTGTGTTAGTTATAATATTTAGGGCGTGTTTCAACAAGCAATGTTAGTGTTATCGGTGTGTTAAATTATCATTATTCATTGATCGGAATTACGAGAGCTAGGGTTGAACCGGTGGTAACTACCCTTTTTGTTGACTTTCCTTAGATGGTTTGTTAAGTTTTATTTGGAAATAAAATATTTTGAATTTGAATTTTAAATTTTATAACATGATATTTAACGAAGGATTAACTTTAACATTGCTTGCTGAAACACGGCCTTAGCTTATAATAATTGTAATGTAGTAGTGTACTAACACTACTACATTACAATTATTATTTACTAAAATATTACGATAAATTTATTTAATTAATAAAATAAAAAAAATCCCTTTACTAATCTTATTCAATTCCATTGCATATTATTATGATTATACAGTTTTTTCTCATTCTATAAAATATGTATTTTTTCGCTTTTTTGTTATTCTTGCGACAAAACAAACTTTATAGATACGTAGTTAAAAGTTTTATTTTATGACTAGCTGACCCTTGCCCACTTCGTTGAGCATAAAAAGAGTTTATGATGAAATTCAACTAAAAAAAAAACAACGTGGAACCCGCAACGCGGGAACCCGGAACCCGCAACGCGGGAACCCGGAACCCGCAACGCGGGAACCCGGAACCCGCAACGCGGGAACCCGGAACCCGCAACGCGGGAACCCGGAACCCGCAACACGGGAACCCGCAACGCGGAACCCGCAACGTGAAAACCCTGAACCCGCAACGCGGGAACCCTGAACCCGCAACGCGGGAACCCTGAACCCGCTACGCGGGAACGCTGAACCCGCAACGCGGGAACCCTGAACCCGCAACGCGGGAACCCGGAACCCGCAACGCGGGAACCCGGAACCCGCAACGCGGGAACCCGGAACCCGCAACGCGGGAACCCGGAACCCGCAACGCGGAACCCGCAACGCGGAACCCGCAACGCGGAACCCGCAACGCGGAACCCGCAACGCGGAACCCGCAACGTGAGAACCCGGAAACCGCAACGCGGGAACCCGGAACCCGCAACGCGGGAACCCGGAACCCGGAACCCGCAACGCGGGAACCCGGAACCCGCAACGCGGGAACCCGGAACCCGCAACGCGGGAACCCGGAACCCGCAACGCGGGAACCCGGAACTCGCAACGCGGAACCCGCAGCATGGGAACCCGAAACCCGCAACGCGGAACCCGCAACGCGGAACCCGCAACGCGAAACCCGGAACCCGCAACACGGAAACCCGGAATCCGCAACGCGGAACCCACAACGCGTAATCCAAACGCAGAACCCGCAACGTTCACGGAAACGCTGACAAAATATGGAATAAATAGTATCCTATGTCCGTCTACTTGCTCTAAGCTACTTCCTCACCAATTTTCAGCCATATCGATAAAGCCGTTCTTGAGTTATAAATAATTTAACTTACACGACTTACTTTTATACATATAGATGTATAGATTACTCCTACTAACATAAGCTAAGCCCGGTGAATGTCACAGTCGGTCCAGCCAATCCGGTGATCATTAGTTAGATGACGACGATGATGATGATGAAAAGTAGCCTAAATTAATCCTTATAACTTTAGCTATCTACCAGTGAAAGTCTCGTTAAAATCGGTCCAGCCGTTCCAGAGATTAGCCGGAGCAAAGAGAGACGCTGACAGACATTTTTTTTTAAATTACATTTTCGTTTTCAGTAAATATCGTTGCCAATGCAAAAAAAATCAGAAGATATCGTTTAAAATGTCATAATATGCATTTAGAAAAACGTTGCTAATTGAAAGTTACATACTGACACTTCAATTTTATTTATTTGTATAGATGTATAGATTTGGAAAACTTCTCCAATCTTGGCGTTTTCACTGACGCGGTGCGGGGCGCATAGGAACTTAGTGGTTCCCAAGCGGAGTGGAGCAGAGATTTCGAGCATAGTGATTGGTCAATTCGGGTACCGCAAGCTTCTGTCCGCCTCGCCCCGCGTCAATGGAAACGCAGCCAAATGTCTATAACGTCTACCGGTCGCCATGGTAACGGCGTTGTTTACAAATGGAAAACAAAAATTAGGAAATGCTATACATACCGTATTTATATCAGCTTAAACTATTTGGATTCATGTTTTTGTTAATCCTAATAATTTTATTACTCCAAATAGTTTAAGCTAATATAAAAACGGTATTTATAGCATTTCATAATTTTTATTTTCCATTTGTAAATAATGATGTTGCCATGACAGCCGTGTCATATAAACTGCCAACGACGTGAATCGATCGAGCCCAGGTTCAAACCCCGCGTGACCATCACGTATTTTCTTCTTTTTTCTAATTTTCTGCTTATTTTTTTTAACATTTTCTTTCATAATAACCTTTTCGTAACAATAACGAACATACCGTAAAAAAAATTTGCGAAATTGGTCAAGCCGTTGTCGAAGCGCATACGATGTAAGAAATTTTGTAGGTCGTTTTTTTACACTTTGGGCTACATTTTTGGGGTTTTAGTAAGGAACCCTACTTTTTTTAAACATATAATATAGCCTATGTTCAGCGCAAGGAATGTAGCTTTCCAACGGTGAAAGAATTTTTCATATTGGTTCAGTGGTTTCAGAGCCTATTCCATTCAAACAAACAAACAAACAAACAAACAAACAAACAAACAATCAAACATTACCTCTTTATAATATTAGTATAGATAATATAATATGTTAAAAAAATATATTTCCAGAATGAGAAAATGTAGTAGGATAGCACAGGAAGATTTATAAAGTGTATTTTACTAAATAAGTCTACAAAAGATAACTTACCTTATTCTAAATAAGTCTAAGTATCTACAAGGTATAACATAAATGAGTGATAATACTTTATGGTGTGTATGTGCCGCCTATGTAGAGTTTATTGTGCACTGAAAGACTTGCTTTTGACATTCATGTTTGTATGACAAAATTGACAAATGCCCTAATATTATAAACTTGCCCATAGAATAATAAAAAAAAGTAACTCTTTCAGCGCTGGTACTTTTACAGTAAACTCTACATACGGGACCATACATGCCCTAAAGTATACCTATATACTCATTTATTTTACTTCTTGTATAGAAGTAGCCTCGAAAGTGGACACCTTGTTTAAAATGGCAGACATTGTTAGTATCTGAAAACTGCTTTCGTCAATCCCCTTGCCAAGGGTGGCAAGTATAGGTAACTCCTCAACATAAAATCCTTTGGGGAGGCTGATGTCCAGGGGCCTTACTCTCCAAACTGATTCAACTTTGATTCAGATTCGATCGTGTTGCGTACTCCCGATTAAATCGACGTTTGTTTATTTTGATTCTTAGTCGATTGATAGAGTTGACGTCCTCCGTAGCGCAGTGGTTGAGCGCGTTGGTGCTCGAACGAGAGGTCACGAGTTCGAATCCCGCCGAGGGAACAAAAAGTTTTCAATGTTCCTGGGTCATGGATGTGTATTAAATTTGTGTATAATATAATAAAAATCTTAAATAGTATACTATAAAAAAGTATTAAATATATTTCCGTTTTCTGGTACCTGTATCACAAGTTCTTCGGATACTTAACACGTGGCCAGATTGACGTGGTGTGAAGCGTCCAAAGATATTATTATTATGTAAAGGAATTTAAGTCTCGGCTGCTTGCCGGTACAATGACTCGGGTACGTGTGCAACTCATGCCTCATAATATGAAGTATCCTGATTCATATTATGAGGCATGAGTTGTGAGAGAAGTGTGTGGTATGGGGAAAGATGATGATGGGTTAAGAAAACGACGTACTATGGAACAGGTGTCAATGACTATAGATTTTTGTAATTGTATTTAAGTATTTTTGTGGATGTCTAAAGATTTCAAAGCAGCCTTAAGGGTTTTAGGAATTACTCCAGTGGAAGAGATGATTATGGGAATAATTTTAACAGTGTTTTGGTGCCACATTTGTTATTATTATTATTATTATAGAGTCGGGAGTACAATAAGTTACGATCTAACGAGTTTCTTTATCCTGGTTAATGGTTTTCAAAGTAATCCACCAAATAAAGTACCAAAAGCCGTTGAGATCGAACTGAGTTGATTCTGGATTGTATCGGGAGTATGCCTGCTGTAGTCGACGTCATAGCTAAAATTAAGGCTCTAAATAAAATTAGTCTTAAGCGTCGGATGATAATGATGAATAGATCAATTAGACATCATTTAAGTCCGGATGAAGTTCGGAAGTAATTAAGTGTAATCGTAATTAGTAATTTTTAACGACCTTTGATTCTGCAGATAAAAAAAAATATAACCACTTTAGAATTACTAGATAATTTCCTAACATAAAATATAGATAACATCTAGGATGTAAAACTATAAACTTAAATTACCGACGACCTGTTTTGTTCAGTGGTAGAGCTTCTTGATGGTGATGATGACGCACGTTCAAATCGAGCAAAATTGGAATAAAATGTTTTTCGTGTTCCTGGATGTGTATTAAATGTATGATAATTGATAATAATGCCTCACACACCGATTTAGGTGACGGTCCAGCTACGCAGGAGTTATTTTATAGTGCCCAAGTGTGTGCGCAATATACAGAAGCACTCTCGCTTCCTTCACTATCGTAGCCCAGTGGGACGGATAACCGACACGACTGGCGGGAGATCAGGCACAGGACTGACTTTTTACATGCCCATCCGACGCATGGATCATATTCCTTGTTAGACAATCAGGTGATCAGCCTGCATTGTCCTAACCAAACTTGAAAACAACATTTTTTGTTGTTCCAACGCGGGACTCGAATCCACGACCCCCGCGTCGAGGGCGAAGCTCTGAACCACTGGACCACGAAGGGGCTTTATTAAATATACTAGCTGACCTGTGCCCACTTCGTTGAGCATGGAAACTGTTTGTCATGAACCGTTTTAACCTTCACGGGACTTCCACGAATATTTCAATTAGCCGAATAGGTTCAGCCGTTCTCGAGTTTTAGCGAGACTAACGAACAGCGATTAATTGTTATATATAAGATTACTAAACATGTTAAATATAATTAAGTAGTATAAAAATGTAATTACTTTTCACTTGCCCTTAGCACGGATTCAGCTGTAAACGGTATGAAAGCGTGTATTATTACAAAATATTAATGTTAATGCCCTTTTTATCCGTGTGGTGCCGAAGAAATAATACCACTTCCCCATCAAACCTTCCCGTGGCTGCCACAAATGTGACAGAGGGAACATAATATTTTATCCTTTGAAACTAACCAGGATAACGAAAATCGTTAGATCGTAACTTTTTGTACTCCCTACCATATTAATCGACTGAGAATCTAAATAAACAAACGTCAGTTTATTGGGAAGTACGCAGCACGATCGAATCTGAACCAAAATCGAATCAGTTTGGAGAGGAAGGGCCCAGTAGTGGACGTCATAGCTGAAATATTGGCTTAGGCTACAAATAGCTTTTTTTAACGTAACATAAAAAATATTACATACATACATACATACAATCACGCCTCTTTCCCGTAGGGGTAGGCAGAGACCACTTCCTTCCACTTGCTACGATCCTTACACACTTGTTTCGCTTCATCCACTTTCATTATTCTCTTCATACATGCTCTTCGGTTTAGGGTACTCTTGACCTGGCCTTTTTTCAAGACGTCTCTAATTTGGTCTTGAAACGTCCGCCTAGGTCTACCCCTTCCCACACTTCCATTCACACTCGCCTTATACACTTTTTTCGTCAATCGTTCGTCATTTATTCTCTCGACATGACCAAACCATCTCAGCATACCTTTCTCAATTTTTGTCACTACATCTTCTTTCAGACCACAACGTTTCCTTATCTCGCTATTTCTTATCCTGTCATTCAGTTTAACTCCTACCATACTTCTCAACGCTCTCATCTCAACTGCATTTATTCTGCTTTCATGTTTCTTCTGCCATACCCAACTTAAAAGTATAAAAAATATTATACTTTTAATTTTGTTAGTAAAACTTTTTGTGGCATAAACTATCCGGGTATTTAAATTTTCCTGCATTGTAATAAAACATTATCAATTTTTTACTGACGTCTAAAACTTGTAAGCAACAAAAAACTTGTATTCGCTATTAACTAGTTTGTGTGTCTAAACACAAAATCTTCTTAATTGCACTAATGCTATACAATATACAGGATGTAAAAAGAACATTCACTATAAGTTTGAGATACGATTAAATACTAGATAGGTACCTTACCTCATCTCAATGTAAATGTATTTTTTTTGTTTTTCCAAAAAAATTTTTTTTTATTATTTCTAATTTTTTGTCGCAAGAATAATGAGAAAGTTTTTTTTTAATTAAAAAAAAATACATTTCTAGTGGTAGTAAACGGCAGTATAATCATATCCCAAAGTTATAGTGACTGCTCTTTTTACACCCGATAATTATCAATAATATTTTCGATACATAATTTTGTTAAATTGAACACCAAAAAAATGGTAGGTAAGGCTCAGACTATAATATTGCTCTACATCTCCCTGTTCGGGAAAAAAATTTCAACAATACGAACATGGCAAAAACATAATAATATAGTTACAATACCTAGTAGGTGGACCGTTGATTAGCATTCGAAAAGGTGCAGTTTCGATTCCCAGGTTGTGACTTTTTGTCATCTCAAGGACATTATACAGAGGTTTTATCATAGTAAATCCCATCAAAACTACTCGTATAACTTGTAAACCAAGTTTCGCTACTTAGATTTTGCTGTGTCTGTTCGTTCTTCTCAGTGTTCGATAGTTTAGAACTATCGAACACTAAGAAGAACGAACAGACGACAACGGTATGAAACTACATTAATAAATGGTAACTATATTATGTCACCCTGATGTGATTTATACGCCTAGTATTTATAAACTAGCAATATTATTTAATTACTATGTATAAAGCTATTTTCTTTTCTCAGGCGTCGATATAGAATAATAGTAAATAAAGATAAAGTCTTTATAAACGCCTACAAAACATATAATTGCAATTAATCGATATTATCATTGGTACAACTCGTAAGTCCTTTGAATAAAGTAATCAATAACAGTGTGCTTGATTCTGATCTTGATTGTTTTTATCACTGCGCGCCGTTGAGCTATTATATATAATGTGGAAACGAGAAGGGAACAATCGATTGTGACGTCATGTTCTTAATCCTACATAGACATTACATCAACCTGTGTAAAGATATCGTTTTGCGAAAAAGATATAGGTAGATAATTTTATTTCACTGCATAAAATTTTGATGATTCTTTGAATGTGCATAAATTCGTAACTATGCTTAAAAAAAATAAGGACGTACAATAATTCAGGTCTTATGAAAGTGCAATGAACAAAATCCAAGACCTGACTTTTTTTTCTCTGGTCCGCTTGACGTGAAATGCCCCATATATTACCGTGTGTTAACATATACTTTTATATGCTTAAGGCGAGGAGGTTACTCCTCGCCTTAAGCATATCGGGTCAGCGGGTCAGCTAGTAGATGATAAAAAAGCTTTGTACATCTTTTTACAAAAATGATGTGTATGGAGCAGTATGGATACTGGAAATGTTAATGTTTATATACGGACGTGCAGAAAGCTTAAAATATTATGCGAGGAATGACCCCAACTAGCGCCACTCTTTTTAAAATAAATTTTAAAATGACACAAATATCTTATTAAAAAAGTAATCAGTTCAAACTTTAAGTAAACTGTTAAACTAATTTATTATAGTAATATATAATAGTTAAACTAATATTATATATTATATCTCGTAAGTAATAACTAAAACGGCCGTTTTAGTTATTACTTACGAGAGTAAATACAGTATAGGATTTAAAGCTGTAATTAACTATTTATTAACTATTTACTTAAAGTTTGAACCGATAACTTTTTTTAATAAGATCCAAAGATCTTAATAAAAAAAGTAATCGGTTTGTGTCATTTTAAATTTTATTTTAAAAAGAGTGGCGCTAGTTGCGGTTACTCCTCGCCTTAACCAAAGTGTATTATTGGACGTGCGAACGGATCCTAACCAAAAGCTAGCATCACAACAGAATTAACTTTTTTTTATTTAATAATAGTTTTTTTGTTGTTACAATAATAATTATTCTACTCAAAATATAGACGCATTTTTTTTTTGCTTTTTATCACAATTTCAGTGTGATGCAAAATATTTACACCTGGCAGCGTGTGCTTGTTGACGTCATAGCTGATTTTTGCTGGTCCGCCTCCCGCGAAAATTAATTATGGCCATAATTAATGGCACACGGTTCCTTGTGGGGCGTCTGCAATTTTACACGTAAATACGATTTTATTAATTAAATTTAAGAAAATTGTTTTGATTAAGTGCCAAAAAAATATTTTGTAATAATTTCACACAAATATCATAAAGATGAAAGTTAGTGAGTGAGTGTGTATGTTTGTTACTTATTCACGTCTAAACGGCTAGAGCGATTTTCATAAAATTTGGCATGGAGTACTTTTTACCACAGCAACTTATATATACTAACAGTTTGTTATAGTGTATTTCATTTTGTGCCTACGAAGAATCTGGAAACATATAGTTGACAACAAAAGCTTGTTAAAAGACACTGTTTATCATATTGACCCTTATGAAAATTATTAGCAATCTTGTACCGACAATATAGCTAATCATTTTCGTAAAATTGTTACAATCAATACCATTGCTATTCATTTTTACAGTGTCGTTAATTCAAAACTCTTTACAACTATTAAAAATTGGTGTTAAATATTATGTTCTTAATAAAACTACACATATAAAAGTATCTTCAAAACACAGTTAATACTATTTTAGGTTATCTCTTAAGTAACAGGTTGGAAATAATAAATCAAAAAGTTAATATTGTGATATTAAATTACTCAAAAAGTTAAATTATTACGTAAGGATTTTCAACCTAACAATTATTGGAAGTTTTAAATAATATAAACATGATTCAATACCAATTTTATTGATTACATATTTATTTATATTAATAATATTAAGTACATATTTCTAAACCTAAACTTTAAGTTAATACTTTGTTGATACCTTATCACACAAATGATAAAATATATTAAAATAAGGTACTTAAATGTCAAAAATAATATACAAAACATTACAATAACCTAATTAACTATTTAATTTTAATGTTAATCTAATAATGTTACCGTTTCCATATTTGAATTTTAATGATTCCACATCAGAATACTTAGCAAAGTCTTTCAGAAAATACAGATACAAAATCACAAAGGATATAACGCACCTTTCAATCCAAAAATATATCCAGTTAAAAATAGACCTTTCGGGACTCCGTAGGGTCCATTTTTGACCAAAAGTCGAAATCATGAATTTTGAAGGTCCGATAATTAATTTTTTGATTTACTAACATACACTTTTTTCAGTCTATTTAAAATTTGATTTTTGTGGCTAATGTTGCGTTCACTTAACAGAGTCTTACGTCTAGTATTTAGGGATAGGTACGTAAAGTAGTTCGTCGTAGGGCACTGCTGCGAAGAACTTTCTCGCCGTGTCTATTGTGACGTTCATAGCGTAGTCTACTACGGGTTGGCCGAATTCTTCTGTGACTACCCTCCAGTTTTCGTTCAGGAATTGTAACACGGTCTCACCTGAAAGTAATATATAATAAGTATGTTTAGTTGTTATTTATTATTATATAATAGTATGGTAGAAATTATTGTAGGAAGTAAATAAATAAATTTATCAAGCTTCGTGTATGTTCACTTTATGTCGCTCTCTGCCTAACGTCTAACTCTGCCTTAACTTCTTAGGCGTTGTTTGAATATGTTTTACTCAGATACTGACTTTTAGACGGACGGACGGATTAAGATCCGTTATTAAAACCTCTTTTTTTGTTCTGATGTTTTATAATCAAATGATTAGTAGATAATAGGTATAAAGTTTATGTCGAAATTTAAAGTAATGTTCCACGTATTCTTTGGCTACATTTCGTTATCGAAAACAACGACGGCTAGAACGACGAATAGCGAAATAGCATAAAAAGAGAGCTCAACTCAGACGCGTTATTTTTTACTAGGAAGAACAGGGCTCTGGAATTGGAATTTGACGAAAGCTTCGCTAAATGACATACGTATTCGCTCGTCATTTAGCGAAGCTTATGTCCAATCCCATACATTTTGTTTTCGAACTTCGTAAGCGATAAATAGCTATGGCATCTTTCGTGCCCTGTTTTGGAATCGGACGCGCGTCGCGTCCCGACGCCACGCACCAATTGCTCCGTACTATAAGCATAATCATAATTTGTAAGAAAATAGAGATTAATATCCTATGGGGATAAACGCGAAAAAACGCGACGCTTCTACTCTGTGCCAATGGGAGTTGAGCCTAAGGATTAGTTTGATATTTAAATTGCAACCAGTAATATACGTTTTCTAAAAAAAGTGATTTTAGGGGATTCCGTTCATCGTAAAATGTAATAGGTAACACTAATTGAAGACATGAGTGCATGAAGGTGATATGTAGCAAAGTTCTGATTTCGAGAAAATTGAGTCCAAACTGTCACTTAAACATTTTAGGATACGTCGTAACGTATAAAGTTCATTAATCTAGAGATCAGTCTCTGGAATCAATTAACTTAATATTAGGTACATATCCTTAAATGGCAACAAGTGACAGTTTAAACTCAATTTTCTGGGTAAAATTCTGTTGCGGCAGATCGCCTTCATCTATTCATATCTTCAATTGTCAGGAAAAGTTATGATGTTATATCCTAGCGAGTACCAACTAGCTAGCACCTTTTGAGAAATTTTTTGTGCATTTTTTCAGTGTTAAAAGTCTGCTTGTAAAATGAAATTGTTGTTAACAAAGTTTATCTGCATTATAATTGTTTTACATCGCTGCAACTTTTTTATTTCAGCCTGCTTTTGTTTGGAGCTAGCATTTTTGGATTGAGATGTGTAACTTTTTTTACACGATCACAATAATCCAGTTAATAATTGTACCTAAGTCTGGACATACAGGTGAAACATTGTATATTATTATTATTTGATTTTCTATTATTACCTATATCAATTATTAGTATGTTATATTCAAATATCAATAATATATTTAATTAAAGTTATCTAATGTAATAGAACATTATTAATAAAAATATATTATATTATGTCTCTAAAACATTTACTCGATAATATCATATCGTTAAATCCATACTCTACATTTCAAGATATTCAAATAGCGTTACGAATACGAAACACCTTAAGGTGTTAGACATTTGTTTCTCAATAAGAATTACATAATTCAATTACTTGAGAACAAAATAATCTTAGCTATTAAGTTAACTTACACTGGTACTAGGCGCAGTTTACTGATTCAGTAACTTGTTTATATTTTTACAAGCACAAGAGTTACAGTGCTTTGAATTTCCATTTCAATATTAGGTTTGACACTTGAAGTTCCTACCCCTCTCACTACTTCCTACTCCTCATTTTTTCTATTGATTAACTTCGTTGTGGGTCCCAAGACAGATTTAGCTTGTCCCTCGGGCACCCCTGAGATCATATCAAAGGGTTTGTCGTGGTTGGTTACCGCTGATGATCCTGGCTTACAGGATTTGCAGTGAAAAAAAATAGGTCTCACACCTTCGGATGATCTAAGTACTTACTCAATTCCGGATTTCCCTTGAACAAGTTGTTGATGGTGTAATGTACTCTGTCACCGTAGTCGAAGCTGTACTTGTAGTTTTTGATGCCGAAGTGATCCCTCCCTTCTTCGTCTTTGAAATATTTGGTTTTGATGTTCAGTTTTATGACGGAGTTAACTGAAAACAAATAAAAAATTAACACCTCTGTTGTGTTATTAGAGCTCTCGAATCGGAGGTTGTGGGTGGGATTGCGTTGGAACAACTAAAGATTTAAGTGTATTTAGGACAAGGCAGGGATGTTAAAAGTCAGTCCTGCGTCTGATCTCCCGCCAGTCGTGTCGGTATCCGTCCCACTCCGTCACTCCCGCGTCATGTTAGTATTACTTGGCCACTGTAAAATAACTCCTGCGTAGCTTGTGTGTTTTAACAAAACCAGTCATTTCTACCGAAATCGGTGGAAGCTAATATTTAAATTATCCTCATACATAGTCTCTATGCAATTTTTATGTTCTATATTTTCTCCTATTATGTTTAGAATGGCAAAGACTAACCCAGGAAAGAAATAAGTGGAAGGAGCTAAGGGAGACCTATGTGTCATCAGGACACGCTGATACTAATAAGCCAGTGAAAGAAATATTGTAATAATGTTAAATTTAATGTATTTAGAATATATTAATAATAATGTTTTTTTTAGTTAAATTTCATCATAAACTGTTTTTATGCTCAACGAAGTGGGCAAGGGTCAGCTAGTTAATAATAAATAAATAAATAAATGTTCAGAATCAAATGATTTATTATTATTACTGATTAGGTTTAACCTAGTAAATTATAATAAATAAGTCAATAGTACACACGAGCAATCATGTAAATTGTAATAAATAATTTGATTGTGTAATGTTCGTGTATCATGCAATTTAATAGCAATCAACAAAATTGCATATAGGTACCTTATAATATTCAACCTTTAATTTAGATAATACTATATACTAGAATACCTCCTAGAATATTTTAGTCAAGTTTACTATATTATAATGTGTACCAAAAATTGGTCAGAAAAATTACTAAGGTAATTCATGAGTTTATGTTTTATACGAAAAGTTGTTGAAAGCTTTTGTAAACCATACGGTTTCAGAAAAAACCCGGATTTTAAATATTGCAAATAGTACAATTGCTTAAAGCATTACAGCTATTATGATTTACCACTCCAATCAGAAAAATAGATAATGGACCGCTTGGTTGATGTATCGAAACGACTGATGGTCCGGCGTAAACAAAAGTAACTCTTTCAGCGTAGCTACTTTCACAATGACCAGTGACTCACAAAAATGTAAAATACTAATAGTGCCAACTATTGGACGAACAAGTGTTTTCTAATTAATTTTGATATACTTTTTGTTCAGATTTATAAGCCGCATACAATATGTCTTTAGCCTATTGACACATTGTAAATTTATTTTTAAAATATTTCAAATTTGGAACATGACGTCACATTTTTTCACTGCAAAATTATTCGCCATTGTAAAACATATTATGTACAGTCATACTAGGGTAACTTTGGCCCTTATTCACTGTTAATTGCCTATAAATTCTCTACTAGTGAAAATAATTTGAAGTTATATGCGTTCTTAGTGGCAACCAAAGTTGCTTTGTCAGTAAATAAATATAGGTTTCAGTCAATTAGAATAAAATAACGAAAAAACCGGCTAAGTATCAAGGGCCAAAGTTACATGGATAGTGGGGTAACTTTGGCTCTCGTTAAAACTATAGAAGAAAATGTGCACTTTTTCAACAATTTAAGGCTAAATCTAACATAGGCTTCATTTTTTTACATTTTACGTCTGTCAGATTACTAAATGTCATCACTAACAAGTCAGTCGAATTAGCCAATCATCTCTATTTTGGGGTTGTTATTTATGTAGTATATGGGGTTGTTATATATATAGTAGTAATAATAACTCTAAAACCACTTTTTAAATACACTTATTTTAGCGCAAATTTCAAACGTCAAAAGAAAATAAACTGACAGCTATAATAGCTTAGACTAACAACTCAGAATACGTTCAAAAACTTAAAAAAAAACAGACGATGCCTAATTTAGTTAGATTGCATGCATTCAGAAACTTAAAAAAATATATTACTCAATATTGAAGTTGAGGGCCAAAGTTATATTGAAAGACAATGTTACCCAGTCCGACTGTACCATTTTTCATTTTTATTATTTTAATACATTATTTACCTAACCAAGGAATATCATTAATTTTGACCCCTAATTTAATTAAAAACCCAGGAGAAAGATTTGGTCCTGAAGACTTTTTAACTGGCGACGAAAACATAGGGGTGTCATTATAAGTTTTACGCGTATAAATTAACATTGTATTTGTCTGTTGCCGGCTTCGTCGCTAGATGAAAATCGGTTAATCGGTTCCTAAACGTGAACCGGTTAACAGACTGGGGACGCTTTTTTGTTCGAAAGCTGACAGGATAGTGAGTGTTTTAGATATAATTCTTCATCGTCAACACGTACACTACTACTTGCACAATCGAATTTAAACGTTTATTTTGAATTTAATAATTAATAAGATATTAAATACAAATTCGTAATGTACTTGCCAATATCTATCTTTTGATACCAAACACGAGACAATTATGTTATTTGAATTTTCTAATTTACTTTTTGAGGTTTAATTTCAAAATACAGAAATTTTACTAAGAATTCAATAGCGTAATAATATGTTACTCGCGGCATTAATACGAATTGATCAATACCAATTAAAATCAGACCACTAGTTTAACTGCTACGAGGAACAAACAAACATACATAGACTGCCAAAAAAATTACCCTTCAACCAGCCAGTCGCACTAGCTTTAGTACTCATTATTTATTTATAATTATGGAACAAGATATTATAAATCTATGATTGTAATGTACTACAGCTAAAAATATCATACATTAACCCCATATTTTAATGCAATCTACCTTATTTTTTTTACTTTACGCAATAAAAAAAAAGATCACTTACCAATTTTGATTTTCGAATCACCTTCTCCATTGATGGGGAACAGGAGTAACCTCCCCACGGCTGTGTACTTCCCTTTGATTGTGATGTTGCATCGGATTTCTAAGATAAATACGTTTTTCTCCAAGTATGCCCTGAAAATAAATCAGATATTAGATTTCATATTATCTAACGGTCGAACGGTCGAACTTACACAGTAAACTCTTTATACGGCACCCATATACACACCCTAAAGTACTATCACTAATATTATAGCCTATATTATAATAAAAAGCCTATATAGATGTGAAATTACGCCACTTAGACCGTGTTTCACCAAGCAATGTTAAAGTTAACGCCATGTTAAATATCATGTTATCCTTCTCGTATTTCCTGTCGATTAATGAGATGGCATAGTATTATAACATGGCGTTAACTTTAACATTGCTTGGTGAAACACGGTCTAAGTGGCGTAATTTCACATCTATATAGGCTTTATATTATAATATAGGCTATAATATTAGTGATAGTATTTTAGGGTGTGTATATGGGTGCCGTATAAAGAGTTTACTGTGTAAGTACCAGCGCTGAATGAAGTACTTTTAAAAAAAATATTGTATGGGAAAATTTAATATGATGTTGGGGCATTTCTCATACAAACATGAAAGTCAAAAGTATTACTTTCACAGTATACTCTACATAGGAGGCACATACACACCCAAAAGTATTATCACTCATTTATTTTACACCTTGTGTGCATATATAACAATGAATTGCTGTTCGTTAGTCTCGCTAAAACTCGAGAACTCGGTCTTGAAATATTCGTGGAAGTCTATGAAAGGTTTAAACGTTGAGAAAATATACTGCTTGTATGCTCAAAGAAGTGGGCACGGATCACATAGTACTCTTAAAATTGTCATTCGAACACGCAGAGATAGTTTGTGAATAGGGGAACAACTTTAACTGATAGGTTAAGTTGTCAGTTATATTGGGCCGTACGAACACAGAAATCAAATATATTAAGTAAGAAAACATTTTATTACATTAGACAGGCAAACAAATATCTATATAATACTAGCTGTACCGTGCCCACTTTGTTGAGCATTAAAAAAAACGTTTAAACATTACCTGGACTTCCACGAATATGCCAAGACCAA
Organism: Celastrina argiolus; assembly: GCA_905187575.2. NCBI lineage: Eukaryota > Metazoa > Arthropoda > Insecta > Lepidoptera > Lycaenidae > Celastrina > Celastrina argiolus. The sequence goes on along the minus strand of LR994589.1, from coordinate 7,723,055 downwards.
AAATAGCCAAATCGGTTTAGTCGTTCTCGAGTTTTAGCGAGACTAACGAACAGCTATTAATTTATTTATAGGAAGATAAAAAGATAGATTTTGTGTGGAAACGATCTGAATTGATGTTAAGAGACTATCTCCACCTAAGATCATATTATGGTATACATGAGCCTTAGCGACGATTTCCCATATAGCCTAGGTATAAGAAAAAAATGGATAAAAAATCTAGCACATCCATAAAAACTTACTCCACATTAAGCACTTGGCATTTCCTCAGTCCGGTGACCTTGCCGTCCAGGAACGTGACCTTGACCCCGGGCAGCTGGATCGGAAGCTCGTCGATCACAAATGGGTCCAGCGCCGGCACTCCCAGGTGGGGGAGACCCTTGGAAAACTCAGGAATGGCGTCTTGCGTCGACTTGATGAGGCATTCTGAGTCCGTAGTGTTGCAGGGGTGAATAAAGTCCGCTGCAAGAAAGGAAGTACAGATTTATAATAGCTCCCCTCACTGGGGCTGACATCCGTCCGGGTTTCCCCAGATTTGTCCTAGTTTGGTGGCCTTCCTGAGAGCGTCCGGGCGAGGTTTAAGTTGTAGTCCGGATAAAACCCAGACGGACGAGCACTCTCAGAATTTAAACAAGATGCAAGTAAATGAAAAAAGTATTGAAATGTCCGGGGTGAGAGATCCAAAATCCGGGGAAATTACGCTTCCGGTACTGGGTGGCAGGTTTTAGAGATGGCAGCCCTACCCCTAACCGATTTCGGTGTCGGTATCCGATTTCATTGAAACCAGGTCAGCTATGCAGGAATTAGTTTATAGTGCCCAAGTGTGTGCGCAATACACAAAGACACTCTCTCTTCCTTTTACTCTCATAACCCAGTGGGACGGTAAACCGACGCGACTGGCGAGAGATCAGGCGCAGGACCGACTTTTTACATGCACATCCGACGCATGGATCATCTTTCTTGTCAGATGACATGAGAATGGTGATCAGCCTGCATTGTCCTAACCAAACTTGAAAACAACATTTTTGTTGTTCCAACACGGCAATCGAACCCACGACCTCCGGGTCGAGAGCGAAGCTCTGAACCACTAGACCACGGAGGCGATAGATTTATATTAGCTATATTATCAGCTATATAGAAATCATGCGCGTGCGCACGGTAAAGTCTGACAATCGATATTCGAGGTATGATAATCGGACCCCAGCATCGTAATTCCTTACATCTGTACTGTATCCAAACCGTCTTCACGCACCAATACACAGTACATTTGCGGCCGATTTAATAACATAATATACGCGTAATTATACAAGATTATTGCATCTATGTCGGTGTTTACTGAGTAAATGCTGCCCAATAAATTTCCACACAGAATATAGTGTTATTCATTACTCTTCAATAATATGTTAATAACCAAATGACATACAGGCTGTAATATTAATGAGCGAAAATATTTTAGGGTGTGTATGGGTCCCGTTTTACTGTGAAAATATCAGCGCTGTAGCAGTTATTTTTTTTAATTATTGTATGGGCAAGTTTATGATGTTGGGACATTTCTCATAGAAATTTAAAAGTCAAAAGTACGTCTTTCAGCGCTGGTTCTTTCACAGTAAACTCTACATATGAGGCACATACACACCCTAAAGTATTATCACTCATTTATTTTACACCTTGTATATAATTATGTAAAGATAACATAACATCTATTGACGGTTGACACCACCTCTATATACCCGTGATAAGTATCCGAAGAAATATATAAAAATACTAGCTGTGCCCACGACTTCGTACGCGTGGAAAAGTGATTTAGGGCAGCAGTTCAAATACATTTTTAGTTTATGAACACTGTCGTTTGGATATTTAAAATCACTAATTTATAGTAGTTAATGCTTCTTTATACACGGTATTAGACGTGCATAAGCAAAAGAAGTAGGCCGATGGAGTAATGATAATAATTTATTGTCAAATAATGGCCGTTTTTTTCTATGAAAATGCTAACGATTCCTATTACTACCAGCTCGAAAAATGACCGTGTATTATTAACCGACTTCAAAAAAAGGAGGAGGTTCTCAATTCGTCTGTATGTATAATATTTTTTTTCTTTTATGCGAACGGGACTACTTGATAGTACACTCATATACGCGACGAAGATCTCTGTACTGAGATTTGTATGGACTTTACGCCGCAGCGACTGCAGACGATGATCGTTTTCACACCGACGCTGCGCTGCTGGCGCCGAGCGCCAAATTTTTTAAAAGTCTACTCTCGGTGCGCAATTCCAACTCGGACTTGCCCGGTTTTTTATTTATTAATTACCTACGCTAACAAACATGTTGCCTACTTTGGGACTTTACGGTTAAAGTACTAACTTGCTTTAGACGACAAAATAACAAAAGTCCAAAAGAAAGAAAAAACCCAAGCCGTACCTAGCATAAAAACTAATAAATAAAAATATCATGAAAAACATAAAATCTTACTTATATTGACATAACTTTTCTAATTTAAATGTACCTATGACATCTCATTCATATCTTGAAAAAAAACTATCCTACGCCTATACTTTATTAATCGTATTTGCAAAACCTAAGTATAATAATAAATTACTTCGCACAAAGTAATAATTATTTTCACTTGTACTGGAAAATAAGTATTACTATGTGCGAAGTAAATTTAATTGTTCCTTTTAGTTTACCTTTTGAAGTCGTTTTTTTTTTTGTTTAAAATTATTTAATTTTCAGATTTTTAGTGATGGGTATAGACTGAGTAGGGATAATTCTCGAATGATCAGACGACGATTATTTGAGGACGGAAAATGAAAAACAAAAACGATTAGATAAAAAAAAATAGTAGAAAGAAAAAGTCTACCGCTGCTAGCAGCGCGAAATTTTTCAACACACATATATATATATATATATATATATATATATATATATAGCTTACTGAAACGTGAAATTTTTTGATATTATAGATCCAGGATATGGTGCAAAACCTAACTGTTTGGTAATATATGCTTAGACTACTTCAGAAAAAATCAAAATCAATTCACATAAATTTTGAGGATTTCCTTCGATTCCTCACGGATCCCATCATCAGGTCACCATTTGGTGACAATGGGATCAAATTTAAATTATACCCTACACAACATTAAAAAAAATTAAAATCGTTTCAGAAACGATGAAGATATCCGCGAAGAAACAAAAAAAAAACAAACATATATTTACGAATTGAGAAACCTCCTCCTTTTTTGTAAGTCAGTTAAAAATATTATGTTGGTTATTTCATGTTACAATCTACCTTTGTGCCAAGTTTCATTTAAATACGTTGAGTAGTTTGGCTAAAATAAGGTCAAATATGTAGCTACAATTTTTTGAAGATCCCACGGGAACCCTTTCGTTTTTCGGGATAACAATTTCCAATAATGCTCTTCAGGTCATAAGCTACCTGCCTGCCGAATTTCATTTAAATACGTTGAGTAGTTTGGCTGAAATACCGTCAAATAGGTAGCTACAATTTTTAGAAGATCCCACGGGAACCCTGTCGTTTTTCGGGATAACAATTTTCAATAATGCTCTTCAAGTCATAAGCTACCTGCCTGCCGAATTTCATTTAAAAACGTTGAGTAGTTTGGCTGAAATACCGTCAAATAGGTAGCTACATTTTTTTGAAGATCCCACGGGAACCCTTTCGTTTTTCGGGATAACAATTTCCAATAATGCTCTTCAGATTATAAGCTACCTGCCTGCCAAATTACATTTAAAAACGTTGAGTAGTTTGGCTGAAATACCGTCAAATAGGTAGCTACATTTTTTTGAAGATCCCACGGGAACCCTTTCGTTTTTCGGGATAACAATTTCCAATAATGCTCTTCAGATCACAGGCTATCTGCCTGCCAAATTTCATTTAAATACGTTGAGTAGTTTGGCTGAAATACCGTCAAATAGGTAGCTACAATTTTTTGAAGATCCCACAGGAACCCTTTCGTTTTTCGGGATAACAATTTCCAATAATGCTCTTCAGGTCATAAGCTACCTGCCTGCCGAATTTCATTTAAATACGTTGAGTAGTTTGGCTGAAATACCGTCAAATAGGTAGCTACAATTTTTTGAAGATCCCACGGGAACCCTTTCGTTTTTCGGGATAACAATTTCCAATAATGCTCTTCAGATTATAAGCTACCTGCCTGCCAAATTACATTTAAATACGTTGAGTAGTTATGGCTGAAATACCGTCAAATAGGTAGCTACAATTTTTTGAAGATCCCACGGGAACCCTTACGTTTTTCGGGATAACAATTTCCAATAATGCTCTTCAGGTCATAAGCTACCTGCCTGCCAAATTTCATTTAAATACGTTGAGTAGTTTGGCTGAAATACCGTCAAATAGGTAGCTACAATTTTTTGAAGATCCCACGGGAACCCTGTCGTTTTTCGGTATAACAATTTCCAATAATGCTCTTCAGATTATAAGCTACCTGCCTGCCAAATTGCATTTAAATACGTTGAGTAGTATGGCTGAAATACCGTCAAATAGGTAGCTACAATTTTTTGAAGATCCTACGGGAACCCTTTCGTTTTTCGGGATAACAATTTCTAATAATGCTCTTCAGATCATAAGCTACCTGCCTGCCAAATTTCATTTAAATAAGTTGAGTAGTTTGGCTGAAATACCGTCAAATAGGTAGCTACAATTTTTTGAAGATCCCACAGGAACCCTTTCGTTTTTCGGAATAATAATTTCCAATAATGCTCTTCAGGTCGTAAGCTACCTGCCTGCCAAATTTCATTTCATTCCATACAGTGGTTTTAGCGTGATGCGACAACAAACATTCCCATATGGACAGACAGACAGACAGACAGACAGACAGACAGACAGACAGACAGACAGACAGACAGACATTTTTTTCAAAAATGCTATTTTTAGGTTCTGTGGCTTATATAGACCCCCTTTTTTTAATTTTCACTTAAATATTCTTAATGTACAGACATGACCCCTCTACAGATTTATTATATGTATAGATTTAAGATTTTTATTATATTAATGCATAAATTTACCATGACCCAGGAACTAGGAAAACTTTTTTCTTCGGCGGGATTCGAACCCGCAACCTCTCGCTTAACCACTGCGCTACAGAGGTCGTTCTATTGCAGTAGTGGTTCTAAACCCTTGCAACCGTGACATGTCTCACGGATCTAACATGGATCACGAATGTGATAGTTTTAACCATTCAAACTCATACATCACTCACGCATTGTGGCATACGAAAATTAGGTACCTAGATAAAAAACATCATTTTTTTTTTAAATTTGGAATCTTTTACATCATGTTTATTTGGTTCCGTACTAAGTTAGCAAGAACTTGTCAGGTATAATAATACCTTTTACATATAATAAACTCAACAAGAAATAAACCTACAATTAATAACAATCAATCCATCCCAAATTCACCCTTCCTTCGACATGATGCTGTCGCTAGTGAGCGTGTGGAGATTAGTGTTGTTTAGTATGCCGGGCGAGGTGTAGCCGAACTGAGTCTACGTAAGTCTGTTGATTGCGAATGTTCGAAAATCGAATTGCGGTTCAAAAGGAATTTAGAAAAAAGAAGGTAGAAATAAATTTGCCTGACGCCGTAAAACTGGCTGGTAAGTAATAATAAAATGGACTTGGGCGATAGTAAGGGATTCTTTGTATCAAACAGACTTGATATAAATAAATGATGGTCTACTAACTTAACAAGTTTAAAACTGGAGTTGTATTATAACTAGTTAACAGCGATAAATGTCTGTAACGTCAAAAGTATTTGTTTTTAAAGTTTAACCTAGACCTAGATTGTTGAACATATTTTTCATCTGTAAGTTAGTCTTTTAAATGTTCAAAGTGCCACAAAAATTTAAAATTTAGTGACATAAATGGAGAAGACATGAATGGATGTTTTCAAGAAAATTGAGTTCAGACTGTCACCTAAATATTTTAGAACACGTTGTAAAGTATAATAAGACGTACATTAATCTAAAGATCCGTCTTTAGAATTAATGTACTTAATACGTTACTACATATCCTAAAATGTTTAAGTGGCAGTTTTTTTTGCGATTCATCGATTCATATCTTCAAATATCGTCGTCACCATATTGGAGTGTAAAGCCGTGTTTCACCAAGCAATGTTAAATTTAACGCCATGTTAAAATACCATGCCATCTCATTCATTGACAGGAAATAAAAGGGATAACATGATATTTAACATGGCGTTAACTTTAACATTGCTTGGTGAAACACGCCCTAAGGGTGCCATTAGGAGACAAGTAATAACACCGAGAGTTGCAAGAAGACTATCTTTATTATATTAAATTGGGTTATATATCATATTATGACACTACTACACCACCCATCCAAAAGAAAAAAAAATGTTACATGGTTTCACTTCAGACATAATGGAGACTAGAAACTTGCCCTGTATCTTTGACTAGGATCCATGGTAAAATAGACGGGAATATAACCGGCAAAGCGGTCTCTATTAGAATTATTAGATTTATCCCGTAGAAATTATGAAAGTGGGGTGAAAAAATTGAACTGGGTCAAATTGTGAAAATAGGAAAAATATAGTTTGGTAAGCGCAGTATCGGTTGAGTATCTGAGTATTTCGCGATTGTTGTTACTTGCCATATGATTCGGAATCTAGTACGGGGAAAATTGAAAGCACTGAAATAACACCTCTAAACAATAGAGCTATAATATACAAGGTATAAAATAAATGAGTGATAATAAAATAAATTGTCGACATTTACCTAAATATGACTGTGAGTCTTGAATTTTTTTAAGACTTTTTATTTTTTTTATTAGTTATATTTTTAAAAAAAAATGTTGTTTTTATATTAACGATGTTTTATAAAATTATAGGTGAATTGCTGATCCCTGAAATAAAGACTTTTTATTTTATATATATTTTTTATTTTATAATACTTTAGGGTGTGCATGCCTCTTATGTAGAGTTTACTGTGAAAGTGCCATCGCTGTAAGAGGTACTTTTTACTTTCGTGTTTCTATGAGAAATTCCTCAATATCATACATTTTCCTATACAATAATTAAAAAAATATCACTTTCAGCGCTGATACTTTCAGAGTAAACTCTATATACGGGGCCCATACACACCCTAAAGTCTCATCACTCATTAATTTTACAGCCTGTTTGTCAGTTTGTAGAGGTGTTAAAATAAAAATATTTTCAACTCAACAATCGAATAGATTTTCAGAGGGTAACTTCCAGGCATGCCATACTACACTAGAAACAAAATGAGGTAACATACATTAAAAAAAAATACAGACGAATTGAGAACCTCCTCCTTTTTTTGGAAGTCGGTTAAAAATAAACTAGAATATTATATAATAGAATATAGGTAGTTTTCAAATGACCGGCTAAATATATGTATGTACAAAAATAAACCTACTAGTCTAAAAATATCATTGCCTAAAAGAGAATTGCTGAACTGAATTCCAAACTTGCTTTAAATTAAATTATGTTTAGGTTATCTTAGCTAAGGTCAAATAGATGATAATGATAATGTTAATGATAAGCATTATACCTATTCTGTTTTATATCTTGTCTATTTTAAATAGCTTGCCTAGTAATTAACTATTAGGTATTCAGACTTAATGGTCCAGCTGGAATTCTAGCTTAAAGCGCAAGCGGTTTTAGAGTCAAAGTTATAGTTATAAAATAAATTAATGATTAATTTATCTTACCTAGGTATCTTAATAATAATAGTTACCTTTAGATTAGTGCTTAGCTATTTGAAAGCAAAATGCCGCGATCATAAACACAAACAATAATTCAAATGTTAAGCTTAACTAATAAATCTAATAAAAAAAAAAGTAAAATCATAATTTTTTTAATCAATTTTATAATGAACCTTGTATAGTACAGTATTTGAACATAACTTACTCAAGTTACTTACTTAATCAAAGATAATAATAGGTCATGTGTCACTTGTGGCATCACCATTAATTTTAAACAAAAAAGTAACTTAAGTTCAGTTTGATTGAGTTTTAATAGCTACAATAAATGGTGTCAATAATTTTAATAATTCTGTCACATAATTACATGTGTTTATATACAATGCAAATAATCGATTACAACAGATGATTACAGCAGATTATGACGGAATATAATCGATTTTGTATTATGAAATCGATAATGCGCCTTTACACACGTGTCGCAGCTCCACAGCGCGTGTGATAAATATTGAAAGAAAATGCGAAATTTAAATAATGAATAGCCGCCCTGTACCTAACAGGGCGGCGATTCTCTGGCCTCGAACTTAGTTCCGAATATTAGTATCCCACCAAAAACATTTTCATGTAAAAATGTTGTCAAGACGAGGCTACACAGCTTACCCTGTGAAAAAGTTATCAGATATATGTAGTATATAGCCAAGCTCTACACTACACCTTAATCAAAATCTATCAAAAAGTGGTTAGATCTCATGTAGAACCAAAATTCTTGATCTATGCGCCCTTACTTCACCAGGCTTAACTTCACTTACGCTACATTGCAGTTAAAACGTGATGCTTGGCCGTTTTATTTAGCACACGATTAATGAATTCGTATGAAATGTTCGTAACGGTAGCAAAACGGTCAAGTATCACGTTTTAACTGCAATATAGCGTAAGTGAAGTTAAGCCTGGTGAAGTAAGGGCGCATAGATCAAGAATTTTGGTTCTACATGAGATCTAACCACTTTTTGATAGATTTTGATTAAGGTGTAGTGTAGAGCTTGGCTATATACTACATATATCTGATAACTTTTTCACAGGGTAAGCTGTGTAGCCTCGTCTTGACAACATTTTTACATGAAAATGTTTTTGGTGGGATTTCATTTATTTTTGTAAGCTGGTTAATGGACTTCTTTTAATTTAAAGATAACCTATTTTGACCCCGGGCCTTTACATACGGAAAAGAGAACAGTCCGCGCCTTAGCCTAGTGACGCCTAGTGAAAACGTAGTGATTATATTCTCTTTGCCTAGTGACGTCGACTGATGTCACCCTCAATATTATACCGTGTATAAACTTTCACCGCAACTTTTAAGAGATAGATGCGGATTTTCTAATAAATGTCTCGTCCATATTTCTTTATTTGTTATATTATTATATTATAATCATATTATATATAAATATAAATTATAAAATATACATTATTTTATTGCTGGAGTGAAACTTCTTATTTGGATATTCTAGGATGCCACTAGTTTCTAGTTTCTAAATTCAACACTAATAATTCGAGAATTTGAGAATTACTTATATATACGAGGGAGATTGTCTTTAATAAAGCATGTTGATACTTTTTAAAATATTTCCATCTGTTGGTCACTAGAGATACTAATTCTCGTACGGCTCTTATAAACTTACGCGAAGTGCATATACCTAAGTGCAACTTAGCATTTTTGAAGGAAAAAAAAAATGTATTTATTTTTAGTTTTTAAAAATAGCTTTAAGGTTTCTTTTGATTATGGCCATCTTTAAACGTCATGACGTGACGTGTTAAAAATCATAATTATTATTATTATGTTAATAGTCATAAGATTGAACACTAAAATTATTTATACATTGATCGTGTAATATTTTCGTTTATTGTTATCATTATAACGTTACCGACTGTTAAATGTGTTGATAAATGTGTGTTTAGAAGTTTCACAGTTCCAAACATAGATTGCGCTGGTAGCCACCTACATCGCGCTATCGAAGTGTCGAACGGTTTTTACATAAGATTCCCTCTAATCACAACAATCACGATTCACGTTGTTATAGCATCAGCGTAAGATTTGCCGGACCGATATCAAGTGATCGACGTAATATTATGTTTAATAATATACAGTATACACTGCTGCCTGTTAATTCTTACCTAATTTTTACTTACCAAATAAATAATACCTAATTTTAAATAAGTGGATAAAAAACTAATTTTCTCATAGATATATTTTTCATTTACAAAAAGTCGGTCACCGATTAATAATCGGAATCAAATAGAGCATACTGATTGCAGTAGTGCAACGCACTCAAATAAATAAAGTCGGATAGAAATAATATGGAGCAAAAATCTGACCGATTATCGGTCCTACAAAAAGTAGGTCTTATTTTTTTATGTACTTGTATAATTTTGTATAATATAATATTTCTTTTATGTATTAAAGATCATATCCGTATAATAAACATATTAAACATCCATTTTGTACCGTCCACCACATTGGATTCAAAATGGCGGCATTTATATTTTAATAATTTTTTTGTTGGTTTTGTAGCAATAACAGCTTACATAAATAATATCAGCTTACTAGGACGTCAGGAAGTACCTTATGAATTTTGATGATCTATAAATGAGTCAGTGACGAAATCTGGTGTTTTTAGCCATCGATAAAACCTAAAGTATAATAGCTACGACATACAAACTTTGTATGTTTCATGTTTTTACCGGTGTCATTATAAGTTGAAAATTTCAACTATGTAGCATCATCCAAAGCAAAGTTATGAGAGTTCAAAAAAACGACGAAACCTTTCGAGAAAAGGTAGGTAGTGCCCTTGCGCTTCGCTTGGCTCGTCTTGACGGGGGCACTCCCGTGCCCCCAGATATCCCGCTCGCACACGCGCTAAATCTCATTCGCATGAGCGGGACAGACCGATAGTAAAAACTAAGTTCGAGGCCTGAGAATTAGGGCCCAGGTCTGATAACGAAAATGATGACTAAATAAAAAATAATACGGTCAGGGTGATGTGCGATTGAATTTCTTCATAGTGCAGTGACATTTAAATTGGTGGCATTTTAGCCGCCTATACCAATATTTGTTCTAAGTTACTTTGGATTGTAGATTGTATGATCATGGACACTAAGGCTTGTATTAACAAGAAGTCTCAAACAGGTTGGGTTTGTGGACTTGAGGACCTATTTGACAGAAAAAAACGTTTCGTTTCACTTTTTAAAATGAAGAACTTTACATAAAGTAAACACAATAACAATTATTAGACAGTGTCTAATCACTATTTATTTCAAAAATATAAATTTAAACAATAATTGAAATATGTCCAATAACTGTCTTATTATATTGTGTCCAATAATTGTTTGCTTGAAGTTGGGAGTCACAAAAAATTATGACAAAAAAAAATTTTATTGTCATGATAGCTCATTTTATCTAGTGTCAAAATATCTCTTTAGATATTACTAAATTACTATAATAGCCGAAGAAAAAATATTTTTAGTTTATTCGCTTAACTGTCCAATAACTGTCAGTTTACCCTAGTTAATTTTATTCTTTTTTAAAGCGTAAAAATAAAGATTATAGGTACTTACATATTTTAATGTTTTTCTGTAATCTCTATTATTACGTCTATTACGGTATAAAAATAAAATAAATTAAATTACTATGTAACATTAATAAAGTTCACTTTTAAAATGGAAACGAAACGTTTTTTTTTATCTGTCAAATAGGTTCTCAAGTGAGGTTGGGTTTGATACTTCTATGTTAATACGGGGCTGAGTTCATCGACAGTACTTTGCCATCTGCGCAAACAATAACATAACTATGTGTATATTTATCAAATCATACACCACTCCCATACGACGTAAAACAGCTAAAGTCTGCTAAAGCAATCACTGGAGACCCTCATATAATATTACCTTTTCTTAGGAATAATGAGTTCTCGCTTAGATGCACTTTACTTTTGCATAATATTGTGTTGAATAGAATAATTTACATTCATATAATATTTGACTGGATTTGACTGGAACAGGTTAACCTAAACTTAAAAGGTAACTGTAAAGACAGGCTGTCTTATAATTATATTATTATTATTACAGCTACTAAATAGGGACTGATTCATAAATGATTCGACAAGTTCCCTGCGTAACAGCCATGTTATACAGTCTGTAAAAAGATCAGTCACTATAACTTTGAGATACGATTATACTACGTTTCCTCATTTTGGAAATGTATTTTTTTAATACTTACTTACTTACTTACCTATTTATTGTTGTCAAAAACTAAAAAAAAAAATATTTTTACCATTTGTTAAGTTTTTGTCGCAAAAATAATAATAGCAAATTTTTTTTTAAATTTTTGTAAAAAAAAAAACTTATTATAAAAAACACATTTCTAGAATTAGAAAAGGCAGTATATCATATCCCAAAGTTATAGTGACTGCTCTAATTACACGAGTTATAGCTGTAATAATAATATTATAATTATATGACATCCTGAATTTACAGGTTTTTCTTATCTCAATACTTGTCGTGCTAAGCGTTGACCAATAACCACGCGGTAAGTATTTATAATAATACCTGTGTAATTCAATTAAACCGGCCACCTTCACAAAAATTCATGGAGCTAAATTGAATATCCTAATGTCTAGGACTTAGAAAACCACCTAAGATTTGTTATAGAAACATAGAAGTAACTAGTGTTGAAGAAAACTTAGCAATTCAAATAATATCGTGTATTCCAATTTGATAATAGGAATACAGTAAATATAAATGAATTTGATAGAAAAGTAGTTAAGTCTGACTTGATAGTCCAACCGCTGGGTAAAGAGAACATAGATTAGAGTAATACTTCATCATATAGAAGAAGCCGCATATTCATTCAGCCGCTGTTTTATTTCCTCTATATGGCACCATCTATCTTAGTTCCTACGGTTAGTCAAACAGGTGATGCAAGTTGTTTTATTTATTTAAAATTGCCAATACTAGTTCAATAAGAAATCCTAAAAAATTAATTAGGAATTATTCAAATTAGTCCTAGAAATTATTCTAATCAGGCCCTTTTTGTGGTTGTGTAAAAGTATGTGTCACGCTTGAAAAAATACACGCATTCATGCGATTGCGTTGTGTAAGGCGTAGGATGTTGCGCGCGCAGCGGCGTGCTATTGGGTCAAGGACGAGCGCGAGAAAACTTGGCGGATTACTTATTAATAAAATTAATATTAAAACACTTTATTGCTCACATATTACATAGTAAATAAACTTAACAATAAAACTATTAATTGTAAAAAATAATATACTTTTAAGAAACAAATATGATGTATAACGAAAGTTAGTTTAAAGTTTCAAATAGAACTTAAACTACAAAGCATGAGAAAGTTTGAAAATTTTAGCATCGTTTCGTAATTATAAATATTCGTAGATTATTGATAATGTAGTGATATAGTTTTAAAGGCGTGTTTCACCAAGCAATGTTAAAGTAAACGCCATGTTAAATATCATGCTATACCTCTCGTATTTCCTATCAATGAATGAGTTGGCATGGTATTTTAACATGGCGTTAACTTTAACATTGCTTGATTAAACACGGCCCAAAGATCATTTTTTTATAAAAAGCTAAAATGTTAAAAGACTGGTTACAGCAATAAGTAGCATATTTGTATTATAATTGGGCTATACCTACCTTATCACGAAAATTTGGATCTCGTTCAAATAGATTTTACCGTTTGTATTGCTTTATGTTAATTTTATTAACGCCTGTTATAGATATAATTGTTGATTAGATATAACATTATCTTTCTCATTTAGACAAGCGATTAACGTTAACAGGCGTTAGTGAAATTGGACTAATTGTATTAATAAATTAACCGTCACATTAATTTAAAAAAGTACGTGTATAATAAAACTAGTATTCTCATAAATTTCTACTAAAAATATTTACACTGTAACGATGATAGCAAAAATGCTTAAATATTATTAAACTTATCGCGATTCAGTCACGAAAAATCGCCGAAACAAATGAAACTCACGTGCAAGCCTTCCCGCTGAATTCACGAAGGTCAGCCCAACCGCCAGGAAAGTGAAAACAAAAACACGTCGATCACACCCGAGTACATCCATTGTTATTTATTTAAAACACCGATTGTTCTAGCTCCTTCTCATCTCACAAAATCTGGCGAATGTGTCACAAATCCTGGCGATTTTTCACGCAACACTGGCAAATCCGAGCGCGCGCTATGCATGCACTGCGTGCATTAAAACAAGCCTATCCTGATCGAGGCAAATCGCGTTTGCCGGCAATTGGCACATCGCAGGCGTCTAGGGTTGTCACCGAACAGACTAAATACAAGAAATCTGACTTAAAATATTAAAATATATCTCGTAAGGAGGTGGTTAAACAGTTTTTCTCATAGTACGAATATCTCTAGAATTTCTACTAAAATTTACAATTGTTAAAAAACCATTTAGACTGGAAACATGCCTACTTATCTCCATTGATTCGATAATATTAGAATGTATACATTACATAAAGACGGTAGCGATTAATGATGCACAGACCGATATATTCTTTTTTGGAAATTTAAATTGTTCTTCTTTTTTGATTTTTTTAACCGACTTCAAAAAAAGGAGGAGGTTCTCAATTCGTCTGTATGTATAATATTTTTTTTTTTTTTTTTTTTTTTTATGTATGTTCAAGGATATTTTCGTCAATTATAGACGGATTTCAAAAATTTTTTTTTTGTTGTATAGAGTTCACTTCTGAGGTGGTCCCATTTTCACCAGGTCAGGATCTGATGATGGGATCCAGGAGAAATCGAGGGCAACCACCGAAAATTGTATGCTCGTATGGTGTTTTTGTTACGTAATCATGTCTTACTCAGGTATATGCTTCCGGGTGTCAACATCTGATGCTGCTGTGCTGATGATGAAGCTACAGTACTCCTTAACGGTTAGGATTAGGAGTTGGAAGGCAGTACTGCAATTGGTCGATGGAAACTATTTAGTAGTATGTAGGGCTAACATGTTGCTTGTGAGGTATGCTTGAATCAACATCTGATGCTGCTGTGCTGATGATGAAGCTACAGTACTCCTTAACGGTTAGGATTAGGAGTTGGAAGGCAGTACTGCAATTGGTCGATGGAAACTATTTAGTAGTATGTAGAGCTAACATGTTGCTTGTGAGGTATGCTTGAATCAACATCTGATGCTGCTGTGCTGATGATGAAGCTACAGTACTCCTTAACGGTTAGGATTAGGAGCTGGAAGGCAGTACTGCAATTGGTCGATGGAAACTATTTAGTAGTAGGTATGTAGGGCTAACATGTTGCTTGTGAGGTATGCTTGAATCAACATCTGATGCTGCTGTGCTGATGATGAAGCTACAGTACTCCTTAACGGTTAGGATTAGGAGCTGGAAGGCAGTACTGCAATTGGTCGATGGAAACTATTTAGTAGTAGGTATGTAGGGCTAACATGTTGCTTGTGAGGTATGCTTGAATCAACATCTGATGCTGCTGTGCTGATGATGAAGCTACAGTACTCCTTAACGGTTAGGAGTTGGGAGCAGTACTGCAATTGGTTGATCGAATGTATGTAGGGCTAACGTGATACTTGTAATATACCATCCAGACTCACGGCGAGAAATCTCGTCGAGAAGTCTCGCCGGCCCTTCTCGCGAGAACAAGCAATTTATCCACACTCTCATTTTTCTCATTCGTGATCTGTTTCCTATGCAGTATGGACGACATTAACGAATTGAAACTGCAGCAGGTTTGGCTGTGTGTTATTGCATATTATAACTTTGTCAATGTCGTTGGGTCTACCCATGATAGTAAAAAATATAAATACCTAATAAGTATTATATTATCAAACTCTTTCAACTAAGTACCTATTAATAACAATTATAGCTTCCTAAAAATATGACCAATTCGACAAACGGACGTTGTAATTAGTGACTATATATTAAATAAACTGAAACCCTTAAGTAAATGAACTAGCATCTATTTAAGTTCACAACGCATCAACACAACTAAAAATCGAGAAATAAAATGACTTTTAAAAAAAAATTAAACCGACTTCAAAAAAAATAACTAAAAAGCGATAAATAAACTAATGTATCTACTTAATGCATAATATATACCTACAATTATTTAAATATTTACAACTCAATACCTAATACTTTAACAAAGTCATCTTTAACTATTTAAATATTTACAGTTATCACTTATTTTTGAAGTCGGTGCCAGCCAAACAAATAAATGTAATTAAGAATACTGACCGACACTAAAATTCAAAGCAAAACTAAAAATACGAATTTGCATAAGCGCGCTGAAATAATCTATTTCAACGCGCTTGCCAGCCGCGCGCGTCAAACAACACAACAGACTATGTTACCTAGGCTGCAGGCTGGCACCGACTCCAAATATAAGTGATAACTGTAAATATTTAAATAGTTAAAGATGACTTTGTTAAAGTATTAGGTATTGAGTTGTAAATATTTAAATAATTGTAGGTATATATTATGCATTAAGTAGATACATTAGTTTATTTATCGCTTTTTAGTTATTTTTTTTGAAGTCGGTTTAATTTTTTTTTTAAAAGTCATAATAATATAAATTCTTCTTTTTTGATGTTTTATTTTTTAATAATATTAATTCTTCTTTTTTGATTTATTATTTTTTAATAATTTAAATAAAACACAAACAAAGGTTAAGATTATTATCACATTGAATACACCAACAAAAAGTTAACATGGATACCTCTCAAAGTAAATGCCATCACGCGTTTAGAGGAAAATTAAAGAAATCATCTTCCTCACTTCATCAGATGTCGGTTTATAAAAAAGAAACTACGTTTACAAAAAACCGACTTCAACAACTAAATAACATAAACATTGTTTTTTGTAAACTTAGTTTATTTTTAATTTTTTACTTTTTAGTGTCTCAAAGACAAATTAAAAGATAAATCCGACCACACGCACTCCAAATTTATAATTTCCACCTCTTTTTGTGTCGAGGGTCAATAATTATAAATATAAAAGTGATATAATCCTAAATACCGAAACTAAGTAACGAAATCATCAATATAAAAAATGTTTAGACAAATTTTGATTTGTTAAAAATTTTGCTGAAATATGAACATAAAATAAAAACTACAACTCCAAACTAAGTAAAATTTTTATGGGACCAAATGACAGCTATTTTGCGTCGAATAAAAAGAGAATCACGCAAATTGGATCATTAACCTCAGTGTTATCAATTTACATACACAAAAAAAAACAGGCCGAATTGAGAACTAAAAGTCGTGATATTTTATCCAAACATGTAGCAACCCTACGTACGTCCGAATCAAATAAGACTCGTTGGTTTGCTCTTGCAAAATGTTGACATTGTACTTACCGTGATTCGGTGTTATGATAATTTTAAGGTCCAAGTGTTGCAATGCAACCCAAGGGTCCTAATTAAGATTAAACTTTGTGAAAGACAATGTTGTTTACCAACTTTTGAATTCTATATGTACACAATTAACGTATTCTCATGATTGTACTATGGGAACCACTTAAAAATATATTTAAGACATATCATAAAATAGAGTCAAAAAGAAATTCAAATTTCATTGTTAGTTTGTATGCTATTTTTATGTAAATTACATTTTCTGTAATAAATATCGTAATGTTCAATTCATAATATTTTATTTTAGCACTTATACAGTTCTCCCTTTTGGGCTTTCATTACAAAAATATTCTACAATTAATGTAACAACATAGAATAATCAAAAGTTTTCTTAGTCAAACAAACAATGTATAATATTTTAATCAAGATTAATATAATTATTTCGTAATCGTATTATTATAATTAATTGCTTTATTTTAATGATTGTTACATTTTATCAGTAATATTTATACAAATTTTTATCTACAAGTATTTAAATACTTGTGCAATGTAAAGGGTAACTTCAAATTCAATGTAAAGGTTTTTGAAGTAAAATCCATAATTTAAGCAACTTCTTTCTTTTCCTGCCGATCAAACTTTTGCACTCTCTGTAGAGTGTTACAAAAAGTGTGATCGGGCGAGGCGAACGAAAGTTGAGAGGGCGAGAGAGCCTCGCTGGTACGCGCATACATTTTTTTCTCTCTGTCTCTTACAGCCAATTGAGTTTCAAATATCTAAGACATAGTGGAGGACTATTGTCATACTCATACATATCGATGGAGCTAGAGAATTTTCACTTTAACCGTGTGGCACGCGCGCTCGCTAGTTTTTTTTTTACATAAAGTTACAAAAAATTGTAATCGCATTCTACGTCCACTTACAGCAGCTGCGTATTCATAACTAGCTGTAGATTTAGAATGATCCTGGTCACCTGATACAGGCGTAATCTTACTAGGTGACTATGATTTCTACTCAATTACTGTAAACTGTTTTTTGGATTTTTTTTAATAATCTATCTAGAGAGTAGTATGAAAATTATGACAGCACCCGTACAATTGACATTCGATAACGGTACGAAGACATAGCTGTGTTTAAAAGCTTCAACTTGAACTGTTATTATGTGGTATGTGGGACAAATCTTGTGAGTTAAATTAGGACCATTTCCTTTCGTTAGATAAGGTTGAAATTTGGTTTAACAACGTAACTTTAGTGACAATGCAATTATATGGTACCATGAAGCTGATCTCAAGATGGAGTCGCAAGGTGGCCATAGGAACTCCTAAACTAAACAAGATAAAACCGCCGAGTTTGGACTCGATTTAATAGTCCCGACAAGATTTCTTGTCCTACATGACAGCCAGCGTCTCAAAATGGCATCGGAAGGTGACCATAGGAACTCCTAAACTAAACAAGATAAAACCGCCGAGTTTGGACTCGATTTAATAGTCCCGACAAGAGCTCTTGTTTTACATGACAGCCAGCGTCTCAAAATGGCATCGGAAGGTGACCATAGGCACTCCTAAACTAAACAAGATAAAACCGCCGAGTTTGGACTCGATTTAATAGTCCCGACAAGAGCTCTTGTCCTACATGACAGCCAGCGTCTCAAAATGGCATCGGAAGGTGACCATAGGAACTCCTAAACTAAACAAGATAAAACCGCCGAGTTTGGACTCGATTTAATAGTCCCGACAAGAGCTCTTGTTTTACATGACAGCCAGAGTCTCAAAATGGCATCGGAAGGTGACCATAGGAACTCCTAAACTAAACAAGATAAAACCGCCGAGTTTGGACTCGATTTAATAGTCCCGACAAGAGCTCTTGTCCTACATGACAGCCAGCGTCTCAAAATGGCATCGGAAGGTGACCATAGGAACTCCTAAACTAAACAAGATAAAACCGCCGAGTTTGGACTCGATTTGATAGTCCCGACAAGAGCTCTTGTTTTACATGACAGCCAGCGTCTCAAAATGGCATCGGAAGGTGACCATAGGAACTCCTAAACTAAACAAGATAAAACCGCCGAGTTTGGACTCGATTTAATAGTCCCGACAAGAGCTCTTGTCCTACATGACAGCCAGCGTCTCAAAATGCCGTCGGAAGGTGACCATAGGAACTCCTAAACTAAACAAGATAAAACAGCCGAGTTTAGACTAGTTTGAATAGTCTTGACAAGAACTCAGAGCATTTAAATAAAAGCTTGTTTTTAGCACTTTTTAAATTAATATTATTTTCCTGCTTACTTATTGTTCATATCTCTTATGCTACATTACAACATAGGTCTCGAGATGGCGTCGGAAGGTGGCCATAGGAACTCCTAAACGAAACAAGATAAAACAGCCGAGTTTAGACTCGTTTGAATAGTCTTGACAAGCACTCAGAGCATTTAAATAAAAGGTAGATTTTAAAACTTTTATAATTAATATTATTTTCCTGCTTACATATTATTCGTATGTTTTGTACACTAGCAAAATAGCCGGAGACGCAAGATGGCGTCCGCGTTGTTGAGTGTTGACTACAACGTTTTGCAATATTTTAGGATATTATTTGTTTTGATGCAACATGATCTACACTGTAGCATATAAAAATTCATATTCCTCTAACGAGATCAAGGTTCCACGAGTAAAACCAAAGGTCACATTTCCCAATATCTCGCTATTTAATAAGACTTTCCCAATAATATTTGCCAATTATCATTTATTAATAAAATTATACGATTTCGAATTCTATTTTGCACAATCTATAAATAATACGTGAAGCAAAAATTTTAGGTGCAGTTTTTGGACAATTTTGCGAACATAGGTGTATGAAATTTGGCATATTTAAAGTTTACGAGAAGAAGGTCTGCGGATCGCTAATATTTATGTAAAGAACAACCTAAAGATAATGAAAATAATAGCCACAGCAGCTCTCTCCCTCTAACATACATTACATAACACGTTTGACACATATTTTGTCAATCTAACATTCTATTATTCGTTTGTCTCTTATTTAAAATTATTGCTTTTTGTGTTCGAAATTCGTAACTGGCCAGTGGTGTTACTGAAATTGTAAAGATAGATAATATTATGTATTTGCAACATTAAACTCTATCCCCGATTTATAAAACACAGGGGTGTTGTAAGTTTGACGTGCCTCTGTCTCTCTGTTTTTGACATCGTAGCTCCGAAACGCTTGAACCGATTTTGATATAGTTTTTTTGTTTCAAAACTGATGTGATAAAACACTCTGGGTGTTCCTAAATAATTTATCATAATCCAGTAATCGCTTACTGCTTGACTATTCGGGTGTAACATAATCTAATTATTTTTTCTTTTTTAGAATTCCTTATTCAATTTTACATCAAAATTACTATAATTAGTGTTTGTACAATTTCTTCTTAAAATGTGTCTGTAGGTATATATTATAGTGATACTCTGATCGTCTAGCCTTGTGTGGCCAAGTCGGTCAGGGCTCTCTTGGTTAACCCTTAATCACCTAGCATACGTCTCACAGACCCGGACGAATTTATATTCGTGAAAATTTTTGTTCCGGAGTGTTGTCTAAACTTGTTCGCTCCTGTACCTTTTCCCTACGTCCCTCGGTGCCACGGTGCAGCTCGTAGTAGTCGCACGTGTACGCGTTTGTCTGTGGTGAGTAAAAAACTGTCACCGGGAGTCTGAGAGACCCCTGTTAGGTGGTTACGTGACTTATTAAGATTTGAGTATTTTTTTTGTTTTAGTTAAAAATGGCTTCTAAAGACAGAATCATCCAGCGGTGGTTAGAAGAAGAATTGTCAGACGACGAAAATGTTCCAAATGACGAATGTAGCGATGTTGAGTCTGATATAGGCATAGAACATGTGATAGAAGAAAGTTGCTGGTCAGACTCAATAGTAGTAGTCAGACCAATTAAAAGACAGGCCTAAATTTGCGAAATTGCTTCGTCCGTTATGAACTGTTCCACATGCTACTCTCGAAAAAAAAAGGCAAACCAGATGCCTGGAATGCTCAAATAAATTATATTTACTCTGCCGTGAAAACCTGTTAGTTTAGGCTTTGCAATTTTATTTAATTTCTTTTTTTATTGAGTATTTTTAATTTGTTTTATGTTCTTTAGTTACTAAATATTCAAAAACAAGTAAAAAGAAGTTCCTAAAACAAGTTATTACTTTAAAAGATCTCATTATCCAAATATATTAGTTTATAAGTAAATATTACAAGTGTTGATTACCTAATTGAGGTTTTAAAAAAACTACTTTGATTTTCATGTTCGTTTCTTTTTCTAATAAATAGTTTATTATATTTGTAACCGAACATTTATTCAAAAACCAAAACTTACCTCATAACATTTTTTAAACTAGGACAATTTTGTGCTGGGGCCTCACAGACGTATGTTAGGTGGTAGTGTGACAATAATATATGCTAGGTGGTTAAGGGTTAATATAATTGGGGTCCCCAATTACACGCCATATGAGTATGAGTGTCGCATGGCAGGGTTCTGTAGCAATTATACATGTGATAGATCCTAAAAAAACACTTGACGGTAGTAAATTCAGAAAGCAATTTAATGCCTTCGTACTCCAATGGTTTATTATATACATTTTATATTATAAACATAATTAAACCTTGTTTTTAAGTTTGGTATGGACAATGCAGTCTGATCATCTGATTGACAGGAAAGATGTCCTATGGGCATGTCAAATTCAGCAGCGCCTGTTCTCCACCAGTCATGCCGGGTATCCGTAAGAGGAAGATAGTGTGCTTATGTATTGCGCACACACTTGGGTACTACCTATAAAATGACTCCAGCCGGCTTCGTTTGATCTAAACCGGCCGCCGACACCGAAATCGGAGTGGAAGCTTATTATTATTTTTGTGTTATGACTGACTGAAACTGACACCGAAACTGCGAGCGAATATAGAGATAATAAAATGAGATGATGATGACTAAATAATAAAAAGAGATGATGATGAATGACTAAATAATAAAAAGAGATGATGATGAATGACTAAATAATAAAATGAGATGATGATGAATGACTTAATGATAAAATGAGATGATTACTTTTGAGGCTTTAATATTAAACACTAGTTAATGTTAGAAGCCTATTTACTGGCTGTCAATGTCACTGCCGGAATGACAAGAACAGCATGTGACTTGAGAGTTACTTAATTTAAATATGGTTTATCATTCAGTCGTTATAAGTAAAAACGCTCTCGAAAAATACATATCCGTTTTATTTTGTTATTTTTTTATTCCCAACAATAAAAAAATATTTTTGGCGTCCGTAGTCCCTACCCAAAGGATAGAATCGGAACGCAACTATTACTACCTGTCTGTCTGTTTGCTTATCCATCTATTTGTCACCAGATAAATAAAATTAAATACTAAGGGCCGATTTTTCAATCATCAGATAACTTAGATAAACTAAGGAATAATTATGTGACTTTGACAGATTTTGTATGGAACAAATGTCAAAGTCACATGTTTATTCAACAGATAAAAGTTATATGACGATGGAAAAATCGGCCCTCAGTTGAATTAATTTTCACATAAGTACGTAGGTATAATGTATATTTTCAGTTACCACAATAACAACAAATACGCCCGGTTTCTGAAAGACTGAAGAAATCGTCGATCAGCTAATCTGAACGCTGATTGCTGAACATCACTAGCAACAACGTTCGCATTCGCTATGTTCATTAATGAGCGTTCAGATTAGCCGATCGACTTTCAATAGCTGGGCGATAGTAAAACACCTACATTTTTTAATGATAGCTTTCGTGCACATTTATTTATTTATCTCATTTTTGTTGAATTTAGATACCATAACGTATTTATACAGTGTCTTGAAATTGTACAGGAACTAAACCAAAGACATTGCGAGACAAATCTGGACCGGCCAAACAAAAACAGCAATAAAAGCCTTTTTCTTGAAAAACACCTCGCAGTTTCCAGAAAAATGAAGCCAAACTCATTCAACTTGCCCGCGTACCGTATCTACTACGCCAGCACTTAATAACAAGTAAGTAAATAGCAGCCTTCAAAGAAATATGAACAAAATAGTTTTGGATAGCCTCCAAGAAAAGCTTAAAGTGTACTGTATTATGTGTTCATACGGGTAACTTTAATTTGTTAACCTTTCTGCTGAAACTAGAGATTTCTGTTTTGGTAAAATATTTTCCAGCAGAATTTTATACTTTTAAATAAAACGATTACTAAATCAAGTGACTGCCTTTATCTTTCCCACAAGCAGTGCTACTGACATAATATTAAAAACTATCGATGCTCATGCTGCCATTTTAAATAATGCACCGTGCAAAAGACAACGACACGTTAATTTGAGTTTCATTTTTAGGGTTATGTACCTACCCAAAGGGTTAAGAACGGGACCCTATTGGTAAGACTCTGCTTAGACTTTCCGTCCGTCTGTCACCTGGCTAGGTACAGCCATGAACCGTGTCAGTCAGACAGTTGAATTTTTCACAGCTGATATATATCTGACGCCGTTATAACAACAAATACCAAAAAAAAAAATTAAGACATGAATCGATGAAGGTGATATGTCTCAAAAAAATTACCCAGAAAATTGAGTTTAAACAGTCACTTAAGCTTTTCAAGATAATATGTACCTAGTAACTCATAGTTTTGCTGCATATCACCTTCATCCATTCATGTCTTCAAACATTTAGGGGGCTCCCATACAAAATTGTGAATTTTTTGCTCGATTTGTACGGACTTTGTGCTTAAGTCCGACTCGTACTTGGCCTTTTTTTGTTCACACCAGAATCGTAACGGAGCACAAAACTCTAATCAAACATCAACTATAAACGAGTTAAAAAATGTATGTAACCACTGAATTTTCTAGCAGTAATCGAACTGATGATGATGAATAGCTCAGCCCAGTCGCTTTCACTTCAGCTTTAAAAATAACTAGATCAAAATGGGGGGGTTGTGTTCTGTTGAGGGTTAAAAATTGTAACAAACAATCTGCTAATGTACGGTATTATAAATTATAATGTGTCATATAAATGGAAGTGTTTTTCCGAAGTTCAAGGTCACTGTAGATAATATTTCGTTTTTATAGGTCCTTTTCACATTGCCAGTTGCCATTATACAAAATTTTATTACGTTTATATACCTAAGGGGTTGAATGAAGATGGTAAATATTTCATTTTTACCAGTGTCCTTTTATTAGACACTTAAGTATTGTAGAGGCTTATACTACACTCTACAATATTCATATTATTACATCCGAAATGATGTAATAATATATTGACATTTGTAAATTTTATATGAAAAGAGCAATTTTCCATCTTTTTGGTAAAATATGGCCCCATGCGAGTTTGTTACGCCGGTTCTTCTCGCTGGTTTAGTCCCGAACCGATGGTTGGCATCATATAGTAACGACGTTCAGAAAACAATATTTTGTAAAAAAATATTCTGAATAAAATGATTTAATTTTGATTTTATCAAAATGCATTTTTCTCTTTCTCGTTTAAAGGGAAAATATTTAACCACCTACCAAATAACAATTTGAAACAAAATTAAAATGTTCAAGTAACCTGCTAATAGTCAAGTAGTAAGCGAACTGTTTAGTTAAATGGGCTGCCATTTAAGCCATATTTTCTCTTTAGAAAATAAAGAGTTTATTTATTTAAAAAAAACTTTGAATCATAAAATATTTAAATTGGTTCATCCGTTTGGGATCCGATTGGATGGCCTACCTATGTATTTCACTCGCTCCTAGCCAGAGTGGCCGGGAGCGGGGGAACCACGGCCAGAGGCTAGAGCCTCTCTACGTGGGGTCGAAGGGCCCGGTATTGGAGATACCAGGGCCGAAGTGAATTCTTAGTTTTTCTAGGAAAAACCCCCCGCCTATCGCGGGGGAAAACCGTTGCGCTGAGGGAGAGAGCCATGGTAGGCTGAGACCTGAACGGCAGGGCAACGAGCAGTGCGTGGGAGCCGGAGAGCGTGTATGGTTCCACTCCCCCAACACCGCCCCTCGCCCCGCGGACCAAACCCTACCATTGCTGGGGGGAGGAAAATACACTAGAGACGTTTTTTTGAGGGCAAAACCCCCGCGTCAGGGCGCGGAGAAAAACCGATGGACAAAAACTTTATTAAAATCAATCGCCTGAAGGGCTAGACTTGGCGAGCGGTCTTTAACCGTCTCACGGACCCGTCCGACCAGGGGATTGTGGGGGGGCTCCGGGAGCCAGGAGGGGGGGGGGAAGGGCAAGGGGATGCCGAACGTTCGTTTACACGATTGAAACAGTATGGGGCACTTGGTGCACCTGCACACCGTACGCCTTCCTTGCGGAAGCGGTGGGTACAGCATTGTCCGGGGCCGGGCTGTTGGATCCTCGCCAGTCGTTCGGGTTCCTTCCTCTGCAGGAACCACTCGATGCCGAGGATATCCGCGGGCGGGCTCGGGGACTCTGCCGTAATATATAAATGATATAAATAAAAATCCGCTCTGTGCAGAGAGCGCGAAGCGGGGAGGTAGGCTGTTTGGGGGGGGGGAGGCGACGAGGGAGGCTACCAGACGGGAAGCCTCTGGCGCTACGGGAAGGATAGCGGGAAGGACATGGGTGCCGGTCTGGATGTCGGATATGGTGTCCAAGGCCAGTATAAGTAGATCTTGAAGTAGATCAAGGGTAGGTGTGGGGGTAGGGATTGGATGGACAGACGCGTGAAACTTATAACACCTCTCTGTTTGTTGCTAAAAAAGGCAAGTTATTTGGTTTATTTATTTATTTATTTAATGTCGCTTCAAAATCTGGTTAATTAGGGACCATTATAAAATACATGTTTTAATATAAGTAACTTAAATTAATTGGTTGATATAGTTAGATGTGTAACACCATAGCTTGAGGTTTATTATCTACTTCGTGCTTGAGGTAATAAACCGATTTAGATACGATTTCGTTTAGTTGTATTGTAAGCGAATGATATTTCTTCTTATCTTCACCCCCTTGTTATGTAGTATGTTCCTACTACTAAAAAGTGTTGTTCAATTTATGTTTTATTTTCTAGTTGGAGGAATACCTTTTCGACTATTTTCTACATAAATGTTTAAAATGTTTGACTGCAATCCCAGACCGCGGGGTCTGGGATTGCAGTCAATCAAGTTAAGATAGGATAGTTTATGATTCGCTTTATTTTATGTGTGTGTGGGAAGTTTGTACAAACTTGTTGGCACTAAGACTGAGTATAACAAAGAGTAGTCTAACGATTGATAAAAATAACAAACAAGTTAGCTCACTTATTTAATTTACCAATCTATAAACAATTTTGTAATCGTTACGAATAAAAATATAATTATGTCGGCAAAACATTAAATTCAATTTCTAATAAATAAACAGGTCCCCTAAGAATAATCGTTGTTGTTTGTTTGTTCTATTTTAATAATAAATTTAAATATAACAAACGAACAACTTATCATGTTATAACAAACAACAAGCACAAAAAATGTTGGCGACTTGCAGGACAGGCCAAGCCTAGTGCTGGCACCAATTATAATACTTTATATGACGCTGGTAAATACTTACCTATCTTTTGGATATTTTTGTCGTTTATTTTAAGGCAATATCGTTAACAGAAGCTGATGTGTGTGATTTTTTTTTATTAGTTATCAAACAAATTATCAATCACTTGTGCTCCTCTTAGTTTTATAAGCGTTAGAGTACTCGTTATTTTAAAGCTCGTCATATTATAAATATGGTGATAATGCTTTGACAAAAAAAAAATAAGCAGCAACAAATTCAGAACACGTTTAAAATCGTTACTCGTTAAATATCAACCCCAAGTACAGGGACGATGTTTGACTAGGGAGGGAGGATCATTCTTCATCATGACGTCAGGTTTCCCCCATAATATATTAGTCGCATAAAACATGGTGTTTTTAGTAAACGCAATGCCATCAAAAACATCACTTGTAAAAAGTGCTAAGTCTCGCTACTTAGTTCTTCTACCGTAAAAAGTTGTAAGATTAATTTTATGCCAAGTAGGGGTTAGTCGGTCGGTCTAACAACATCTTAAAGTGATCATAATCAATATTATCATTAATATTCTTTCATGTTTTAAATAAAAAAGTAGAAAATGACTTGACAATCACATGAAAAACAACATAATATTTATCTCAGAAGTGATTCATATTAAATCAGATCGTTTAGTGGGTTATAAAACTTACACAACAAAGTCATAGGTTGAAAATGGGCTGAACTGCTTCGAGAAAAGGATAGTACGGCCGTGCTTAACTTGGCGGGGGCACTCCCGTGCCCCCAGATGTTACAAACATCGCGATTAAAGATCTCCATAAAAGTCACAAAACAGATGAGCCTCCTGGCGAGGTGTTAGGTCATAGAGTATAATAATATAAATAGTGTTAGGTCAACGACCAGTAAGTTCGTGTGTATAGACTAGGAGCTCGCGAGCCCCAGTATAGTAAAATTCACTCCTTGTAGTCATTTCAGACCTTTGCATATTTTTTTATTGCGTTTTGGTAAGTAATTTATATAAGGTGCCAAAACAAAAATTGCTATACGCGTCCTTCTCATCACACTATTTTCGGTTTGATATATGAAGCATGAGTGATGAGACAACCTGTATTAAATGGAAAATAGCGTACGAGACCGAAAATATGCAACTTACAAAATTTACAAAATCAAAGGCGGTAATAATAATTTATTACCTACAGCGAATTTATACAATTTTACTATTTTCAGACATTTTTTTCACTCTTAACCCGGCAGTACTCGCTACTGGGTGAAAAATACCACAGAGTACATATAATTGGTTGTATTTTTTTTTCTGTTTGTTCTGGCAACACAGGCTTCTAGGTTCCTTCGAATAGATAATTTATACACCCGACCTCGTGGTGTCGGTCAATTCACGCGCGGCACTTCTAGACGACGGACATGTAAAGTGTGTATGGGTAAAAAATACCCTGTAGCGACAGTTCTTGCTACGATATTTTCGCTTGGCTTACGATTGTTTTTTCTTCGTTTTAGTGCTATTTTACGGTTTTTTTTTACTGAAGGATAGTACTATAGAAGAACTGCATCAAGAAGAAGACAGCGGAGAAGAAAGGGTGTCGGAAGTAGAAGATTTTGAGGAAAAAGTGACGAGGAAGCAGATAACTCTGGTTCAGACAATATTCTTCAGAATCTGATCCAATAAGTCAAGAAAATGATGAGCTACTGTCAATAGATGAAGAATATTTAGAAGATGTGCCACTGAAGTTCCTTAAGCGAGGGCATTTTATTGGAAAAGACAGAAGGACTCAGTGGAAAATTTGTGAGCCATCACAACGTGTTCGTACAAGATCTCATATAATTGTTTATCATATACTGGGACCAATTCAAGAAGCAAGGTCTTGTTCATCTATGTTAGAAGCCTGGGATCTGCTATTTTCAGAAATTTTTCTGCAAAAGATACTTACAATGCCAATTTATGATGTGCGAACGAATGTTCATTTCGATTTGGATTATGATTACCCTAAAGTTATTTTTTTTACATAAATGTGCCACTATTTTGTATTGATACTATAGAGTACCTAACCTACTAAGTGTATTTTTGATTTTGATCTCAATTTTGAATAATTCCAAAGAAAAATACATAGTTTTGTAGATTTTTCTTAGATTATAACAAAACAAAAAGTAAGAATTTTGTTAGTTCATTTGTTGTTGCTTTCCAATGTTTGTTTATTATAAATGTGTGTTTATTTGGTAGTGTTCTTAGTTTATTTTTGATATCGATCACAATTTTTAATAATTCTGAAAAAGAAATAATATTTTTGCTGTTTTTCTGAGACTATAACGAAAAAAGTAAAAAAAATGTTACCTAATTAGGATAAGCTTAAATTTTAAATAAATCGTTATTACAACTACTTTTTGCAGTTTTATTTACAAAAACAATGTCAAAAACACAAGTGCATTGTACAAATTTAAAAAACGCAACCCTTTTTTTAAATAGCGTCAATTTGATTCTGTGGTATTTTCTACCCGGTAGCGAGTATCCGTGATCGTAAAAACCTAGCGAGTACCGCCGGGTTAATAAATTGAGGGATCTTAGCAGTAAACATACATTGTGGCATTTCGTAACTTGTTTTATCGCAAAATGTGTAGCGGGCATTAGTAATTTCTGGGTCAAAAGCGACATACTTTTCTGCATGATAGTTTCTTCTCATGGACCAACTTGCCCCATGTAACACTTAACATAATTTTAAAGCATTCCACAAAATAAGTATAATTCAGTTAGTCTACATTTTCAAGGCTAAGCGCAAATTCTAATCCCCACTGACTGAAAACTGGTCTTAGAATGTGGCTGACTAAGGTCCTACAAGGCCTTTTGCAACAATACAATTGTTGAAAGTTATAACTTTATAAATACATCTAAAATATAAGCTCTGAGTTCATAAAGGACACTGCACCTTTATGATGCAATACCAACATTCGAATTTCGAACACAATTCGTTTCGGTGTGAACCGACCTGTGTATACTCAAACTCAATATGCACAAATAAAAATATTTACAGAATTTATTATGTAAATTGTTACACAAAAACTAAAATATAACCTTTATTGAGAATTGGTTTCAGAATACATGTGTAGTGAATAAGATGCAATTATTTTGAATCGCAATATTAATAAAAATTCAGCTCTGTGTCCTGTGTCTCGATATAATATTCAAATTTCTCGCTATAACCTCTAAAATAAATGAAAAATAATTAATGGGTCGGTTTATATTATCGCCCGTACCCTAATTGATATTATTATTAATTTTTGTTACTTTCAACAATTATTGTCGTCCCGTAGAGTTTGTGAAGAGTAATTTAGTCAGAAGTCCCATACTATTTAGTTCTTATATGACGAAACTAGATGTCGCTGCTTGGGCTCTGAATCGCGCTATTGACTTTACGTAAAGTTTTATATAAGAATACTCATACTTAATAATCAAGTGTGAAAATTCTCAATATATTAGTAGAGATAATTATATTTTTGGATTAGGTCATATTGTTTATATGACCTAGCTTAGACTAAGACTTGCTACATGTTGATATTGCTGAAATGCTGACGGATTTTTTCATTTTCTTAATGCTATGATCAACGCGCTCAGCCGTTGTAATAATAACAATAATAATAATTACTAATTTATACAAATTCTATTTTTAAACCGTAAAAAAATCAGAACAACGTCTGGGAGTGAGTTGACCCTTAGAACCTCTTGTTCTAAAGGTCAGCATACACCCAGCGTAGATGCGTAACTTTAATATTTAGTATTTTTATCAACTTTTGCAATATTAATTATTTTATTTTATTGTAATTGCAGAAGTTATATTGTTTGGGTATATTACTGTAAAGTAAATAGGTACGTATGGCTTTTACTATTAGAATTGAATACATTTTAATATTTAATACAAATTAGGTTAACAGCTACTTACTAAAAATTATTTGGTTGCAGGTCGGAAATAAAAGAAAGATTAATTCTTATTCATTTATTTCAGTAAAAAACTAAGCTACCTACATATTTTTATGTAGGTAGTATAGTAATATCGTTGGTAATAATAATATTTTACTGGTAATTTACTCATTTTGTCTTATCAAGCGAATGATGGTAAAAGTGAGAATCGCAAAATCGTTCGGGCTTTTACCATATTATCAGAGTTGGTAAACCTTAGGATTTACCGTAATTCGAGCTTTTTCAGTAACATATAACATATATAATAATATACTTACTGTATGTTATATTATTATACATTATACGTATATATATACATACAGTTTAATATAATAATATAATATATATACAGTCGCACAATTGTAACACGATAAGTTCTATCGTGCATTTGTTGGTTGTTGTTAGTCTTAAAGTATGTATTATTATAAAATTTTGCATTTAGTTTTAAAGATGTTTAAAATGTAAGTAAACAAGCGTGAACCAGTGACAGGACAAATCTTTCAAGGTTTTTTGTTACTGTATAATGTTAAAATGTATTCTTTTTATATATAAATAAATAAATAATAATAATAAAAAAATATAGTGAACGCTCGGCCGAGCTACATAGTAGGCTGAAAAAAGGTAAACTAAGTGAAAATAAGTATTAATTTGTGCGAAGTAAATTTATTTTTTGCTTTTTAGTTTACCTTTTGAAGTCGGTTTTTTTTTCTTTAAAATTATTTTATTTTAAGATTTTTAGTTATGGGTAGACTGAGTAGGGATACTTACCGCCAGAGCAGCGCAAAAATTATATATGATCAAGTTGATTGACTATAAAATGATATACAAATTTTAATAATATCAAAGTCGGTACCAGCCAAACTGAATATGATTTCTATACAACTATTTTATTATTTTTAGTCGATTTACATTATTTTATTTGGCTTAAAACAATTTTTTCCCTTTTTAATATTTACCAATTTCGTCATATTGTTATGATAGTATATATGGATACCTACTATCTGGTGAAGACAGAGGTGGTGTTGAGTACTGTAATTGATATAGCGGCATATGCTTGCAGTACTTTAAGCGATGTCGTAATTTCCAAACGTATATCTTCAAAGAGTAAGCAGTCCTGTATGCCTGTTACTGATCTATGTGGTATACCTTGATAGTTGATTCAAAATTATGTTTGTTTTTAGCCGGATATTAGGCTTATCTTACTCGAAAAAAATACAAAATTACTATGAGTGTTCCTATAAATTTCGAGGAGTTCCCTCGATTCCTCACGACACCATCATCAGGCATCCACTTTGATAACTATAAGACCAAGTTTGACTGTAATTGACGTAGTGGCGTATGCTTGCATTTCTTTAAACAACGCTGAAATCTTCAAACATGTATCTCTAAGGACTCAGAAGTTCTGTTCAGTACTTTAGGTCCAGGATATGGTGCAAAATATTACTATTTGGTAACATATGCTTGGGCTACTTTAGAAAAAATCAAAATCGATATATGTTTCCATATAAATTTTGAGGAGTTCCCTCGATTCCTCACGGATCCCATCATCAGGTCACCACTTTGGTGACAATGGGACCAAACGGGAAGCACCACCTTTCAAATAAAAAAAAATCATCCAAATCGGTTCACCCAGGCGAAAGTTCTGAGGTAACAAACATAAAAAAAATACAGACGAATTGAGAACCTCCTCCTTTTTGGAAGTCGGTTAAAAAAACTTTGAATCATAAAATATTTGAACTGGTTCATCCGTTTGGGATGAGACGTTTGGGATCCGATTGGATGGACAGACGCGTGAAACTTATAACACCTCTCTGTTTGTTGCTAAAAAATACAAGTTATTTGTTTTTTTTTAATTTATTTAATGTCGCTTCAAAATCTGTTTCATTAGCGACCATTATAAAATACATGTTATAATATAAGTAACTTAAATTAATTGGTTGATATAGTTATATGTATAACACCATAGCTTGAGGTTTAATATCTACTTTGTGCTTGTGGTAAGAAACCGATTTAGATACGATTTCGTTTAGTTGAAAGCGAATGATATTTCTTCTTATCTTCACCCCCTTGTTATGTAGTATGTTCCTACTACTAAAAAGTGTTGTTCAATTTATGTTTTATTTTCTAGTTGGAGATACATTTATGTAGAAAATAGTCGAAAAGGTATTCCCTTTTCGACTATTTTCTACATAAATGTTTAAAATGTTTGACTGCAATCAAGTTAAGATAGGATAGTTTATGATTCGCTTTATTTTATGTGTGTGTGGGAAGTTTGTACAAACTTGTTGGCACTAAGACAGTATAACAAAGAGTAGTCTAACGATTGATAAAAATAACAAACAAGTTAGCTCACTTATTTAATTTACCAATCTATAAACAATTTTGTAATCGTTACGAATAAAAATATAATTATGTCGGCAAAACATTAAATTCAATTTCTAATAAATAAACAGGTCCCCTAAGAATAATCGTTGTTGTTTGTTTGTTCTATTTTAATAATAAATTAAAATATAACAAACGAACAACTTATCATGTTATAACAAACAACAAGCACAAAAAATGTTGGCGACTTGCAGGACAGGCCAAGCCTAGTGCTGGCACCAATTATAATACTTTATATGACGCTGGTAAATACTTACTTATCTTTTGGATATTTTTGTCGTTTATTTTAAGGCAATATCGTTAACAGAAGCTGATGTGTGTGATTTTTTTTTATTAGTTATCAAACAAATTATCAATCACTTGCGCTCCTCTTAGTTTTATAAGCGTTAGAGTACTCGTTATTTTAAAGCTCGTCATATTATAAATATGGTGATAATGCTTTGACAAAAAAAAAATAAGCAGCAACAAATTCAGAACACGTTTAAAATCGTTACTCGTTAAATATCAACCCCAAGTACAGGTAACAGGGACGATGTTTGACTAGGGAGGGAGGATCATTCTTCATCATGACGTCAGGTTTCCCCCATAATATATTATAGTCGCATAAAACATGGTGTTTTTAGTAAACGCAATGCCATCAAAAACATCACTTGTAAAAAGTGCTAAGTCTCGCTACTTAGTTCTTCTACCGTAAAAAGTTGTGAGATTAATTTTATGCCAAGTAGGGGTTAGTCGGTCGGTCTAACAACATCTTAAAGTGATCATAATCAATATTATCATTAATATTCTTTCATGTTTTAAATAAAAAAGTAGAAAATGACTTGGCAATCACATGAAAACAACATAATATTTATCTCACAAGTGATTCATATTAAATCAGATCGTTTAGTGGGTTATAAAACTTACACAACAAAGTCATAGGTTGAAAATGGGCTGAACTGCTTCGAGAAAAGGATAGTACGGCCGTGCTTAACTTGGCGGGGGCACTCCCGTGCCCCCAGATGTTACAAACATCGCGATTAAAGATCTCCATAAAAGTCACAAAACAGATGAGCCTCCTGGCGAGGTGTTAGGTCAACGACCAGTAAGTTCGTGTGTATAGACTATAGCTCGCGAGCCCCAGTATAGTAAAATTCACTCCTTGTAGTCATTTCAGACCTTTGCATATTTTTTTATTGCGTTTTGGTAAGTAATTTATATAAGGTGCCAAAACAAAAATTGCTATACGCGTCCTTCTCATCCATTGAGTTATATACGCTAGTAATATTAGTTCAATGTTCTCATCACACTATTTTCGGTTTGATATATGAAGCATGAGTGATGAGACAACCTGTATTAAATGGAAAATAGCGTACGAGACCGAAAATATGCAACTTACAAAATTTACAAAATCAAAGGCGGTAATAATAATTTATTACCTACAGCGAATTTATACAATTTTACTATTTTCAGACATTTTTTTCACTCTTAATAAATTGAGGGATCTTAGCAGTAAACATACATTGTGGCATTTCGTAACTTGTTTTATCGCAAAATGTGTAGCGGGCATTAGTAATTTCTGGGTCAAAAGCGACATACTTTTCTGCATGATAGTTCCTTCTCATGGACCAACTTGCCCCATGTAACACTTAACATAATTTTAAAGCATTCCACAAAATTAGTATAATTCAGTTAGTCTACATTTTCAAGGCTAAGCGCAAATTCTAATCCCCACTGACTGAAAACTGGTCTTAGAATGTGGCTGACTAAGGTCCTACAAGGCCTTTTGCAACAATACAATTGTTGAAAGTTATAACTTTATAAATACATCTAAAATATAAGCTCTGAGTTCATAAAGGACACTGCACCTTTATGATGCAATACCAACATTCGAATTTCGAACACAATTCGTTTCGGTGTGAACCGACCTGTGTATACTCAAACTCAATATGCACAAATAAAAATATTTACAGAATTTATTATGTAAATTGTTACACAAAAACTAAAATATAACCTTTATTGAGAATTGGTTTCAGAATACATGTGTAGTGAATAAGATGCAATTATTTTGAATCGCAATATTAATAAAAATTCAGCTCTGTGTCCTGTGTCTCGATATATTCAGATTTTTTTCGATATAACCTCTAAAATAAATGAAAAATAATTAATGGGTCGGTTTATATTATCGCCCGTACCCTAATTGATTATTATGAATTTTTGTTACTTTCAACAATTATTGTCGTCCCGTAGAGTTTGTGAAGAGTAATTTAGTCAGAAGTCCCATACTATTTAGTTCTTATATGACGAAACTAGATGTCGCTGCTTGGGCTCTGAATCGCGCTATTGACTTTACGTAAAGTTTTATATAAGAATACTCATACTTAATAATCAAGTGTGAAAATTCTCAATATATAAGTAGAGATAATTGTATTTTTGGATTAGGTCATATTGTTTATATGACCTAGCTTAGACTAAGACTTGTTACGGATTTAAGATATTATTATAATACGACGAAGAGAATTTAGTAGTTGGCATGTTGATATTGCTGAAATGCTGACGGATTTTTTCATTTTCTTAATGCTATGATCAACGCGCTCAGCCGTTGTAATAATAACAATAATAATAATTACTAATTTATACAAATTCTATTTTTAAACCGTAAAAAAATCAGAACAACGTCTGGGAGTGAGTTGACCCTTAGAACCTCTTGTTCTAAAGGTCAGCATATACCCAGCGTAGATGCGTAACTTTAATATTTAGTATTTTTATCAACTTTTGCAATATTAATTATTTTATTTTATTGTAATTGCAGAAGTTATATTGTTTGGGTATATTACTGTAAAGTAAATAGGTACGTATGGCTTTTACTATTAGAATTGAATACATTTTAATATTTAATACAAATTAGGTTAACAGCTACTTACTAAAAATTATTTGGTTGCAGGTCGGAAATAAAAGAAAGATTAATTCTTATTCATTTATTTCAGTAAAAAACATAGCTACCTACATATTTTTATGTAGGTAGCAGTATAAATATCGTTGGTAATAATAATATTTTACTGGTAATTTACTCATTTTGTCTTATCAAGCGAATGATGGTGAAAGTGAGAATCGCAAAATCGTTCGGGCTTTTACCATATTATCAGAGTTGGTAAACCTTAGGATTTACCGTAATTCGAGCTTTTTCAGTAACATATAACATATTATATAATAATATACTGTATGTTATATTATTATACATTATACGTATATATATACATACAGTTTAATATAATAATATAATATGTATACAGTCGCACAATTGTAACACGATAAGTTCTATCGTGCATTTGTTGGTTGTTGTTAGTCTTAAAGTATGTATTATTATAAAATTTTGCATTTAGTTTTAAAGATTTTTAAAATGTAAGTAAACAAGCGTGAACCAGTGACAGGACAAATCTTTCAAGGTTTTTTGTTACTGTATAATGTTAAAATGTATTCTTTTTATATATAAATAAATAAATAATAATAAAAAAAAATATATAGTGAACGCTCGGCCGAGCTCGAGCGAGCATAGTAGGCTGAACACCCCCCGGTGTTATGTTTTATTTTCGTTACAGAATTTCTTGATTCAGTTGCCGCGCTCAAAGACCGCGATAAAAGCTATGCAATAGCTTAATAAATATACAGGCTGTAAAATAAATGAGTGATAACGCTTTAGGGTATGTATGGGTCCCGTATGTAGAGTTTACTGTGAAAGTAGTAGCGCTGAAAGAGGTACTATTTTTTATATTATTGTATGGGCAAATTTATGTATTGGGGCATTTCTCATAAAAACATGAAAGTCGAAAGTACCTACGTCTTTCAGCGCTGCTGCTTTTACAGTATACTCTACATAGAAGGCACATGTACACACCCTAAAGTATTGTCACTCATTTATTTTACTTACACCTTGTATAATTCTATCGCCTTCGTGGTCTAGTGGTTCAGAGCTTCGCTCTCGACCCCCAGGTCGTGGGTTCGATTCCTACGTTGGAACAATAATAAATGTTATTTTCATGTTTGGCTAGGACAATGCAGGCTGATCACCTGATTGTCTGACAAGAAAGATGATCCATGCGTCTGATGGGCATGTAAAAAACTGTCCTGCGCCTGATCTCCCGCCAGTAGGATGTCGGCTATCCGACCCACTACGGGCTATGAGAGTGAAGGAAGGGAGAGTGCTTCTATGTGTTGCGCACACACTTGGGCACTATAAAATAACTTCTGCGTAGTTTGAATGGAACTGGCCACCGGTGTGGGCGGCACTATTATTATTATTGTTCTATGCTGGAACGTAGAAATGTTCTAATACTCCAATTATACAATTTCCTCAATTTTTCACATTCGATTCATACGGCCGCAACCGTCCTACTTTCCCCGTTTTGCCGTTTCAACATGGACGAGAACTAGTTTGTTAGGTAATGGACAAACCAAGAGCTTAGATTTTTATTAGGATCAGTATTCTAGAGTAGCTCGCTATTTCAAGAGTAAAATATGTCACGACTCCTGGAGCATTCTCGGGCAGTGGAAAAAAGTTCGAATAGTATATATCCCGCTCGACGGGTGCTAAGGCCCGTATAAATAAAACAATCTCAAACCCAACCTCACCTTGAGAACTTTTTTGACAGATAAAACAACGTTTCGTTTCACATTTGTGTGTGAAAATCATTACTAATGTTACATAGTACTTTAATTTATTTTCTTTTTATACCGTTATATTCATATTATAGATTACAGGAAACAATAAAATAAGTTTTATGTATATTTTTATAATGTTTATTTTTACGTTTTATAAAAATTAAAAAAATCAAAGTATGTAACATAAGTAAAATTCTTCATTTTTAAAAGTGAAACGAAACGTTTTTTTATCTGGGCGTGTTCCTTTAAGCGCTCTTTTTACTCTGAATGCTCAGATTATTCATAAGCTAGTGGAACGACTGACAGATGTCAAAATGTAACATTTCCTTTTTAACCCATAAATTCTATTTATATTTTAAATTAACAATAATAACTACATTAAAAAAGAATCTAGAATAAATTGGCTCGATCCATAATTTTAAAATAGCATCGAGATAAGTGAAATCTGTGAAATCTAAGTAAACGTCAAAAACAAGATGGGTAAAAATATGCAAAATGACGTGATCAACAGTTTTTGACAGCTGACAGCTGCATCTGGAACACGGGGTTTGTCAAATAGGTTCTTAAGGTGAGGTTGGGTTTGAGATTGTTTTAATTATACGGGCCTAAATCTTAATTGCATGAGCGGGACAGACCCATGATAGTAAAAACTAAGTTCGAGGCCTGAAAATTAGGGCCCTGCTCTCGTGCTTATGAGGCAACACAATTGCCCTTTTTCCATACAGAAATAGGGGTCTGCGCGACACCTGTTTCCTCCCTGGATAGTGCCGCTAGAGTAACATTTTTTTCCTGAATAGGTATCTATGTTATGTATTATATTATATTGTGACTAGCTGTGCCCGCGACTTCGTTCGCGTGGTTTTTGAGTGACTTAGGGCTTGTACACAAAACTGCGATGCGACGCCGCATCGCAGAAATGACGTCACACAGCCATAGAATTGTCACCCGTGTTGTATGGGCGTGTGACGTTATTTCTGCGATGCGACATCGCTTCGCAGTTTTGTGTACAAGCCCTTAAGAGCGCGCAATCAAATTTCATCAAGTCGAAATCGCCGCGAGAGACGATATCGACTCACACAGACGCATAACAACACGCATGTGTGGGTTAACGCTAGGTCGAGCGTACGTAGCGCGCGCGAGTAATATTGGTAGTTTGATCCTAATGAATTTTAATATTACCTACCATTTCAATACTTCTATAAAATTAAATGGTATTTAAGTTATAAAATACAAATTATACATACTCGACATGCTAGTAATCGCCCGCGGCTCAGTCCGCGTTACTGTCTAACCGTCGGGAATAACTTTCGCGATGATTGTGTGAAAAGAGTTTCATGGTGGTTGGTCAGTAGATGAGACGTGAAGAAAGTAACAAACAAACACACGAACAAACAAACAAACTTTCACATTTATAATTTAGGATAAGTAAGTAATGAGAATAAAAAAATCATCAACCTAATTTTAATAAAAATATACCAAGTTATTTATTTTTCATCTTTGATGTCCAGAAATGTTTGTCCCTAAATATTTTACTGACCCACTTCCGACTACCCACTAAAATGTACTAAAATACCAATTTTTAGTGGGTAGTCGGGATGGACATGCTTTTTTCAGTGACAAAAATGTTGTCACTATACTAACTAGCATTTTGCAACCGTCTGATTATTGAATGAAAATGAAATAAAATTAAAGATTATTTGGATAAAATGTACATTATGGTCGGTTGAGTTGGCGGCTGCAATTTTTATGGCGAATAGAGCTATATGTAAGGAGTCATTAACCAAAATTTAAACTTGCGGAAACTCGTAGTTTTTTAGTTATTGAAAAAATAAAATTCGTATTTTTGTATGAATATTCGACTACTTTTGACGTAATTCTGCCCGATTATCTAGTTAAGAAAAATAGGTGATTGAACTAGAATAAAAATGGCTTTTGGCGCTATATAAAAAAAACTGTCAAAATTACGTCAAAAGTAGTCGAACATTCATACAAAAATACGAATTTTATTTTTTCAAAAACTAAAAAACTAGGAGTTGCCGCAACTTTTAATTTTGGTTAGTGACTCCTTACATATAGCTCTATTCGCCATAAAATTTGCAGCCGCCAACACGACCGACCGTAATGTACATTTTTTCCGGCATAACATGTATCTCACAAGTTTTTACTGTAGAAGAACTAAGTAGCGAGACTTGGCAATTTTTACAAGATATGTTTTTGATGGGATCTCAGTTCTTTTTGTAGAAGATTTACTAAACGCGTGTTTTTGTCAAAAGGGCAAATACAGCTTTGTAATCCTATACATTTAAATGACATTACAAAGTTAATTATGCAGTTAGTCTAGATAATTCTACAGAAATATTTTTTTAGGTTTTTCCCTTATTTATACACTAAACACTACTTGTATTCCAAATGTGAAGCTTCTATGTCTGCTAGAAGTGCCTAATACTTTTGATGATCGGTCAGTGAGTGATTGAGTCAGTGACAAAAGTAAGGAGTTTGACAAGTTATAATTATGTAACTTCTGTTTCAAATTGAATTACATTTGAAATATACTGTGTTTGTACAATGCTTTCCTAGTAACTAAAAATGAAGGCTTCTTTTAATCCACAACAAAGTTATAGGGAGTTGAAAATGGCCTAAACTGCTACGAGAAATTGATGGTACGGCCGTGCTCAAGTTGACAGAAGCACTGCCGTGCCCCCAGATACTCGGTTATATTGATGACAGTTACATTAAAGCAGACATACACTCAGGGGCTGATGATGATTAGTATAATTTTTAAATAATATATGAACCACACCATCTTTTAACTAAAAAAAACCGCATCAAAATTTGTCAATCATTTAGGAACTGCGATATAACAAACAGACATACAGGGGCTGATGATGATTAGTATTATTTTTCAATATATAAACCACATCAGCTTTCAACTAAAGAAATTGACATAAATTTTTTTTGATTAATTTAGGGGCTGTGATATTACAGACAGACATACAGGGGCTGATGATGATTAGTATAATTTTTAAATATACAAATCACATCAGCTCTCAACAAAAGAAATTGACATCAAAATCTTTTGATTAATTTAGGGGCTGTGATATTACAGACTGACACACAGGGGCTGATGATGATTAGTATAATTTTTAAATATATAAACCACACCAGCTTTCTGCTTAAGAAAACCGCATCAAAATCTGTGATGCATTTAGGAGCTACGATATGAGAAACAGACACACAGGGGCTGATGATGATTATTATATAAATTTTAAATTTTATAAATAAACTCTGAACAAATTACACACCTTTTTTGTGGTAACCTCTTAATATTTTTTTTTCTATATAAATATTATGAACTTTGTAATCGACATAATATAATCTCTGTAAATTTCCCCCATTTCTCATAAAAATATTAATGCTCGTCAAAGCGTCAATTCTGCGTAGTCGCACTATAAGTCCATGAGCGGACCAGGTCGGTGAACCTTTATACTTTGATGGTCCCGCGCAGAGCGACACGGCCTCCCCTCACGAATTCTCAGCGGGTACTAAATAGATCGCGATTTACATGACGCGTGCGCTTGGTTGAAAACAAGTAATTTTTAAAAAATTGAATAATGGGATAAACATCGTTTTTTAATTAAATAAAAAATAGTGTCAACTTACCAATAGTATGATTATCAATTATAAAAATAATATCATCGAAGAAATTTAGTTTTTCCAGTACAAATACAGCACTGAAAAACGTAAATTATGTCATTTTTAAAAGATTTTTTATGCAGTTAACAATACATATATTTTTAATTTTTTATCAATATTTCATTGAAGGACTTTATAATCTTTTTTATAAAAATAGAAATTAAACTATATTAACACGTTTTAATTGTTATTTTCTTTATTAAAGTGAGCTAAAATCGGCATTTTTGCGATTCGGCGTTCCGAAATCTTTAAATTTACTCAAATGTACTACTTAAAACTTTAATTTTATAAAATGATGTCCAAAATAAAGAGTTTATCTTCATATATTTCTAATTGTTTTATTTAATTTAGTTATTTTATGCGTGTGAGGGGCAGTCAAAAACACCGAAAAACTGAAACTTCGTCGTAAATTGAATGCACGCTCTTAAGCCGTGTAGGCAGCGCACGTCACCAAATGTGAATAATTTTCTCCGTTTTTGAAAATATTTTCACCTTAAACAGATAATTTACAAACAAAATAATATTATATCTAGATATCTAGGAGACAATATAACCCATATAAAAATCAAACTTAAAAATTATTTTAATTATAATTGAAGACATGAGTGGATGAAGGTGATATTTATACTTATATAAGTACGCAAAATACTGATTTCGATAAAATTCAGGTCAAACTGTCACTTAAACATTTTAAAATATTTCGTAACGTATCGAGTACATTTTATCTAAAGATCCGTCTTTAAAATAAATGTGTTTAATACGTTACAACAAAGGTATCATAAAATCTTTAAATTACAATTTAAAGTCAATTTTCTGGGTAGAATTGAAGACATAATATTATATAGTAATATATTATTATGTCTTCAATTATGGACGAGTGTCGAACACAATTTATTTATATTTTTATTATTGTTTATGAAAGCATTTAATCTCCTACATAACTAATATAGCAAATATTCTATCGTGTGTAAACGAAATAAAATGGATTAGGTTCACTACTTTGGTTTTAATTCACGTGATAAATATAAAAAATCTTTGTTTAAATATGTATGGAATATGGATGTTTTACACAACTAATTTCCTAAAGAATTTGTGTTACAGTTACCAGAGAACTGAAATATATTTTATATTATAACACAGAAAAAAATGTTCCTTGACTGGGCACCGATGTTCTCAACGAGTGAGCCAGAGTGGTTTTCAACGATCTATTACGCTATTGTATTATAGCGTTTAACAACTAAATATAGGTATATACCTACTGCTCTAAGTCCCGTATAAATAAAACAATTTTAATCGAAACCTCTACTTGAGAACATATTTGACAGATAAAAATAACGTTTCGTTACACTTTTTAAAATGAATAACTTT
Organism: Celastrina argiolus; assembly: GCA_905187575.2. Lineage (NCBI taxonomy): Eukaryota > Metazoa > Arthropoda > Insecta > Lepidoptera > Lycaenidae > Celastrina > Celastrina argiolus. The sequence continues at coordinate 7,680,367 of LR994589.1, read as the reverse complement.
ACTAATTATGTTACCTACTTACTTAATTTTTTCCTTTTTTAAAACGTTAAAATAATATATAAAAAGATATTTATATTATACTTATTTTAATGTTTTCCTATACTTAATCTAAACAAATATTACGGTTCAAAAGAAAATAAATTAAAGTAAGTACAGCTTTGTTTACGTTTGGGCTATCTTGGACGTAGGTACTATACAGGGTGTAAAAAGAGCAGTCACTATAACTTTGATATACGATTATACTACCTTTCCTCATTTTGGAAATGTATTTTTTTTATATTATTTTTTGTCAAAAACAAAAAAAAATTTTTTTTACTTTTCACCATTTCTTATTTTTTTGTCGCAAAAATTACAATACAGCAAAAAAAAATTTTTTTGAAATTTTTGTAAAAAAAATACATTTCTAGAATGAGAAAAGTTCATATTCCAGTAAAATATTCCAAAGTTATAGTGACTGCTCTTTTTACACCCGATATATAATTTTATTATGGTCAGTCGTTAGAAACTAACAAAATGAGAATGCAGCTCACGCGATAGTAAGTGATTAAAACGACAACGGTAAACTTCGAAGTCGAGAGCACGTTACCTCAATTTATCATTGGAGTTTTGGAGATAAGTCTATAGATAAGTCTAGTTAAAAACGACTAGCATAGACTTGTGTTACAAAGTTTTGCGACAAAATACAATGTTGTTTGAAAATGTTTATTGGTAAAAACTTGATTGAAATACTGAAATATTTCGACGTGTTGCTTAATTTATTCTTTCCGTGGATGTAATTCATATATCGAGCCGAATATAGTGTGAAGAGAAAGACGAGTAGAACCTCATATAAATTACTTACCATAACGCGACAAATCACAATATAATATAATATAATTCCATTTTAATATAAAATCATATGTTTGATTTATGTTACACAGCTCTGAAGCCCCAGCCACAGGCCAGCCTCCCAGCAAGAAGACGCTCTCCTCCTCTACCCATTACCGTCTTCACCATAAGGGCACACGGGGCCCGTGCCCAGGGCCCCCATTCTCATGGGGCCCCGAATGACCGACAATTTCTCTCACACATTTATTGTAAAAACATTTTTGTATGCCCGATATTACATATGTCTGCACGTCTATATGGTCTGCACGTGCCAATGCTATTAATGCATTGCAAAATATTTATTTCAATATTTCTGAAGCATTGTCTTCAATCGCAAGTGACACCAATCAACCAGGAGACACTAGAAAAGAAGCCCAAAGCCTCGAAAAAAAAGGGAAAATTTGAGACTGCTCTTCTAACGGAAATATGGAATGATCTTTTAGGAATTATGAATAAAACAAGTCTAAGTTTACAGAATAGCACCCTAACCATGGACGTTGTAACGAAACTTTACGAATCTCTGATCAGTTATGTCAATACCGCACGCAATAATTTTGATCATTACGAAACGGCTGCTAAAGAAAAAATCCATTTGCTGACTACAAAGATACATTTGAAAGAAAAAAAATTCGCAGCACACGCATGACTTTTTTTGAAGGACCATCAGAGACTACACAGTTAAGAGGCAAGGTTAAGTTTCGTGTATATACTTTCATTCCCATAATTGGCACATTAAATACACATTTAAAAAAACGTTCGGCAGCATACCAAGAAATTTATAGTCGATTTAGTTTTCTTTGTCAGTTAACAACAATTGAATCTGGCGAGTTGACCAAAAAATACAAAGAATTTTCAGAATTTTATCATGAAGACATTGATGCAGATGAGCTCAAAACAGAATGTTTTCAGTTAAGCCAATATTTAAAAAAATACAGCAGAGCAATAAGCGGATTTAAATATATCAAACTTACATAACCTAATAAAATCAGATAAATTGGAAGAAACTTTTCCGAACATAGAAATTGCTACTAGAATATTCCTTTGTCTAATGGTTACCAATTGTAGTGGAGAGCGGTCATTTTCGCAGCTTAAGAGAATAAAAAATGAATTGCGAACAACAATGTTATAAGAACGACTGAGTAGTTTGTCAATTATGTGCATAGAAAGTTCAAAAAATTGACTTTAAAGATATAATAGAAGATTTTGCTCAACGGAAATCCCGAAAGAAATCGTTATTTTAATATTGTAATCACACACATACTCACACACACCCACACACCTTCACGCATCATCATTAATGACATATACATCATACGATATTTGATAACCTTTATTAAATGTAAAAAAAATAGTATAAGTCGTTTTTTTTACTTTCAAAAGGGCCCCAAATTCTTGTGTGCCCAAGGGCCGCAGCTTGGTTTAAGACGGCCCTGCCTCTACCTACCTGAGATCACCGCTCCTGTCGCTGGCAGCCTCCGCTAGGCCTTCCCCGGGGTTACCGGGGATCTCACCTGGCGGGGTGGACCGCCGGAGTGGTACAGGGAAAGTAGAGTTGGATTGAGCCCACTTGCACCCCTTGGATGTCGCGCACACCGCAGTAACGAATAGTTTCCACTCACTCCAGAGACCGTCTCATATTAGTGAGATGAGGAAGTTCCCTCGGTGAGGGGGCGTAGCCCCGATACAGACTACCAACACCCCCCAGAAAGGGGAGTTGTGAAGAAATCACACGAAGACAAATCACGATTGAAAGTGGAACTCCGTGAAAGTCACGAGAATAAGAATAATTTATTGCATCATACAGCTTCTGTTAACATTATTAATAATAAAATCAACACAAAAAGATAAGATTATAACAGAAATCTATACATATAATAAATCTGTAGAGGAGTCGTGTCTGTACATTGAAGATATTTGAAAAAAAATATGATAGGGGACCTTTATTTACGCAATAGTACCCAAAACTATGATTTTTTTAAATTTTTGTCTGTTTGTCTGTTTGTCTGTTTGTCTGTGGGTTTGTGCACGCTAATCTCAGAAACGGCTTATCCGATTAAGATGTACTTTTCACTAATATATTGCGGCAAGCTTCACTTAACATTTAGTGTTTGTTTTATGTAAATCGGTTCATAAATAAAAAAGTTATGACAATTTTAAAAGATCATGTCGTTTTTGCTGGACGTTTGTAGGAAGCGCGCGGCGGGCCCGAGAGCCGCGCGCCGCCGCGCCGCGCCGCTTCAAATTGTATTCGCAGCAAACGCACCGGGGCCGCGGGGGTGACTTTTATTTGTTAGTTTTAGGCTTGCTAGGTAGGGACAGTCTAAGATTTTTTTTCTTGAGTTTATTATGAAAGTTATTTGTATAAAATCAGTTAGTACTTTTACTGTAAAGTCCTTTGTGATAAGTAGGTACTGTATACATATTTGTTAGCGTAGGTTAGTAATATGTAAATAAATAAAAACCGGCCAAGTGCGAGTTGGACTTGCGCACCGAGAGCTCCATACAAACCTGATTGACATAGAATTTTGATTTGGTTACAGCTTGAATATATTAGAGACCTAAGTTTCAATTATACACATTCATGACAAACGGTACTAAGTTTAAAAAAATCAAAATATTTTTACTATCTACATATAAAATGTTACTAAAAACGTATGGTTTTAGACGATGCTTGGTTTCAAATTTAGGTTAGGTTAGGTTTTGATTCCCTTACGAGTGTCGAAAATGACGAAATTTAGCGACATACCTAAGCAACTGCTTTTGGTTGCATTGGCTAAGAGGTCTGATTTTTTCACTGCTTCAAGGAACAGTAGGTATCCTGAGTATTTTATATAATTTTCATCTTGACACCTACACGCGTTTCTGAGTAAAAGGGTCTTGACAGACAGACGGACATGGAAATGATCTTATAATATGTGTTTCGTTTTTTCCTTTTGAGGTACGGAATTTTAAAAACAGTTTTAAGATTTTCATAAATATATTGCTCTTTATTTTGTTTTTTCTATTTTATAACATATACATACGTTAAAAAACATCTTGATAGTTACTAAACTGTGTTACAGGGGAAAACTGTTGATACAACTCGATTCCAATCGAGATACCTTTTGAAATTCTAGCCTTTTGCGGCCTGTCCTGGATATGTGTTAATAGATTATTATGGGTTTTTTTTGCCAAATATCATAATATTGATAGAGTATTCTCATATACAAATCTATCTTACAAGCGATAGCGCGATGCAGAGCAGACCATAATAGCGACATCTATACGCCAAATGCCGTACTTTTAATACAATTATAGCAAAGTTGAGTTGAGTAGAATACGTTATCCGAGAGTTAAACTCAGTGTGCATCATTAGCAATGTATAATAGTATATTATAGTTCTCATACTACAGCCTACTATTACTGTACATTTTATAGTCTTCTTTGTCCAAATTATGTATTCGATAACTGCATAATACATACAATTTTGATTAACATAAGTATAGTGTTTACAGTTAAACTAAAAAAGTTATGTCAATATAAGTTAGATTTATGTTTTTCTTGATATTTTTATTTCTTAGTTTTAATTATGGACCGAATGGTTTTTATGTTAGGTACAACTTAGGTTTGTTTTCTTTCTTTTGGTACTTTCTATATTTTGCTACTTTTCTGTATAAAATCAGTACTTTAACAGTGAAGTGATTTATAATCAGTACCTACATGTTTGGTTATTAATAAATAAAAAACCGGGCAAGTGCGAGTCGGACTTACGCACCTAAAGGCTAAAATACCGCAAAATTTTGCGGCGCGCTGTCTTAATATCATTGTCGCCACACCAGCAGCGTCGGCGTGGAAACGATCATCGTCTGCAGTCGCTGCGGCGCAAAATCCATACAAATCTTAGTACTAGATGTTCGTCGTGTATGTGAGCGTACTATCAAGTAGTCCCGTTCGCATTATAGTAATTATACACGGTCGTTTGTCAAGCTGGTAGTAGGAATTGTCAACATAAAGTAGTTTTTTAAATACCTCGACGACAGTTTTTATAACTAAAAATATTTTTAAAACAGATTTATTATAACACTGCCCTAAATTACTTTTCCACGCGTACGGAGTCGCGGGCACAGCTAGTACATAATATGGTTTTTAAAATTGGTTCCTGCACTAGGCTAGGCCTGTCTTGCAGATAACCAACATTTATTTTTTTACATAATATGTTGCGTAGTAAAATATTTTAAATTAACAGATTGTTAGTTATATTTAAAGAGTTTACAAAACGGATTAGTTTTAATCCTGGTCAGGTTTAAGGTTAACCACCAGTGCGTTCGTGTTTATAGACTAGGAGCCAGCGAGCATAGTAAGATTCACTCCTTGTGGTCTGGATCTTTGAATTTTTTTTTTAGTTATATTATGTACTTAATTTATGTGAGGTGCTAGAACAAAAAATACTCTACTCGTCATTCTCTTCACACTATATTCGGCTTAATATATGAACCATGACATCCTGTATATCTGGAAATGGATGCAGCAACAATATGTTCGTCGAGATCTGAAAACACACCAACCCCAACGAGTTCGTGCAGTTTTCAGATCACCACGAACATGTTGCTGTTGCTGGCTTGGCCAACGTCAAATGTGGCGAGTGACAACTACCCCCTATGAAATACTTAAGGGACTTTAGGGGTTGCTTATTCTCAGCAGTGAATATCATAGATGAAAGGGTGACGTAATGTGACTGTCCAAATGTGTTTAGCAATAGGTTAATGTCTTATCAATACTTTATTAAGAATTTAAATCAGCAAAAATAATAAATAAACGCCTACAAATATATATTAGTCTGAATAAGTTATGCGTTTAATTGAATCATAGGAACAGGTAAAAAACATCTTAATAACTTCTTAAGATTCAATATTGGCCTTAATGGGAAAGGGAGAGATATAATTAAAGACATGAATGAATGAAGGTGATATGTAGCAAAATTCCGATTTCGAGAAAATAGAGTTCAAACTGTCACTTAAACATTTTAGAATACGTCGTAAAGTATTAAGTACGGTAATCCATCCGTCTCTAGAATTAATGTATTTAATACGTTACTAGATATCCTAAGGTGACAGCTTAAACTTAAATTTCTGGGTATTTTTTTTTGGGTTTATCCATTCCTTGAAGACCTCCGTAGCGCCGTGGTTGAGCGCGTTAGTGCTGGCGTGAGAGGTTGCGGGTTCGAATCCCGCCGAGGGAACAAAAAGATTTTCAAATATTCTTGGGTCATGGATGTGTATAAAATTTGTGCATAATATAATAAAAATCTTATTTATGTGTATAGTAGAAAAGTATTAAATATATTTCCGTTGTCTGGTACCTGTAACACAAGTTCTTCCGTCGGCACGGGGCCAGATTGACGTGATGTGAAGCGTCCATAGATATTACATTATATTTTATATTATTATCCTTTCACGTCTTCAATCATCACAGACAAGTTACTACTCGTGACTATTATATTACAGAAACAATGGCCGCTGGGGCAGAAAAGTTCTTAATTGGAAATTACGGATGGGACGTCCAGGTGTTTGTACGACTTCCCACCTTGTGGACAGATCTGAAATAGGTCTAGGTGGGACAGACGACCTGAAGATAATCGCATGGAGTGGGTGGAAGCAGGCTGCGAGCCACCGGTCTCACTGGGATACTTAGCTGAACAAGCTGACGTCGACTATTTATACAAGACTAAAAAAGGTGTAGAAATAAATGAGTGATAATACTTTATGGTGTATGGGCCTCCTAAGTAGAGTGTACTGTGAAAGTCCCAACGCAGAAATACTTACTTTTGACTTTCATGTTTGTATGAGAAATCTTACCTTCTCAACATCGTATCTAAAAAAACTACAACTTTCCAGTAGTGGGCGTCATAGCTGAAATTATGACGATGAATGTTCATCTAAAACTCACGTCATCATTATTTTCCATTCGCCCGTATTGAATCAATTGTTGAGGTACCTACCGTCAATAATTTAAGAAAAACAGCTGAGTCACACATCCTGGATCGTCCACTCGGTACTGTCATTACTGTCATTGTATAGGAAATCTTATACAGCTTCGATTATTATTGTTCTTTTAATTCCCAAGTGTAAGCGCTGTGGACATGGGCCATGAGCAAATCTTTTTGACGGCGGCGCGCCGACAGATCGTGAATGGCGCGGCGGCGCCGCGTCGGCGTGAAGTTGATCATAGTCAATGCGGTGCAAAATCCATACAAATCATAGTACAAAGTAGAGGTGGTGCATATTTATCTTCACAGGTATTACTAACAGTTATTTAAAAATAACACATAACAGTCGATATTCATAGTACCATAATTATTATAACTGTTTATAAAATAACGATACATCTAGTATCATAGTAAATCACAGTACGGGCGTATTATCGTCACAAGTAAGAAATTAACGACATACGTAGATGTTATTGCCAGTTATCGGATCAAAATCAAGCCCGATCTTGTCCCTCAGTTACACATACAACCAATTTCGTATTCTATTACTAGTGGGATAACTGACACGACTAGTGAGAGAACAGGCGCAGGACCGACTTTTTACGTACACATCTAACGCATAGATTTCTTGTCAGACAGTCTGGTGATCATCCTGCATTGTCCTAACCAAACTTGGTAACAACCTGTTTTGTTGTTCCAACCCGGGGATCGAACCCAGTTTTTGTATTTCTTGTAACAGCGGCAACAGAAATACATAATTTGTGAAAATTACATCTGTCTAGCTACCGGGGTTCTTGAGATACAGCCTGGGGGCCTATTACAAGCTCTTAATTCCATCCAGTTTACGCCATACAACATGGCTGCCTGGAATTTTCGTATTACGATTACATAATAACTGCATGATGGCAGCTAGTTAGCGGACACGTGAGACTTGACTTGCTTCCGAATGTCATTTTCAGACTACCAAACTAAGGTGGATCCATTTATGTCGCTGTAATATGAAAAAATACAAGGCAGCTTAAGACTGTATTATTGAATTGCCTGGAACCCGGCTGATATTGTAAAATATCATAATACGGCCCCTGGTGTCAGATAGACGGATAGGCATACACCGAAGTATAGAAATAGGGTCCCGATTTTACTCTTTGGGTACGGGTAACCCTATTCTCTCTATCACGGCATCCGTTTGGGAGCTGCCACGACTCACAGACAAACACGTCAAACTTATAACAACCTGTTTTCATCGGGGTTTAACCTTCGTTTACCCGCGCGATGGTCTGTGAGACCTACGAAACACTTGTGTGTATTTTTTCCTGAAAATGCCGGCAACACGAATCAATAGCTAGTTGCCATCTTCCATCCAAATGCCATCGCCATTCCAACAAGAACACCGTGTTTGTCCGAAGCTCGGTTTTTGGCGTCAATCGGTCTCTGCGACCGACGCGAGAGTGCTGATTATTATAAAGTGCTAAATAATATTATGATTAAAACTGTCCGACAAATTGTCCTACATAATAAGTGGATCTCGGTTTGTAAAAGTGAAATAATTTTTTAGATAAAAAAGTAAGTAACTTTTGCTTTAGATATTTTTATAAAACTCAATAAAAATATGTCAATTTTGAAGGTTGAGAATGGTTTGTAGAAATCTGTAAAATGATTTAAAATATAATTATTTGGGTAATATATCTTTTTTTATGTTCTGTTCTTAAAATGAATTTTGATAATTTAAAGGTTATCTTAGAAAAAAATATAACAAAGCTTCGGCCTGAGACGCCGTGCGCCGGTACAGGTGTTAGAAAAATAGACACGGGTATAGGAAGGTTAAAAATGCCGCTACTGTTTAGCAGCGGCATTGTTTTTTTATTTTCTATGAAAACCTATAGTTTATTGATATTTATATTAAGAACGGGACATAATAAAACAAATTATTAACAATGAAATAAGATGTTGTCTGTTTTGTAGTGTTTACGTATATCTACATTTATGGCCTTACATATTACTTATGGTAATTATGTTATCGTTTACTTTAGAAACCTGATCTACCGCTTACCGTGTCCTCATCGAGTTACAAGGATCATATTAGATTGCAATTGAAGCGTTCCTCAGCGATTACTTATAATATCACGTTTAGGGCAATTTTTCTGCAAATTTTTCCGCTATACAAATATATATTATTTGACAGACTTACTGTAGCCGTGTGCGTTAGACTATTGCAATCATAGTCATCAGTATTTTCTATTTTTTCCGCTATACAAATATGGATGTGACGGACTTACTGTAGCCGTGTGCGAAATAGAAAATATTGATTGTACGAGTAATTAAATAGTCCACTGTTGTAATCAGTATTTTCTATTTTTTCCGCTATACAAATATGGATGTGACGGACTTACTGTAGCCGTGTGCGAAATAGAAAATATTGATTGTACGAGTAATTAAATAGTCCACTGTTGCAATCAGTATTTTCTATTTTTTCCGCTATACAAATATGGATGTGACGGACTTACTGTAGCCGTGTGCGAAATAGAAAATATTGATTGTACGAGTAATTAAATAGTCCACTGTTGCAATCAGTATTTTCTATTTTTTCCGCTATACAAATATGGATGTGACGGACTTACTGTAGCCGTGTGCGAAATAGAAAATATTGATTGTACGAGTAATTAAATAGTCCACTGTTGCAATCAGTATTTTCTATTTTTTCCGCTATACAAATATGGATGTGACGGACTTTCTGTAGCCGTGTGCGAAATAGAAAATATTGATTGTACGAGTAATTAAATAGTCCACTGTTGCAATCAGTATTTTCTATTTTTTCCGCTATACAAATATGGATGTGACGGACTTACTGTAGCCGTGTGCGAAATATAAAATATTGATTGTACGAGTAATTAAATAGTCCACTGTTGCAATCAGTATTTTCTATTTTTTCCGCTATACAAATATGGATGTGACGGACTTACTGTAGCCGTGTACGAAATAGAAATAGGTAGGTCGTGGATGAGCACCCTTTTATTGCAATCCCCATCAAATTACGGTTACTTATTTCACTTTAGTTATACGCACTGTTAGACCAGTGCCGATAGCTACAAAAATGATATAAAATTTAAAAAAATATTTAGGTTTTTTTTTGTTTTTCCGAAAAATAAGACAAATCGTTTTTCACCCTAAAATTCACACCTTCCCGACTTCAAATCACTTTTTTTGATTTATTTTATACACTTTATGCACAATGTACAATGGCGGACTGGACTGGAAGAAAATTTTCTTCCAGTCAACCATAGGGACGCAGAGACAAAATAAAAGAAAAGGTATGGACTAAAGCACCACTGTCAGACCTTCCACTTAAACGTTTCTCTGGTTGTTGCCATTCTGATTTCGAGAAGGAGAGCATACTAGAGAAGAATTGCTTGTGTGTGGAAAGAAGAATGAATGAGACTGAAGGTATGAGGAAGACACAAGAGAAATTTTAAATTGTTTGAAGAACGAAGGGTTTTATCATGACAGTTTACAGGAGTTTTGAAAGTGAGATTTTAAGTAAGTGTGGGAATTGGGAGAATGAAAGAGAGAGCGATCACAGGGCCCGAAGTGAGCGATTTGATTTGATTGTTTGTCTCCTTTGAATAAGCTGCAGAAAGCCACTGAATCAATATAACAAATCCTTTCGCCTTTGGAAAGCTACACTATCAGCGGTGAACATCGTTCAATCTTTATTTAATTCAAGATTTAACACATTTTTATTACCATTTCCGAGATATCGACCTCCAAAGAGGCATTTTTTAAACCAAGATAGTTAGAAACTTGTAATTTGTTTACCGATAGATCATACATTCATAATAACATACATTTTAGGAAAACATTTTGAAATAAATCGAACAATAACTTTTAAAGTAATTTGAAATAAACTCGTATGTTTTTAGTTACGGAACCAATCTGAACAGGACATATTCGTGGTTAGGTTATTATAATTACAACAATATGCTATTATAGAAATACTTCCCTAGAAACGATTTAGCACTGCAGTTAGGTAACAATCTATTATAGTCATGTTCTTGCGGTTACCGGGTTTACTAATATGCAAATAAAATATCTATACGTACAACCAATTATGCGTGCTAATGGAACAGAATAGTAACGATTAATGTGGAAACTGGAATCATACAATATTGTTATTATTATAAATATAAGATTAAGATGAGCGACTAAGTTATAGTCCAGTAGCCTATTAATCGGTTTAGGTCGTGTTTCACCAAGCAATGTTAAAGTTAACAGCTTGTTAAAATACCATGCGTGCTCATTCATTGATAGGAATTACGAAAGGAACAACTTGATATAATAACGAAGGATTAACTTTAACATTGCTTGGTGAAACACGCCCTTAGACTATGATATTAATAACTAGCTAACCCGTGCCCACTGCATTGAGCATGGAAACCGTGTAAACCTTCAAGGGACTTCCACGAATATTTCAAGACTAAAAATAGCCGAATCAGTTCAGCTGATCTCGAGTTTCAGCGAGACTAACGAACAGCAATTGATTTTTATATAACCTATGTTACTTAGAGGTAATGTAGCTTTCTAATGAAAAAATAATTATTAAAATCGGCCTAGTACTTTTTGAGTTAAGTCGTTACATACAAAAATACAAATCTTTCCTCTTTATAATATTATTATTATTAGTGTAGATAATAATGTCTATGGGCGCTATACACCACGTCAATCTAGCCCCGTGCTAAGTATCCAAAGAACTTGTGTTACAGGTACCAGACAACGGAAATATATTTAATACTTTTATACTATACACATATTTAAGGTTTTTATTATATTAATACATACTGTAAATGCTACCGTCAATGGCAATGGTAAATTCACACTGAGACGCGAAGCGACTATGACTGAAGATGCCGGGGCCTTACTCTCCAAACTGATTCGATTATGATTCAGATATAAATTGACAATTGTTTATTTTGATCCTCAGTCGATTGATACGGTCGGGGGTACGTAAACAATTACGATCTAATGATTTTCTTTATTCTGGTTATTTTAGAAATTCACAATCAACCAAATAAAATACCAAAAGCCGTTGAGATCGAACTGATTTGATTCTCTATTGCGTCCGGAGTAAGCCTGCTGTATTCATATTATGCAGTGATGCGTAGTGTGACCTCAATTCATCAAAAAATTCAAATCTCCAAAAAAATGCGTGCCGCGTTTTGTCGCATTTCGGTATAAACTGGTCCTCAGTGAAGTAAATACTAGATACTTAAGCATTACATAGCCAATGTCACGCCTAGTACTAATACGGAAATTTTGTTAAATTCAATATTAATTTATAAGGCCTTGACTGTTCAGATGCATCTAAATAATACACACACAAAAATTATAATATATTTTAATATACGTATACATGGTGTAAAATAAATGAGTGATAATACTTTGTATGTGTATGTGCATTCTTTGTACAGTTTACTGTGAAAGCACCTGTGCTGGAATACTTACTTTTTACTTTCATGTTTCTATGAGAAATAACTTAACATCATAAATTTGCCCATGCAATAATTAAAAAATAGCATATCTGTCAGCGCTGGTAATTTCACAATAAACTCTATACTTATACGGGATCCATACACATCCTGAAGCATTATTAATCATTAATATTATAGCCTGTATATTTTATCTAATACTTAATATGTGTGTATTTATGAGCGAGGTGTTAAATTTCGTCAATGACAGAATGATTTAAATACTATTTAAAACACAAAAGGCCACATATAAAATGATTTTATATATAATTACACCATAAAAATGTATCTGGAACATCCGACATTAGGTTGTATATTAATTTTTAGTTAAAAAAAATTAGGAGCTTCTTTGATACTTAACATCGCCAACCTTAATCTGGCGCGTCGAATAAATTTTTTGATACTTACATATTTAAACTTTTTTTAACCCCACGAATCAAATTTTAAAAATCATACATAGGCCGTGTTCGGTGGCTTGTTTTCTGACGCATGCGCATGTAAAGCACCAATCAAAAACCTTTATTTTCTATTACCTGTCAATTTTAATTTAAATAAATTGACGGGTAACAAAAAATAAAGGTTTTTAATTGGTGCTTTAAAGGCGCATGCGTAAAAAAATAAGCCACCGAACACGGCTCTAGATTACCTGAGGCATGTGGGAGTTGGGACTCATAATATCTTAATCTGACGCGGTTGAGTTACTATAAAAATCCCCTAATATAATAGCTAAAACACTCAAGTGATGTCAGCATATAACAGGTCAATAAATAACATCAAGACACAGGGGGTTTCGTTGGAATAATAACCAAAAATATTCTTTGCGGTTACTAATATTTGTTTCGATGCCATTATTTTTTGTCGAAATTATTAAAACGTCTGTTTGTTTGTTACGAGTGGTATTGACGTAACTGAAGCTAATTATTATCCATTTAAGTCAAAGTTGTTAAATGCGTTTATCCTGATAGGTATCTTAACTTAAAATTTAATTTTGTAGTAATTAGCCTTGAAATGTTACCCAGTCATCGTTTATAACCTTAATGTTTTCTCATAGACAAACAATTTTTCCTGGTCTGCGAAAATCATGTAGAGCAGCATATTTTAAGTCCATCTGTAACATTAGTAATAGTATAAAATTATTAATAATGCACTCTCAGTGTGTGGTTAGAATATTAGTACAATATGTAACGTTTTTAAGTATTACCTACCAACTTCAAAAGAAATATAACATATAAATATTATTGGATTTTCTATCTAGACAAAATGGCCCGGTTTTCTAGACAGCGATAATAGTCACCGTTTAATATAGCTTCTAGAACCTCAATGTTCACGGCTGTGTTACGGCCACCATTGAAAGTTTTTTTATGAAGAAAGAACATGTATTTTCAGTTATTTCAGAAAAAAAAGATGGCAGCCTAATGCGTATGGTTTAATGAGATTATAAAAACAGGTAGAGCGTATTCTCTTTTAATATTGTATTTAATTTAGTGGCTTTGCCTAATAATAATAATTTATTGTTGATAAGATAGCATCAAACGCATGGTTGAAACAAGGCGAGCTGTATCCTGAAACGGTTGGTTTTATGTTAGCTATTCAAGACCAAGTCATTGACACAAAAAATTACAGGAAACACATTATCAGAGACAGTACTGTCCGTAGTGACCATTGCCGACATTGCCACAAACAACCAGAAACTATACAACACATAACCGGCGCTTGTTCATCCATCACACAAACAGATTATAAACATAGACATGACCAAGTAGCAGCAATCATACATCAAATACTTGCACTCAAGCACAACCTTATAACAGACAAAACACCATACTACAAATACTCACCACAGATTATACTAGATTCAACGGACTATAAACTATACTGGGACAGGACAATACTGACAGACAAGACCGTTCATCACAACAGACCTGACATAACACTTCATGACAAACGAAATAAAACCGTCTATCTCATAGATATAGCCATTCCTAATTCACATAACCTCACTACCACGCATACCACAAAAGTTACAAAATATACAGACTTGACGATAGAATTGAAATCACAGTGGCAAGTTAACACAGTTAAAACCATACCAATAATCATATCAAGTACTGGCATTATCCCTAAAACATTACATACTAGTCTTCACACGCTCAACATTCATCCACTTACTTTTATCACGTTACAAAAAGCGGTAATTCTAAATACGTGCCGAATTGTCCGAAAATTCCTATCCATCAGTTAGTATCATGTTATCTAAAGTTGTTTGGTCACAAGCCCGCAACTTTAGACAAAATACAACCCCGCAAGGGAGAAAAGAAAATTTAAAAAACAATAATAATAATAATTTATGCCTAAGTAATATTTTAAAATAAGGGTGCAAAAACACAGTTTTTCAATAAATCCTACATTTCAACACTTTACTGTCCATAATTTACTGCACAATTTACTTTATTCACTTATCCACAATTTACTGCAAAAACCTCACCAACACACTAACTCCCTACGTAACTTAAAAGCGTACACAACTACACATCAATTAAAGGTAAAACCCGACACCAAAAAAGTGTGTATCCAAATAGCATAAACAAAAACTTCCGCGATGTATATAGGTTTGAACGCTTTTTGTTAAGAATCACACTTATAAAAGCGTGGTATTGAACGACCGGGTTTACTCAGCGCACGAGCAAAATGTATGTTTTCAATATTTTAATTGCGGTCGCACTGTGCATTTCTGCCAACGCTTTTTCTGGTAAGCCTTCAGTTTAGTGTAAACTTTTAATAATAACTTTTTTAATTACTTACATATTTCTATCAGATGAGTCACGTTTTTGTCATCAATATTTTTGTCCCAATAATTTAAGCTTATTTTAATCTTTTAAATAACTACAAAGTTGATAATATTATAAAGTTAAATGTTGATATAAAATATAAATGATTGAATATACTGTTGGTTCTTGATGGAAATGCATGTTCAAAATAAAAAGACACAACTTTTTAATTTACACTTTTCCACTTTTATTACGTTTTTATAAGTTTCTACAAAATAACACTTATAAAATAATGTTTTAATAGTTTATAAAATAACAGCTAGTGTTATTTTGTAAAAACTTATAAAACGTATCTAATAAAAGTGGAAAAATGTAAATAAAAAGTTGTGACTTATTATTGTGTTATAAAATATGTCTGAAACTTTTGTAAAAACTGATTAAATGATTTACATTTGATTGATATAAAAGTGCAGTACAGTGTATCTAATCATAAACTTTACTATGATATTATTTATTGTAAGCTGCATATTATAAAATAGTGTAGAGTTGTTGACAAATTATCAATCATAAGGAACATATTATTTTTTCTTATAAATCTCTTTCTAAATTGTATTGAACATGGCTCTCTGATAGAAATCACTTGTAGCGATTCAAATTTGTGCCAAATTTTTGGTAAATTAAATTTGGTTTCACTTTCGTTTAAATGTTTTCCATTCATTCAATACTTCATTCAAAACAAAAATATAATATTCTTTTTTTTAGTGGACAACATAGAAAAATGCAGCTTAAAAGACGATGAGTGTTTAAAGAGGTCTTTCAAGAACACCTTGAAGAGTATAGGGAAGACTGGTGTGCCAGAACTGGGAATACCATCTATAGATCCCGTGGTGGTGAAAAACTTCCAAGTGACCGTATTAGACTCGATAGATTTAAATTTCAAGGAGGGAGTGGTGAAAGGAATCAAAGACTGCGAATTCAAAAAATACAGGTCAGTAATAAATATAGACGTAGATTCCTACTACATTTTTAGATATACCCTGCCGTACCCTATGGGTACGCAAATTCCATGCGTTTCTGCCATAATTATTATTGGAAACATTCATCAATATCACAATAAATTCCCAAAAATGTCATAAACTCATAAATAGATTACAATGACATAATAATATATTATATTCCCGTGGTGCTTTCCGTTAATTTTTTGGCCTTTTGAGTCTTTACAATTTTGTACTGTCTCCCACTTGGGGAGGGAAACTGGAATACTTCCTACTCCTCCTTTTTTTTCTTCTGACTAATTTCGTTGTGGGTCCCAAGACAGATTTAGCTTGTCCCTCGGGCACCCCCGAGACCATATCAAAGGGTTTGTCGTGGTTGGTTACCGCTGTCGATCCTGGCTTACAGGAGTTTGCAGTGGTGGGAATGTGAGGTGGGCCAATGCCCGTTAAAAAAATACCCATAGGGTGAAACAGCATCCTATTATTATGACTCCTGTCCGTCCGTTTTATGAATGGTGATTGCTAGACAGATACATTTTTTATTATTTTTATACAGTTATCTCAATTTTAAATCAATATTTCACTGTAAAATATTTGTACCATCACGTAAACGAGAATAATCTCTACCAAAGAGAAAACCCTCTGAAGTTACCTTCAAAATGTTTTTGTAAAACACATAAATAATGATGTATGTTTTTTTCATATCAACTATAATTGTGATATGTTACGCGCCTAATTGTTTAAATTTAAATTTTTCCTTTGTTAGGTCTACTGGAAGAAATTCCAAATTGGAATAAGTAGCACCTTTGTAACTAATATCTGTGTCTTAATGTAAGTTTCTATTTTTTTTAATGTGTGTATAAATGATCAAATAAATGATAAATAAAAAAAAAGGAAATAAATAAATGATACAAAGCTCAATCAAGGCAGAGCTTGGGTCCTTTAACTTACGTAGGGTATCACGGAAGACCAGGGACGGCGGCGACTGTCGCTGTCATATCCTGAGTGATATCCTATTCTATTTTGGGCATTGCACTGCTAAATTATTATATTATTTAGTTTTTTTTGTTATTATTTATAAGAGAATATTATGCTTTTTTATTTTTATTTTTTTTATTTTATGATTTTGTTTATGTTTTCTGTATGTGTATTAGGTAGTGTAATAACTAAAATGGAAATAAATGATTGATTATTATTATTAACTTTTACAAATTTATTTTTATTTCTATTTTTTTAGCATCGACCTTGAAAAAAGAATAGGCACTACCAAGATTGCGTGTGACCTCACAATCAAAGGTCACTTTGGCATCGCCGGCTCGAGCCCCGTGCTACAGGGCCTCATTGGAAAAGACTCCGTGAAAGGAGAAGGCAATGCTAAAGTCAAATTAGGTAAGTACTCATGACGAAGGCTGGTTTAGCCCCCGACGCAAAAACGACGGAGTTTCATCGTAACCGCCTCTGGTTACGATGAAACTACTAGTAGCTCCAAAACAGATGATCCGATTTAAATGCGGTTTTTTATGTTTAAAAGGTATATCAGTCGAGAGTGTTATTAGGTATGTTGAGTGGAAATCAGTTCAGGTCTTCAAGGTCATCAGGTCGTTTGTTAGGTGTGATAGGAATGTTACACGCTAAGTCGGGGTTTTTTTTTTAATTTTTATTATACAGAGGGAAGCTATAATATTAGGTTCGGATATGGATGAATGGATATAAGGGTGCCACGGCATACTTTTTATGTAAAAATAGAGTATATCTCCAAAATCCGGTTTGAACATCACCCGCGTGATGTTAGGGGGGGTCAAACCTCCCCATCTACTCCCAGCCAAACAACTAGCCACCCGGCTAGTTATAGTCCGATTTCAAGCCATTAGTGAGTACCCTTTCGAAAAAAAAAAAAACTTTTTATGTCCGATTTTTTGTACTTAGGTGAAAAATAGAACATACTCATTGCAATTGTAAAAGCACACGTCACAATTAAAAGTAGCTCATAATTGTATGGTGGAACAATCTACGGCTAAATCGGAAAACATCTGCAATCTACAAAATGTCTGGCGTGGGTAGACAGCCTAAAAGGTAACTGTAGCTGGTAGGATTGAAATTATAGGATACATACGACACTGATAAATACAAGTGATGCCGTCAAATCCATAGAGGCTTTAGATTTTGTTTCAGCAATTTACTTTCAGCAGTTTTTCATTTCTTATGTTATTTTTAAAGTACTCGTACTTATTGTAAACAAAGTTTTTACATTCTCAACAACCAGTTCGGGTAAACATGTGTGCCAATAGCCTGTGTTTAGCACTTTTTGTGGCAATAGAGCTTGGGCCAAATAAAAAAGTGGAAACAGAGATTTGTGGCACAGAAACTGAGGCTAGATTTTTGTGTGTTTTTACCTGACTACAGCGAAGCTAACAGGATGGGTGATAAATTTAGCAGTATATGTAGTATGTATGTATGTATGAGTATTGTAGAATAATATTATCATCATCTTTTATGTTATGTTGAGCACTGATTAGTTTTTAAGAAGTAAATTGCTATTTTTTCGTCATTCATTTCAATAATTCATTTGTCATTCATTAAAAAATTCACTTTCTCTGTCGCCAATTGTCAAAGCATGATGTATTTCACCTGTCATTAGAACTCATTTTAAAAGCTTTTATTTAACTTGCAATGGATGTATGTAAGGATGTTCGGGTGGAATCTTGCGATCCGATTTCGAAGCAGATACTCGCAACCGATTAAGCTAAAATTTTGTATGCACCTTTAGATTGGATGACAATACACGATTAGTTGTGTGACGTCATTCTAAATTCAATATGGCGGACCATCCAAGATGGCGGAACAGTTGTTTTTAATGCATCTACATTATGGGTATCAAAATAAATGAAAGGGCTTGTTGAGAGTGACTCAAAAAGTAATTTGACGTCATTCTAAATCCAATATGGCGGAACATCAAAGATGGCGGAATAGCGATTTTAATGCATTTCTACAATATGGGTATCAAATGAAAGGGCTAAAAGCTTTCTTAAAAAGGTTTTTTGTTAAATTTATTATCTAATAAGCAAAACTATTGTTTGAATAATTTTTGAATTGTACCGGATGATGTTCTGTTGGTGAATCTATAAATAAAATAAATAAAATTGTTTGTACCACCATTGCGGCAAATCTACTTGTCCGATTTTAATAAATGAGGTGTCAAAGGATGCGTATTAAAAGCTAAGGTGACTATCAACAGGTTTCTGAAAAACAAATGAAAGCTCAAATCAACCAATTAGTTGTATTAGGCTTGTAATTGGCATTTTGTTTTTCATTATGTTTCATTTATTATAATTTTTTGTGTGGTTGCTTTAAGTTTTCCAATTCAGTACTGAATCTAATCTTGACAAGAAATTTGAATACTGATTAGTTGGTTGGAGAGATTTGCCTTTCAGAAAAGAGGAATAAGTTATTTACTTAGTCTAATTTTAGTTTTTCTCAACGGTACTATATTAAGCTTTTTAATATTAGCTTGGCTTTAATATTAAGGGTCTCCACTAGTTTTTTTGTTTCCACATTATAATCTACCAAAGTTACTGTATTGAATTTACCTTGTATTGATCTACCATTATGTATATTCCATACAAGGCCGAACACACGGATGTCGATGATATATAGGTATTATGGAAATGCAATGAAATGATGACGTCAATGCAATTGATACCACATAATAATATATAACTTATATTACTATACCTTTAATAATGTAATTAAAGTTAACGACTACAATGTATTCGAATATTCTTTTCTTAGAAATTCATAATGATAAGGGCGTGGATAATAATCAAGATAATATATCAAATAGAATAATTTATTTAATTGCTTTTTATCTTATTAAGATTATTTTAATATCTGAGGTTATTAAATAGTCACTTTACTTTATGGGGTTTTATGTAGGTAAATAAGTACAACATGAAACCTTTTATAGTTTTGCTCGGCCAGTCCGTCTATCTGTCTGCCTAACTTCTGTGAAATTATAGTGTGTAAAAAGAACAGTCATTATAACTTTGAGATACGATTATACTACCTTTCATTTTGGAAATGTATTTTTTTGTCAAAAAGAAAAAAAAAATACTTTTTACCATTTCTTATTTTCTTGACGCAAGAATAACGAAAAAGCATTTTTTTTTTTAATTTTTGTAATCGTAATCGTATCTCAAAGTTATAGTGACTGTTTTTTTACATCATTTAATGGTTTTATTTAAAGATAAATCACTACCTACTAACAGTCTAAGGAAAAGTACTAGGCTTACATAACAGAGTCTGTCAGGTTCTGTCGGAGTACCGCCGAGTTTTAGTGGGTATGAATGCGTCCACTTACCATCTTGACGGACGCAGCGAGCCCCACATACCCGGGGTAGGAATCGAAAGTGCAAAAAAAGGCACAACAGAGACATAGACATAGACAACAACACACAAAGACATAACACTTGATGACTTGTTTTTAAATGTAACGTGGTGTAATGTCCAAATGTGTAATTAATAAATGTCTATTATAATTATTATTAACACAAAGCACAATGTCGCCGATGCCAAGTATTAAACATATATTGATTATTATTATTATTGTGTTACAGAAAAGCTGACGTTAGAATTCAATATCCCATTGAAGCTGGAGAGGCACGAAGATGATAAAGTCTACCTGCAGTACCCCGGAGAGAAACTCAAGTACAAATACACCGTCGACAAAGTCACTTTCGCTGCGGACAAAATCTTCATCGGAAAGGAAGACATCAGTAAGTATTATCTTAATTTTCTTTTCTTATGTATATAAATTAATTTCTGTTCGTTAGTCTCGCTAAAACTCGAGAACGGCTTAACCGATTCAGCTATTTTTGGTCTTGAAATATTCGTGGAAGTCCAGGGAAGGTTTAAACGGTATGTATGCTCAA
Organism: Celastrina argiolus; assembly: GCA_905187575.2. Lineage (NCBI taxonomy): Eukaryota > Metazoa > Arthropoda > Insecta > Lepidoptera > Lycaenidae > Celastrina > Celastrina argiolus. The sequence continues at coordinate 7,659,325 of LR994589.1, read as the reverse complement.
CTAAGAGGGCACGGGTCAGCTAGTTTAATTGGTGTTAAATTTAATTGGTGTTAACCTCTAGCAAAACAGAGGGGTTATGACTTATAAGTTTGGGGTTTATCTGAAAACTGATGAACCGATTTTGATAGCTAGCGTAGGTAGGCTAGCGCCTTCCGCGATAAATTTACTATCCGAAACTGAAAGTTAAAAAAAATCGTACATGACGTAGTTCTTGATATTAACGCGTTGAAACGAACAAACTCTTAAGCTTTATATTATTAGTATAGATATTTTTACAGTTTGAAAGAAAGAAAACATTTTTATTCTGACCATCATACAACACAATGTAACATTATAACGAACAATACTTAGTGTCTACAATAATAATATTATTATGTTGTATGATGCCAAAAATTGACCCCAGCTCAGCATTTCACAGCGAGCAAGCCAACTGCACTGATATTCTGCTAGGGCCAATGTGTGACATCAAAACACAACAATGTTTCTGGAAATAATAATAATAATAAGTAAATAATAAATACGAACAAGTGATTAAATAAACAAAAAAAAAGATATAATGAACATAAAAAAAGAAGAAGAAACTTTATAGCTTAAGAACAATTTTGACAGAGCTGTCGCCTGCACTGTCAAAAATTAAAAAATAAATACCTTCTCTAAATAAATTTAAATACAATAATAATTTGCAATAAGGTTATAAACGTGGCAATACGTGGCACAATTAATATCGTTTAGATTTGCCCTGTTTATTCCAAATCTATACTATGTAGTAATAATACACTAAATACTTGCACTTTTTCCCACTTTATTAGTTTTTTAAAAGTTATTTCTTAAAATACACGACTGGTTTCGACATAGTCATCATTCAACATAGTACATTCAATAACAAATCTATACTAATATATTAATATAAAATCAAATAATGACAAAAGCAAAAGGACAGCGACCAATAAAAGTGGATCATGGATAAGCCAGTATGTCCCGCCATTAAACAGCCCTTCCACCACGTTCCCGAGGCGCATTAACCAGAGGTACTTATATTTGCAACTGAGAAGAAAGTACCTAAATAAGATTTGTATTGTTGACTAAGGGCCGATTTTTCAACCGTCAGATAACTTTTATCTAAGGCTTTACTTTTATATATGTGACTTTGACAGATTTTGTATGGAACAAATGTCAAAGTCACATGTTTATTCAACAGATACAAGTTATCTGACGATTGAAAAATCGGCCCTTAGTGATTTTTTTTGTCAGTTTCATTAGCTAATCTCACAATTTATTTATTATGAAATAATTTATTTCAAACATTAGTAAAATGTAAGTCTCAGATTCAAATGCATGTAATAAATTACACGTAATTTGTTACAGTAGTAAAATATTATATTACGTACATAGTTTTTGTACAGTATTTACGTACATAGTTTTTGTACATTGTTACAGTAGTAAAATATTATATTACGTACAAGTACGACATTTTTCATCCCACATAAAAAGGACATGTTAAGTGCTAGTTTTTTCTCTCCGTAACCTTGTCGTGTTTTAACGTTATTAAATATTCTAAATTCATCTTATCTACTGTAGTAAATATTATATTTAAGTAAAAATGCTTTCTTACTTTTTTTTATTTTTATTCTTTTTATTCTTTCTTTGATTTTATACATTACTAGCTGACCTGTGCCCACTTCATTGAGCATACAAAACATCTCGGAACCCGCAACGCGGAACGCGGAATCCACATGTGGAAAATGACTAAAGCAACTATTAGAAAATGGGTATAAAGGGTTTGGTGATAGAAGAGTAAAAATTTAGGGCAGTATGTATTTTTAATGGCACATTACAAAAAAAAATGGCTGAAACGAGAAAATAATTCAATTTGTAATCCAGAAATACATAGGTACAAAAATAGTCAAGGAGCGATGGTTGTATCAACTCACTGCTTGACAATACATGACAATACCCATACTTAGGCCGTGTTTCAGCAAGCAATGTTAAAGTTAACGGCGTGTTAAAATACCATGCCTTCTTATTCATTGACAGGAAATACGAGTGGGATAACATGATATTTAACATGGCGTTAACTTTAACATTGCTTGGTGAAACACGCCCTTAGTCCCGATTCCACAAACGCATGTTAGTGTATTCGGCTTGTTAAAATGTCATGCCTTCTAATTCATTGATAGGAATTACGAGAGGAACAACATGATATTTAACGAAGGATTAACTTTAATATTGCTTGGTGAAACACGCCCTTATATTTTTAAATATTGTCTATTTTTAGGTGGATTCGTGGTTACATACCTGAACCAAAACTGGAGGACGCTGATGCAGAACTTCGGCAAAATCTTCATGGACAAGGCGATAGAAGAATATTCCGACTTCGCCAAGAACCTGTTCAACAAAATATCCATAGACAAAATCCTCACAGATGATCTGAGCGCTTATGTTAATTAATATTTTACAGACGATTTATTTATTCACAACATTTTGTAATAAAAGTTCCAAACTGACAATGATTTTACCTAGATATTTAATTTTAAGTCCCTGACTCAATTCCTCAGTGCCTGAAGACGACTTCAAGCAATATGTGTTACCAATATTCAAATTCAAAATTAAATTTTGACAAATATTACCGGTGATGTCATGTAGATTCGAAAATTGGTCTCTCACATTGGGCCTTGTCCATAGACTTCGTGTTGCTGAGAGTCTGTCTACGTGATATATTCTGCAATGAGAGAATCTGTAGCAGAAGAAAGGTAACCGGTAAAGCCCAGGGCATGGCCTACCATCCCATACAATCTATCTTTAATACAAAAAAATTGCAATAGATGTCACTACTATTAACGTTTGTAAATTATAAAATGTAAATATGCTGAATTAAGTACAAATATTGGCATTAAAATAAAGATATGCATATTTTTTAAGCATAACATCACATTAAGCTAAATTTAACTCCTTAATTAAGAAAAAGATACGAAACGAAAATAGTAATTAGTATTTTCCAATAGTGGCGCTAGATGGCGGTTTCCGGAATGTGCCTGGACTTCACCCTTTCCAGTCGCATTGCCAGTATTAGGGTGATACTATTTCCTAGTACTAGGTCGTGTCTCTGTTATATATCTACTTTGTGCCCAGGGCATAAGCTAGTTGAAGTGGCAGTGGGCTGGTCATATAGCTCGCAGAACCGATGGCTGCTGGGGCTGAAAGGTTCTCGAGTATAGGGATGAAATAGATATGACATTTCGGATACGGATACGGATATTACATTATTTCAGATTATCCGTTTGTTTCGGATAATTTCGGTTACGGATATTAAATTTTGGGCACCTTTTTACAGTAGCAAAACTTTTATTTCGGATTCGGTTACGGATAATATTTTATACCGGATATCCGATAGTTTCGGTTACGGTTACGGAGCTCGCTAACATCCCTGCTCGAGTAGAGACCGCGGACGGGACGTCGAAGCATTGGACGAGCTTCCACCAGGGGCCTTACTCTCCAAACTGATTTGATTTTGATTCAGATACGATCATGCCGCGTACTTAGTTTCCTAATAAATTGACATTTGTTTATTTTGATTCTCAGTCGATCGATATGGTCGGGAGTACAAAAAGTTACGATCTAACAATTTTCTTTATCCTGATTAGTTTCAAAGTAATTCACTAAATAAAATACGAAAAACCACTGATATCGAACGGATTCGGTTCTCGATTGTTTCGGGATTAGGCCCGCAGATGGACAGACCTGCTTCAGATCGCAGGGAGTCGGCGGAAGCAGGTCCCTACCGGTCTCACTGGAATACTTTGGGGGATGCTAATGTCCAGCAGTGGACGTCCTATCTGAAACGTCGACGTAGGCTTAGTATGAGTGCAAAGTTTCAAGAGTTACATTTACACAAAGTGTCAAATAGATGAGTGATACTACTTTAGGGTGTGTATGTGCCTCCTATGTACAGTTTACTGTGAAAGTACAAGCGCTGAAAGACTTTTTGACTTTCATGTTTGTATGAGAAATGCAACAACATCATAAATTTTCCCATACAATAATTTACAAAAGTACCTCTTTCGACGCTGGTACTTTCAAAGATAACTCTATATCACTCATACCTACACACCCAAAAGTATTATCACTCATTATTATTATAGCTACGATTTTTATTGTTCTTATAATAATGTCAAAAGTAAAATCTGAACGATTTTATTAATAAAACTATTTACGCAACGCTTAACGAATATTTTACGCTCATCAATGTTGCTGTCTTTGTCTGTCAAGTGACCCAACGATAAATACTCCTTTACTCCAAGCTCCAAGCTACCATCACTAATTTAAATAAAATTACGATGTTAGAAATCAAATTTTTGACGTAGGTATCGTGTTTTGTCAATTCCATATTATGCTTTCAATTTCGAAGATCGTTATCGTAATGTATGTTGGCTAAGTCCTCTGGAAGGAAGAAGTAAGGTAAAATAATTGTAACTGTCGAATAAATCTATTAAAAATTGCATATTTAATTATTTGATGCCTGGCTTATTAAAAGAGCAATTGTGTAGATAAATCTTGATAGCTTTCAACCTAGCTAGAGAGCCATCACCTTGATGAGTGAAAATGCGGAAATCTATAGTTCGTACCTGATAAATTTAACCTAAAGGTAAACAAATCGAAAACATCGAAATTTTCCCTTATTAATTTATTGTGCACACTTATAAACACGTTTACAGGTATATTAAAGATTTACACTTCATTATCCAATACAATTTATATCAATTAAACAATAATTAATATGTTTAAACATCAAATGAAAATCATTCTCAGAAAAAATACGCCATTTTGACACTGCCGATTGTAGAATATAAGCCTATAGTCTATGGATTCATAGCAAACAAAAATCATTTTAATAATATATTATGCCAATTGGATTCACTGTCTTTGGTTGTGTCATAGTCGTACGTACTATACTAAATTTGCATTTGCCTACAATTTTGAAGGAAAACTAATATGTATTGTTGGGTTTTCTAAAAACATTGTAATATTAAATATATAATATTATTAAAATAGCCTATAAAATTATAAAGTACATACCTAGTTTACCGAAAATAATAAAAAGTTTGGGTTACTACTTTGACTTGATTTGTGCATACAGAATTTGGCGTGTTTTGATTTAAGTCATGATGTAGATTTATGACGGATGAATTTGATTTCACACTGTAGATATGACGTCTTTTAGGGTTGACACAAAATAAGTAGGCAAAATGACAGACACAATATAATGTAATATGGGTATAAAACCAAAATCCGCTTTAATGCTTCTGGACTAGATTTGAGTTAGTAGCACCGTTGGAAAACTCGTAAAAATAGCTTTAAAATGCTTGGCTAGCTTTGTACCAAAACCCGCTAAAACATACTGACATCTGCCCACCAAAAATAGAGTCAAAATCAAAAGCCCCTATAACAGTGCATACCAGTATCAAAATCCGATTAAGCTGAAACGTTTTTTGTATCCTGTGTTATTTTGTGAAAAGTATACCCCTCAATTAAGAGGAAACACTACGAAATTTTTTCCATACAGAAATAGGGGTCTACGGGATTCCTGTTTCCTCCCTGGATAATGCTGCTAGAGTTACAATTTTTTCCTGAATAGCTATGTATATTATTTTTACGTCCCTATTTTTTCTTTTATATTATATAATAATTGTATAGGTACAATTGCGTACTTCAAAGTCTTAGGAGAACCACTAAACTGAAATGCCTTAAATATTTAGGTAACGTCCATTTACCTGTAGACGTGCTTGAAGAGCCTTTGAAATGAAGAATGACTCTAAACTTGTGTTTAAATTCAATAATTTTTCCTATTTATATTAAAATAATAATAAAGATTTATTGTAACCCGATGGATAATGTGATAACTGATAAGTGAAATAATATTTTTTTTCTGATACATAACATACATGTCTAATATTATACCACTATAATGGCCGATACATTTTTCACTTTAGAAATATATTACTTCTTCAAAAAGCATGTTAATACAAATTTTTTACATAAACTAATCGATACCTATACTATATATTCCTCTTCTATACAAAATATAATTAAAATGTCTGTTTGTAACTTTCAATTTTGCTAAATACATGTTATGACATTTTTAACCGACTTCCAAAAAAAGGAGGTGGTTCTCAATTCCGGTTTTTTAAATTTTTATGTATGTAATACACCGATTACTCTGAGGTTAATGATCCGATTTCGTAATTTTTTTTATTCGGCTCAAAATTGCCATTTATTATTGTCATTTAGTCCCATAAAAATTGTACATAGTTTGGCCCTGTAGTTTGTTGTTTATGAACACATTTCACCAAAACTTTTAACAATTCACACTTGTCGGTACATTTTTTATGTCGAAGATTCAAATCTTATTCTAAATAGTGCGGCTAATTTCGGAGTTCGCATTTATAATTGACGGCCTCATCATCGTAAATAAACTATAAAAAATAAAAAGAAAAAAAAATAAAGGTTGCCTGGAAGAAATTGCTTTGAAGTAATGACGGCCTTTGTGTCCATGTCTGATTTTATGTAATTGTAGTCTGTTTGTATTTTGTAATTAATTGTGCACAATATAGTATATTTGATATGATGATCTCTGAATAGGGTTAATCGGTAATGATGGAATCTAATGATGGAACTTTTCTATGGTTGCAGGAAGTAACTTTTCAGTCGAATTAAAATTTTGGTCGACAGACCTGAGTAATCCGCGAGCGAAGCCGTGAGCAAAAGCTAGTCAATAATAGAAAAAAGGACTAATTAGAAAATATACTCAAGACAAATATTACTGTACCTACATAGTATTTAAAATAAAATTATTGCTCTTATCATTCGACCGTTTTCTGTTCTGTACAACCATGATAAAGAAAAACACCACGAACTGTGAAATTCTATTATCTGATTATTCGCTCTTTCATAATATATAATATGTTTGTTATATTTTAACTATTCGCAACTATTGTTATGTACAACGTATCTAGCGAATAAAATCCTGCGTCATCGCGGCTGGATTAATTCAGAAAATAAAATAAAAACTACAAACGTTGGGTAAAATAAAACAATATATTATGAGAAATCTTATTCGTGACCTTTAAATAAATTTATGTAAAGTACCAGTATATAAGAGAAAATTTTCAGATTTTCTGCTTATTTGTGTAAGACAGAAATGACGTGGAATATGTACGTAGTGTTAGTGTTTACGGTTTCGTTATTAGTTCCGTGTTATGGAGCATACGGTAAGTTTTCAGTATTCATATACAGTGTGACTGGTGAGACATGAGCAATACTTGAGGACGTGATATTTGTCTATTATATGAGATGAAAAAAAATAAATAAAAAAATAATATTAATTAATCACTGATTAAATGTATCTTAAACTTTAATATTTCTTTACATAACGCATATACACCGCGGGTAGGAACGCGCCCGTACTACCTACGTTGATGTCGCACGCCGCCGCCGAGGTGCCGCGCCGGCTACATTGGTATGCCTACTTGCCTAGCCGCGTAATTTTCATAGTATCCATGATTCAATTATTTAAAGGAAAATTTGGTAAAAAATTAAGTACCAAATTTTATTACATATTTATAATGGGAATCGAGTACCCTCCGTAAGTATTGCACATGTCTCACCAGCAGTCTGTATATGTAACATACAACACAACGGCCGTTTTTCTCTACAAAAAACAGGGGTGTACGCGACTCCTATTTCCTCCCTGGATAATGCCACTAAAGTAACAATTTATTAAGTATCTCTATATTATTATACTTTAAGCACATCCCCATTTTTTCCTTTTTTTCATAAATTAATTATTAAAAGAAATATAGACGTCTGAAACTAAGGCTGCCATCCGGGTTTCCCCGGATTTGTCCTACTTTTGAGGGCGTCCGGGGAGCGTCCGGACCGGACGGCTGATAAGCGAATTTAGATTTTTTTAGTATTGTTATTTCTTGGAATTTGGTGAGCCCTATATTTGATAGTTTTAAGCTCCAGAGTCCAGGTTTTGACGCGTAATGACCTAGTTTTTTTAATTTTGAAGATAGCAACCCTATCGAAACCTAAAAAATATGGTCAGAGTTTTGTCGTTTTTTGGTGTTTCATCGTCCAGGAAATAAATTGGAGTACATTTCATGATAAAATCAAAGCATAGGAACATAGCTCAAGCCTTTTTATACTTTATAATGAAAAATACTTAAATCAATTATTCTTTGGAGGAGGAAATAGGAGTTTCCTTATCGTCTATTTCTCACGCTTTTGATAGGTAATTCAAGCTGCAGTTCTCTCTATTGGTTTGATACCAATAGAACGGGCAGTTTCGGGACAGCAATAGAATTTATAAATACCCATTTTTCATTTCTTTAGATTGTGGTATTTCCTCTTAAGTACATCTAGAATTTTATTTAGGTACTTTGAAAGTTGGTGAACACTGTTATAAAATAATATATTACTCGGAAAATTACGTAATTCTTATTCTACACGAGTTTTAGTCCCAAATGGTGGCCATATAGTTAGGGAAAGCACGAACGTTTTCAAAGTTGCTAGTTTCCTTGAATTTCAGGAACAAATGATTTGTTGTAGGTATCTTATATATTTTTTATTTGTTACTGCATTTTATTGTGGTTATAATAACAACAAAAATATTTATAGTTATTTATATTTTTCCTAATTTTATCTATTTCATTTTACAATATTACGTTAATAAAATTACTAGACGTAATAAATTAAGAAGATTGCGTAATTTCAAAATACTTAATATTATTATAACCATTTTTTTTTGTATGAATAGATTATAAGTATTAGGATAGAAATCCTTATAAATGCATGAACACTGAACAGCAGTGAGAGTGTAATATAGGACAGACAGGCAACCTTACATTAATTGTATTCATATTATGAGACCACCTACACTTAATAAACCCTTTTCATATTATGTTACATATTAAAAATCAAGTAGCAACAACGTCTTCATTTTAATTATGTGTTTTTGGCTGAAAATAATAAGCTTGCTGATAACACTAAGAATTTAATTAAATTACATTTTAATTAACTGGTGGTCTCAAGCAGTAATAAATTATTACAACTCATCTTGTGAATTTTAATTTAGAAATTTCAATTCGGATTACGATAATAGTTTATCCACGTAACAGAGTGATGGACTTTACGACATACTCGTAAAAAAAGTTCAATACTTTCGCAATGAAAAGAAAATAATTAAGGACGTTTATAAGTAGAGTTGCACTCGAATTAATAACACAGATCTAACTTAAACCATTGATCTTCGTCGAAAATTCTCATATAATTTTATATAATCACATAATTTTTCAGTCGACACGATTAAAAAATGCAGCATGAAGGACGACAAATGCTTAAACGCCCTATTCCAAGATCTCCTAAACAAAGTCAGCAAGGACGGGTTACCGGAGATAGCAATACCTGCAGTAGACCCTGTGAAGGTCCAGAATGTGTCAGCTGTGGTCCTCGATGACGTCGTGATGTTTATGCCCGAAGCCAGCGTGAAAGGAATAAAGAGCTGCAAGTTCGAGTTCAATCAGTGAGTATGAGTTTGTACAGTCGACTCACGTTAATTCAAACCTACGATAATTCGAACATCTCTATAATTCAAAGCTATCACGAGTTCCCCACAAAATCTCTTTAACTAAATACTAAATCAAAAAAAAATTGTGAACTTGGTAATTCGAACGAAAAATCATTGCTATGTAACTTAACGACACGTCCAACATTCGATAATTCAAAGATGCAGAGATACAGAGTATATTATGTAGTGCAACAAGTTCATACTTGTCACAAAATGTTTGAGCCTATTATGAGCCCTAGAAAGTATAAAATATGTTTGACAACTGCTGAATAGAAATCCTAAAACTAGAGGAAGATCGGAATAAAATTGATGCTGTGAAAGAATTTCAGTTTCCTCCTCCAGAATACAGAATAGCAGTTTATGAATAATAATTGATGAACACTTAATAACTCGAAGTTTTATTTATTTTCTCTCACTTTTGAATTATTTGATATTTCAAACACTCTTGAATTATCAAGAGTCGACTGTAATAAGAGCTACAATCCTATCGATTTATCTCGCGATTCGCGCTGTCGTTTTCACAGTTCGTATAAAATAAATGAGAAAAGATATTATGTCTATTGTCTATAATTATACCTTGTATATAACGTGTTCAGTTCACTGTGAAAGTAGCAACGATGAAAGAGTTGTTGACGCATGTGGCCTGACCATCGGATTCTAAGTCCCGATTTCCCCAACGCGTGTTAGTGTTAACGGCTTGTTCAAATAATATGCTTTCTCATTCATTGACCGGAAATACGCGAAGGATTATCTTTAACATGTGTTGGTGAAATTTACACTAAATCAGATATATTCCACCAACAATAGTTTTTCTTATTAGAGCGCATTAGCGGTTGCTTATTAGGTCATTTACCACACATGGAATGCAATTCATGTAACTATATTTGCAATGTTTTAAATTAGATTATCTCCAAAGTAGCATACTTTACAAAATATTTGCAACTACTTTTCGTGTAAAATATAACCCAAGAACTTCGCTTGTAAATGATTGTCACTCAATTCTGTTCCATATTTTACAGTAGGCTTCGGCCTGGCTGCTATACCACCTCGCTTACGTCTCTCTTAGGGGCTTCTACTATTCCCACAAGTAACGACTGTGTGCTGAAATGAAACCCTTTAAAGTGTTTAATAAAATCTCTTATTCTTAAAAGGTATGTCTAAGACGATGATGAACGCATTTAGATAATAATAATATATTATAGTGTGGTTTCTTTACACTACATAAGTGTGGCCCCACAGCTGGGCCATACAAAAGACAGACGTATAAGTAGGGGTCTTATTGTTGTCATTATTATCATTCATCATTTCAGATATAACGTCCACTACTGGACACAAGCCTCCCAAAGTAAACAAAACAATAATAATCACAAAAACGTAACACCTAATGCATGACCGAAATTTTAATAATAAATTGTATTTTAGTAAACATTTGCACGCCACTGAAAGGCAAAATTAAATTAATTAAATTAATTAAATTAAATAAATTAAATACCATTTATTGCAGGCTGCATAGGCCCATATTATAAATACCATAAAGACTAACATACATAATATTTAAAATACTTAAAAACTACACTACACGTGTTGTCGGCGACGTGTAGCGCGCTTCATTCCGGAGTCTCCCCCGGAACTTCCGTAGACCACACCCGTCGGCCAGAACTCCTCCGCCTCAAAGGTCGATAGAAGATGCGTCGGTACTCTCACCACAAATGAACTGAAGTTGACCTTGTGGCGAGACTCCAGACGCTCAACCCTCAAGGGGAGGGACGTCTTCTTCCGGATGTAGTCCACGACGTCCTTAACCTCCATGGACCAGTGCAGGCGGGACACGTACAGAGGCGTGGAGCGCACTTCACACCGCAGGCGCTGCTCGGGTCCACAGGGTGCGGTGCCGCAGGTCGCGGACGGCGGGCTTCTTCTTCCTTCTCTCCACCAGTATTTAGCCCTCCTCATCGCACCTCCTGCTCTCGTCCTTGCCAGGTTGCGGTGGCTGAGCCTTGCGGCTTTCTGTAGCCTTGCGGCTCTCTTTCTTCCCCTTTGTCTTCGCCCGCGGGGGAGGTGCGGGGTGAGCGGCGATACTCGCAAAACTTTTTTGCTGAGTTGCTTGTTCACTCGGCGACTGCGCGACCCGGAGGAGAAGGCGGGTGGAGGCGGCGGCGGTTGCCGACGCAGCAGATTCTGCTGACAAGCAAAACGATGTGTCGGCGCGCGCGCCACCACGACGTGTGTTGAGGTAGGCAGTTGAATGATCGGGTGACCCACTTAATGAATTATTACATTTTAATTGTAATAATTCACTACGTAAGTCACTGATGGTAGATTCCGATGCATCCAATCTACCCCGCATCTCGTCAAGCTCTGCCTTCATACTGTTGAAGTTCTTCAACAGGCTTGAGACGTCGACGTGGTCCATCGTTACCACCGGCAGGTTGTGGAGATCTTTCGCCATAAAGGCCGGCACGTCGTCTGGATCCGTCTGCTTCAGCAGGGAGATAATATCCTGCACGCTTCTCTCTGTTCCATCTCTTCGTCGCGATGGCATGTTCGCGCTCTGGACGAGCGTATCGTACAGCAACTGCTTACCACTGCAAATCTCCTCGCTGGTGAAAGAAGATTTGCAGATCTGCATTATGCTGAGCTCGTCCATGGTGTCTATGGCGTGCTGGATGAACGCCAGCAACTCGTTGGCCACCAGCGCCATGGCGACATGCAGCAGCACACAGCCGCGCGACTCGCAAACAATTAAATTTTGCTTCTATAGTGTAATGCGGAGCGCGACCATTCTGTAGCACTCAACGCAAGACACTGAAATAAGAGAGCGAATTAACCAAACCTGTAACACCATTTTATTTAAGCAAATAAATGATTGCTATTTCTATTTCTATTCCAAAGTATTTCATGGGGGGTAGTCAGTAGTCACCCATACTCGTAACGCCTGGCGGGTCGGCGAGCGCAGATTTCAGATTTAATGCCCACGGTAAAGCTGCTGACGATTTCCGGATTTAAATCATTATTATATTCGTACGAAACGAATATTAAATTATATATTAATAAATAATAAATTAATGGCATGCATCTGAAGAACTTAAGATTTAGGTAGCAGATAACATAAATATCATAGGTATTTAATACTTTAATATAATAATTATTATATTATTATTTAAGATTTTAATTATAGCTATTGTGCAGATATTTAATACACATAAATCGAAATCTTTTGATCCCACCGCGATATTCAAACCGTAAGCGTGATTTTACACTTTACAGATTTAGGGCGTGTTTCACCAAGCTATGTTAAAGTTAACGTCATGTTAAATATCATGTTATCCCTCTCGTATTTCCTGTCAATGAAAGAGTTGGCATGGTATTTTAACATGGCGTTAACTTTAACATTGCTTGGTAAAACACGGCCTTAGGCCCGTATAAATAAAGGAGTAGAAAAACTTCTACTAACTAACTAACTACTAACTAACTTCTACTCCTTTATTTATACGGGCCTAAGGCCGTCTTTCACCAAGCAATGTTAAAGTAGAGAGTAGAGTAAACACTCTACTCTCGATTTTAACTCTTTTGGTGGAACTCTAAAGTCGGCTATACATATTGGCCTTAAAATTATTTATGTTTTAGCATTGACATGGAAAAACGTGTTGCCAAACAGAGGATTAATTGCGACATTACAGTTAAAGGCGCGTTCACACTGTCCGGAAAGAGCTCCCTTATACAAGGATTGCTCGGCATGAAAGACGTCACCGGCAGTGGAGTCACTAAAGTAAAGCTGGGTAAGTCTGTGTTTATTGCCTCAGCATATGTGTTATTGTTATTAGGTTCAAATTACACGTCCAATAATACACTTCTAGTTAATCGTATTTTACTTTATTCTACTACGTAGATAATACAATAAACAGTATCTTATAAATAACTTTGTAGGTACACTGACCCCACTAACCTATCCGGGCCTCTCAAGGAGACTAACTTAAAACTATCTTAGGCATCAACGTCAATGTCATCCTTGACATCTAGTTGTTTTAAATACATGCATAGCATTATGTAACATCTCCCTTTTTCGAGAAACGCATACAATTTAATAATGCTTAAAATATACATGATTACAAAATATAACTTACTAATTAAATTTCTCATGTATGTACAATTTAGGTTGTTTTACAGTTCTACCAGATCTGGTAACATAATCTGTACCTATTTGCCTTTCCACAGGAACACAGTTATCATTATGCCTACTAATATCCTGAGAATTTTCACTCGTGAAACAACTAGGATTTATGGGAAGTATATTGCACGTATCATGACCATTATAAGAAGGATCTATTTTTTTAAATTCATCTTTACTGTCACCCGCAAAAGAGGAAGGAGGATTTATCTTTTTTAAATTATTTTTCCTATGTCTAATATGCGCTCTATTTCTCCTATATATAACACCATTCATATCGGTAATATAATGAGACCTACCACAATCTAGATTTCTATGTATTACACCAGGAGTCCAAAAATCTTTGGGATTTTTTTTAAAATAAATGTCATCTCCAGGCTTAAAGACTTCATTCCTTTGCCTTGCACATCTGTCAAAGTAATATGTCATTTTGTTTTTATTTTTGACATAAGATTTTTTGTAAACAGAAAATTTTACTAAATTCGGTTTTAGTTTTTTACACAGGACAGGTATATTCATACGTAAACTCCTAGACATTAATAATGATGCTGGGCTGGGAAAATCGCCTTTAGCTGTGTTCCGGTAGTGTAGCAATGCTAAATACACATCAGATCCATCCTGAGCGCATTTACGTAGTATATTTTTGGATATTTTTACAGCGCTCTCCGAAAAACCATTACTTCTTGGATAATATGGACTCGTGGTTATATGCTCCACGTCCCATTCAACCAGAAAAGATTTGAACTTACATGAGTTGAAAGGTGGACCATTATCCGACACTAATGATCGTGGGATGCCATGGCGTGCGAAAAATGATTTCAAGTGTTTCACCACGTTATCAACGTTGTAATTCTTATGTAAAGAAGCTAGCTCAAAATATTTAGAATAGTAATCTACACAGACAAGGTAATTCTCCCCATCAAAATAAAATAAATCAACCCCTACTCGTTCCCAAGGGAGTTGTGTAATATCATAACACTTCAAAGGTTCCTTATTTGTGTTAGGTTTAAATTTAGCACATACCAGACACTGTTCAATTAAATTTTTAATGTCTGCATTTATATTGGGCCAATAAACTGTTTCCCTAGCAATGTTAAGTGTTTTATTTATACCTAAATGACCACAGTGAATTTTATCTAATATTTGCTTTTGTAAAGCCTTTGGGACTATGAGCCTATTGCCCTTAAAGAGTAAATCATTCATTATATGCATTTCACTTTGAATATTCCAATATGGTTTTACCAAACAGTTAATTTTGTTTTTGCTTGTTGGCCAACCATTTTTTATATAAGATTTAAGCAAATTAAATGATTCATCTTGTTTACTTTCCTTTAAAATTGACTCTAAATATGACTTTGATACTGAAATATTAGAAAAAATTGAATTGACATGATATTGTAAGTCTTGTTCATATTGTGGTACATATGTATCAGTGAGTGAAGCTCGTGATAGCGTGTCTGCTATATACATATGTTTACCAGGTACATAAATTACTTCTAAGTCATATCCTTGCAACGCAAGCATCATTCTCTGCAGCCTAGCTGGCACTTCATGAAGAGGTTTTTTAAAGAGATAAATTAAAGGTTTGTGATCTGTATGAACGGTAACAAGACCTCCATAAATATATTGATGAAATTTATTACAACCAAACTGTATAGCAAACAATTCCTTTTCAATCTGAGCGTAGTTTTGTTGAGAGCTTGTCAATGTTCTTGAGCTATATGCAATTGGTCGCTTATTTTGCATGATTACAGCGCCCACTGCATTCTTGGATGAATCTACTGACAAAATTAAAGGTACATTGCAATTATAGTTAGCTAATACAGGTGCTTTAGTAATAATATCTTTTAGTGATTCAAAACACTTTTGATAATTATCATCCCATAGGAATGGTATATCCTTTTTTAACAAGTTTCTTAAGACATTAGTTTTGTCTGCTAAGTTTTCAATGAAAGGGGCTAAAAAATTTAACATGCCTAAAAATCTTTGTAAATCCTTAATATTTTTAGGTGTAGACATATTTTTTACAGCTTTAATTTTATCTGGATCAATTTTAACACCATCTTTGCTAAAAATATAACCCAAATATGTTATTTCTTCTAAAAGAAACTTACACTTGAGCTTGTTTAACTTCAGATTTACCTGCCTAGCCCGTTCTAAAAATAATTCTAATCTCTTATTATGTATCTCAATTGTCTCCCCATATATTAATATGTCATCACACCAAATAATTATGCCTTCAATGTCCCCAAATAAATCAATCATAGTTTTATAAAATATTTCTGTTGCAGTATTAATCCCGAAAGGCAACCGTAGAAATTTATAGCGACCAAATGGGGTCTGAAATGTGCACAAATCACTACTTTCTTTTGTTAATTTTATATTATAAAAACCAGAGAACGCATCCAAGTGGGAAAAATATTTAGCTTTAGACAATTTTGACCTGACTTCATCAATATTTTTGATAGGATAATGACTTCTCAATAGATTTTTATTTAAATATCTAGGATCTAAACATACCCTTAATCCTCCTGCCTTTTTCATGGTAATGACTAAACTACTTACCCATAATGTGGGTTTGTTAACCTTTTGTATAATTCCCAGTTGTTCCATGATTTCTAATTCTTTCCTTAACGGCTCGATGAGAGCAAACGGTACCTTCCTCGGGGGATCTACTCTTGGTATGGCATCCTTCTTTAATACAATACTGTGTTCATATGGAAGACATCCTAGGCCCTGAAAAACATCATTATATTTGATTACAATATTGTCACATGTTTTTTCATATAGGTTATGTATATTTTTCACAATTTTATTGTCATTTTGACAATTTACAGAGAAGTTTTTTGTTATTAAATTTAACTTTATACAAGTTGGTAAGCCAATTACAGTTGGACAATTCAAACTTGTTATTACAAAAGTAATTGTTTCAGGCTCAACTTTATTATCTAATAAACAGGATACATTAGATACTGCCACTATGGGAATTTTATGACCATTGTAAGCAAAAATATTATAATTTTTACACTGTTGTTTGTCTTTATTTTTAATATACAACTTTGAGCTTTTACATGTGTCTAAAGACATCATATTTATATCTGCTCCAGTATCAATTATGCAATCTACTCTTTTATTGTTTATATTAAGAAAATAATGCCAAGAATTATCATTTTTACTTAAAATTGTGCTATTTCTATTACTTTGTGATTCAATGTTGAACAATGTCCCTATAGTAAATCTCTCAGCACTTTTTTTTGTTACTTCATCATCGAGATTTGAGTTGTCTACTTCAGAAACAACATTCCTGACATTATTTTTCTTATAACATAAATTAGTAAAGTGTCCATATTTAAAACATGACCTGCATTTATGCTTCCATGCTGGGCAGTTGCGATGAGCATGTGTTGTGTTGCATCTCCCGCACGTTGTTCTGGATCCGGGTGTGGCTGATCTTCTTTGTTGATAATGCGGCACTGGAGATCTGGTTTTTCTCCTATGCTGGTGCGATGAAAACGATGATGACGGAGAACTGTTCGGACGGTTTCTGTGTATCTTGTATACGGTGGCATCTTCTCTTCTTTCACCCCCATTGATTGAATCTTCACTCTTCTGTGCCATAGTGAGTGTTCTACACAGCAGCTTGGCTCTTTCCAGGGAGAGATCTTGTTCTTGTAGCAGCTTTTGTCGAATTTGTGAGAAGTTTGTGGCCATGTTAGCAATGAGAATATCTTTCACCAGGGATTCACGAAGCGTACCAAACTCACATGAATGACTTGCATTTTCTAGCTCCATCAGAAAATTGTCCAATGATTCGTTCACACGTTGTTTTAATGTGAAGAACCTGTGTCTTGCAACTGTCAAATTCTTCTTTGGTTCAAAGTATTCGACAAATTTCTCCTTTACTTGTTTGAATGTAGAATTGCTTAGGTCCAAATTGAAGGAGTTGAAGATATTTAGACCTTTTTCACCCATAGAGTGTAGCATAATAGCAATCTTCCTTTTGTCTTCAGTTTTCTCCATTCCCGACGCCAGCAAATATATCTCGAACGACTGAGTCCATTTTCTGAAGTTTTCAGCATTATTGTTGATGATTTCCGTCGAAATTTCCAGCTTTTGTACTCCGTTTGCAGCCATTGTCGTCATTGTTGTTGAACCACACCCAGCCGGTCTCGAAATTTCTTTTTTCGCCGTTCTCGACGTACCCTCTCTTTGGTTAATATTTTCTTTTTCTTCTTCTGACACCATGTTTATTGCCTCAGCATATGTGTTATTGTTATTAGGTTCAAATTACACGTCCAATAATACACTTCTAGTTAATCGTATTTTACTTTATTCTACTACGTAGATAATACAATAAACAGTATCTTATAAATAACTTTGTAGGTACACTGACCCCACTAACCTATCCGGGCCTCTCAAGGAGACTAACTTAAAACTATCTTAGGCATCAACGTCAATGTCATCCTTGACATCTAGTTGTTTTAAATACATGCATAGCATTATGTAACAATTTTTGGCCAAGTCATTGTCTCAGCAGGTGTTCAATCGACGTAGTAAATGAAAGTAAGAAGAAAATGTAGAATGCTGAAAAAAGAACGCAGCGGTAATGCAATACATTTGAAAATCGAACTAAATAGTGTCAAATTGTCAAATTTGACATTGACATTTGACTTGACACTCGTGTGTTCAATTAATGGCAATGTTATGTGGCTTGTTTTTTGACGCATGCGCTTGTAAAGCACCAATCAAAAACCTTTGTTTCTATTACCTGTCAATTTTAATTAAAAAAAATAATCTACTGAACAGAGAACTGACAGTGCAGTCAAGTCACGTGTAACAACTCGATGTTATCGAACAGTAAAAATAGTATTCTCATAAACGTCAAACATTGAAACGTGAAGTATAAATTTTATGTTTAAACAGGAAAATGGTTTTTATTGTAAATATTTAAAGGGTTAAAATTAGAAAGAAACACTTGCTTTAAAAGAGCATTTTACTTTTTTTGTTATTGATAGAGGTTTCATTATCTTTTTATTTGTTTTTTATTTTGTAGTGATAGATCTACTTTTCGACAAATAGCTTTAATTGTATAAAAACCCATTTCTTAAATTTTATTGACACTGCAGCAAAATATATACAATATAAATCTATACCTACATAAAATTAATCTGTAGAGGGGTCATGAATACACAGTATAGATATTTAAGTGAAAATCAAAATGGGGGGTCTATAAAGACGACAGAACGATAAAATAACATTTTGAATATTATTTCAAATGTGAAAGTAACTAAGACAGAGTCTGTCTGTATTCTGTTACATTATAACTCATGAACACCTTTATCGATTTGGATGAATTTTGTTATGGAGATAAATTAGTAATTAGAAGTCAGTAGTCATCTCTATACCAAAATCAATTGACATTTGGAGCGTAGCTTCCTTTGTGACGTATAGGTCTACTAATAAGGGATTTCGCGAAATTCATCCCCTACAGTGTGAATAGGGGGCGGATATGACTTATTTATTTTTGAGTCGATTAACTTATTTTTTGTCAAACACTCGTAAATTAATATTATCAAACATGTGTTTCGAGGTTTTTTTCTAATTCAACCACTAGATAGTAATATCAGATTTAAATAATAGAGAGGACTGATTGAATAATCGTTGAGGCGAAATTAATGACTCTAATAACGTGATATTTAGACCGTGTTCAATTCTAGTTCACCCCTAAAAGGGTAACAAGGGACATGGGGGTGGACAAAACCTACACAAACTATCAAGTTTGTGTAGTGTCACACCAACATAATATTGTCAAATGAGTATAGGTACATTTAATATAGGTGTGGGAATACCAAATTTAATATCACACGGCAATAAAATACTAGATTCAACATGAGAGGATTCAACGATTGATTGTATATTGTGATAAATATGTCGCAGTCATCTAATTGAAATCGCCATTTCATTGAGTGACTAGCGTTTTTTATCGAATGACGACCTTATATTGTATAGAAAGACTAAAGGACAACTTGTCATGTTGTTTATTGTAACGTCCAACGTCTTGACTGAACGTCATTTAGTCATTTAGCGTAGTCGTTGAATTACCTACTTATGGAATATCTAGTTAGGTGACATTTTTTTCTAATTTGCGCTCATACTACCGATATTTTATCGATAAACGTAACTTTGCAAATTCAAGGAAATAGTATAATATAAATACATCCATTTAGTGTTAGTTTTGTATGATTTATCAGCTATATTAGTAAAACGATGACGTACAGCATGTGTAAAATTTACCTTCATTATGTCGTTCGTACTCAGTTTCACCTCAAATTTTTCTTTAAGAGTAGCCGGCGGCGAAGTAATAATAGATAAATCCATGTTGTCACACTATTTTATAACGAGTATCGCACTTTAATGTAGATTTAATGAAAAAAATATCAACACAGTGCTATCAGTGCCAGCTGTTTGACGCCATATTTGTTTTGGTAACTACTAGCGCCGCAGTGAGAAAAAAATTTAATCACCTGACCGACAATACAACATTACAATCCGCTAACTAATTGGATGTTGCCTGATGATTGTTCAATCAATGTTCGGCATAGTCTTTCAATATAATGTCGTCATTCGATAAAAACGCTAGTCACTTAATGAAATAGCTGATTCAATTTGATGACTGCGACATATATATTGTGACCTCACCTAAAAAAAGTGTTAAATTTTTTTGAATCCTCCTAACAAAAAATGTAAAAACTTATAAAACTCCTCCGTTTTCGTTAGGATGTCTGTAATACAGTATTTTATAATATTATAAGCTTTAATTGATTTAATCCGGTAAAATAATATTTTTTTGGCTCATGATAGAACAGACATAATACGGAATGTTTCGCTAACTAACTCAAAAACTTTGCAAGGGCGGAAGGGAATCCGCTGCTGTGCCGGCAAATTTTTATATATTTGCTACTCGGACAGAAGCATTGTAGCGCGTATGATCTAACTAAGCCGAAAAAAGACGCTTACTAATATGATTATTACTATAACAT
Organism: Celastrina argiolus; assembly: GCA_905187575.2. Taxonomy (NCBI): domain Eukaryota; kingdom Metazoa; phylum Arthropoda; class Insecta; order Lepidoptera; family Lycaenidae; genus Celastrina; species Celastrina argiolus. The sequence goes on along the minus strand of LR994589.1, from coordinate 7,638,492 downwards.
TACCTAAGCCAAACTACAGCTGTTTATTTTTTTTGGTAAATATTTTTGCCACAAATACTATACCAAGCGGGCGAAGCCTCGGGTAAAATCTAGTATTTAATATGTATATATTTTGTCGGTACAGATACATAATATTATGTGATATTATGTCTCTGTCCAGGCGAACTACGTAACACTGACAGCAGCGCCACCAGACCTACCGGGTCCAATTAAAATAACAAAAAAGCTTCACCAATGAATCGAGTGGTCCTCGGGGAGGGCCCCGATGACCACTCGATTCATTGGTGAAACTAGCATGAAGATCAGTGCAGTTGTCTTTGACTATATTGCGAACAGACATTCAGATGTAGGGTTACCATCTTCAAAATTAAAAAACTTGAACAATACGCGTCAAAACCCGGACTCTGGAGCCCAAAACTAACAAATATAGGCCTCACTAAATTTCAAGAAATAACAGCCAAAAAAAATCTAAATTCGGATATCAGCTGTCCGGTCCGCACGCTCCCCGGACGCCCTCAAAAGTAGGACAAATCCGGGGAAACCCGGACGGATGGCAACCTTAGACAAATGCATGGTTGTACCAATGATCTAATGTAACCAAGTGTATTTACATGTAACTGTGCCTTATGTCTAAAAGGCAACACAGAATTAACATTAGAGTGAAGTTCGTAATAGCATAAAACATTTCATATGCTGCCTAATAGCGATTCGCTGTTCGTATAGTAATTGGCACTATACGCGTTCGTAACAGATTTTGAAGTGGTTATAATAGCATTTTAATCATATAACAAATGGCTTTTAGATGTATACAATTAGTAAGTGTATATAAATGATGAGTTCCATCATACTAAATTAATTTAATTCAACTTACAATTACGTTATCCGATTAAATAGTAGTGTTAACATTTGGATTAATACATTACACTACTGTAATGAAAATACACCATCATTATTTAGTTAAACTTTATTTGTTTGATTTGGGGCCGATTTTTCAATCGTCAGATAACTTTTATCTGTTGAATAAACATGTGACTTTGACATTTGTTCCATACAAAATCTGTCAAAGTCACATATTTATTCCTTGAGTAAAATTTATCTGACGATTGAGAAATCGGCCCTTAATTTAATTAATATTTAAACATATTACTTATTTCTTGGGTAAAAGTTATCTGACGATTGAGAAATCGGCCCTTAATTTAATTAATATTTAAACATTATTAACAACTCGTTAAATTAATAGTTGCTAGCTCTAACCTGTAACAAATTAAAGTTTACATTTTATTCAAATTATGTGGTTTGGTAGTACGTGGGTGTTGGTTGATGGTTTTTTTCTACTAAGGGCCGATTTTTCAATCGTCAGATAACTTTTATCTGTTGAATAATCATGTGACTTTGACATTTGTTCCATACAAAATCTGCCAAAGTCACATATTTATTCCTTAGATAAAAGTTATCTGTAAAAATACAATATTTATTTGCAGAACAATTTGACGAATTCAAATTTTTTGTTTGTTTTGAGTGATTTGTAGAAGTTAGTAGCAGAATTTTTAATTTTATGGTTTGTGGTTAGGGCGTCGTGTTTAACTATGCTCTACAATATTAACTATAGAGCTAATAACTTTCCATAGTACATGCCCTGTGGTCACGTCTCATAAAAATGTTAGGGGCCTTGTGGTCTTTTTAACCCCCGACGCAAAAACGACGGGGGTTAAAAAGACCACAAGGTATAAGTTTGACGTTTCTGTGTCAATGTGTATGTCTGTCTGTGGCATCGTAGCTCCCTATGGTTTAATAGCTCATTTATCGACGAAGGCTATAGTATAACATCACGCTCAGGCCAATAAGAGCGGAGGAACAATGAGGTTTGGCGTTGCGTGCGCGTAAGCATTGAAGAGTATGTGTGACGGTACGAAATCGGACAGCTAGTATTAAATAATATAGATATCGATAGAGATCATATTTGTTTATACGATAATATAAGGATTGGTAAAACTCCAGGGCTCTTATTCAAGATGCCATCGTTATTTATCGCTTACGAACTTCGAAAACAAAATGTATGGAATTTGACATAAGCGTCATTTAGCGAAGCTTATGTCAAATTATATACGTTTGCGAAGTTCGTAAGCGATAAATAGCATTGACATCTTGAATCAGGGCCCAGGTTTCTCTTCGAGGGATTGGACTGTACTCCACGATGCAGACTGTGGGTTGACCTCATGACTTAATGCATTTGATTTCAGACAACATTCGTCTCAACTTCAACCTGCCATTCAATCTAAAGAGGACGAGCGATAGTACAATACATGCGCATCTCATACGCGAGAAGGCGAGTTACGAATATGAGGTGGACAACGTGATCTTTGCGGCTGACAAGCTTCTCCTTGGTGGCACTGATATGAGTAAGTTCTTTTAGACGTCATGTAAACCGATGAACGCCGGCTGCACGCTCGAAAAAGCATAATGCATTGTCACGTTCCGCGTGAACTGGAGCGAGAACGCGATGCGTACGAGTTCATTGGAAATAGATGGCACGGGAGCCATATAGCCTTCCGCTTATAGCCCCTTCATCAGTTTCATATCAACGTAACATTGCACGCATCGTACCTACGTTGCGTGCAATGTTACTAATGCGGAAATGGGACAAGCGGAAGCTGGTCCAATTTACGCACAAGTACAAGAGTTAGGTAGTTGATAATGAAAAAAAAGGTAACTTTTTTTTTCATTTAATAAAAAAAAAGACTAACCAACATTTTGGCAATTTTTTGTGCCTGAACAAAATAGTATGTTAAATATTTTTTATAAATATAGAATTAACATAAATTATTATAATAATGCAATAAAATTTAATTCAATCGTGTTTCCCATATAAATTACCATTTGGTGTTATTATCTTATGTAATTGTATATTTTTTAAATCCATTACATTATTATTCATTTCATATTAAAAATTAATATAATTTATGGTGTAATCTCGTTACACGTTGTGAGAATAATTCATTACCAGAATTGAGAATTAAAACAACATAAAAATGTATTAAATACGTATTTTAACAAGTACCTACTTACTTACTCGTACCTAAAACTTTTAATACGTTCATTAAAACTTTTGAGATTTCTTTCTTCGAAACAAACTTGTAAACAAATCATATTACATTTTTGGGAAAATTGTTTCAATACTAAGTAATTAAGTATAAAATTCTATTAATTTCGGGTTATTAACAAGTCAATTGTAAAATAATATATTACTTAATATATTATACGCCTAGTATAATAGGTATTTTGTTGATTTGGATTTGTTTAATAGCTCTTTATATAAAATAAAACAATATTTAAACGATAAAATTAAAAATATTGTTATAAGCTGGTGAAGGTATGGGTTGTAGCTTTTAGTTTATATAATTCTCACTTTTTGTTACTCTTTTATGGAACTGTAGGTTTTTTATGTTTTAAAATGTGTATCAGTTCATAAATTATGTTTATATAAACAACTGTTTGTTCCTAAATAAATAAAAAAAAATATATATATATATATTTAGTACAAAGTACATTATTTATTTAATATCTTCCTAATAACATTTAATCTGTGTTTATTGTGAAATTGATGGTAGTAATGTAGGTACTGTCATTAGAATAATAAACGTATCGCTGATATTACATTGAATTCCCTTTATTAGGTCAATAATTAATTTTCTTCGACTATAGAATGCCCGTACGTTCGATAACTTTTAATATAAAAAAATATTATTTCCGAAACATGGCACTAATTTTAATTCCAAAAGCCTTATTATATAATATCTACTTTTTATGGAAAAATCAGATAATAATAGCTGCCTTCACCGATTTCGGTGTCGGTAGCCGATTTCTTTGAAACCAGGCCAGCTAAGCAGGAGTTTTTTATAGTGCCCAAGTGTGTGCGCAATACACAGAAGCTCTCTCTTCCTTTTACTCTCATAACCTAGTAGGACGGTAAACCGACACGACTGGCGAGAGAACAGGCGCAGGTCCGACTTTTTACATGCCCATCCGACGCATGGATCATATTCTTTCTTCTCAGACAATCAGGTGATCAGCCTGCATTGTCCTAACCAAACTAGAAAACAACATTTTTGTTGTTCCAACGCGGGAATCGAACCCACGACCTCCGAGTCGAGAGCGAAGATCTGAACCACTAGACCACGGAGGCGATCTAAAGGCAGATAGTTTGTCTGATGCTAAGCGATCTCCTATGTACACCAACAATACCAGAGTACTTCCTCTGGCTCACATAACCTCACTTTTTTATAACTCAAGCATTATTTCACGCTAGTTTTCATCGAGGCTATGGTATTCCTACATAAACACACATGAAAATTGTGACAAATTGATATTTATTTAATATTTTTTCTTGCAGCCAAACTTGTCGTGGGCTACTTGAATGAAAATTGGAAGAAAATGCTTCAAAAATCGGGCAAATCGTTAACGGACAAAGCCATTCAATATTATTTGGAGTTCGCCGAAAAGTTTTTTATTGGGGTCCCGACGAACAAGTTCCTGCTTGAAGACGCCTCGAAGTACCTCTAGGGATAATTTAATATAAGTTTATAATAAATATTTGTTTATAATTGTGTTTTTTTATCTGGGGGCACGGGAGTGCCCCCGTCAAGACGAGTTAAGCGAAGCGCAAGTGCACTACCTACCTTTTCTCGAAAGGTTTCGTCGTTTTTTTGAACTCCCATAACTTTGCTTTGGATGATGCTAAATAGTTGAAAATTTCAACATATAATAACACCAGTAAATACATGAATTATACAAAGTTTGAATGTCGTAGTTACTATACTTAAGATTTTATCGATGTGTAAAAACCCCGGATTTCGTCACTGACTCATTAATAGATCATCAAAATTCTTAGGTTACTTCCGGAAATCTTAGAAAGCTGAAGTTATGTATGTAAGCTGTTATTGCTACAAAACCAACAAAAAAATTATTAAAATGTAAATGACGCCATTTTGAATCCAATATGCTGGACCACCATATTGGATTCAAAAGGATGTTTATTATAAGGATCTGATGATCTTTAATTTGTAAAAGGAATATAATATACAAGTACATAAAAAATCTACGACCTACTTTTTGTAGGACCCATAATCGTTCAGAGTTTTGCTCCATATAATTTATGTCCGACTGTATGTATGTTGAGTGCGTTGCACTACTGCAATCAGTATATTCTAATATTCATCTACAAAAAGTCGGTCACCAATTATTAATTGGTGACCGACTTTTACCGAAGATGAAAAATATATTATTATATTATTTATGAGAGGAAAATTTGTTTTTTATCCACTTATTTAAAATAAGAGCAAATATGCAGCCAGCTTATAGTTCTGTTGTAAATTGCTGTCGGTCACAAAATAACTGTCGATGTATGGAACAGGTCCGGCACAAGCTCCATCTGTTATTAAATTTCTTTTCTGTAAAGTTCTTTAGTGTGCTTAGCATTATTATAATGTGATTTGTAAGAAACTAGCTTGTCAGTGGCTCAAAATATTCTATAGAATTCCTTGTGAAAACCCTCATCACTACTACTATTAGATATAAGGTACTGTTGAAAATACTAGCTGGTATTAGCTAATATTAGCACCGGGCGTCGGCAGGCAGCGTCGCGACGCTGGGCGTCGGCAGGCGTCGCGGCGCTGGGCGTTGGCAGGCTTCGCGGCGCTAGACGTCGCTACGCTGGGCGTCGGTAGGCGTCGCGGCGCTGGGCGTCGGCAGGCGTCGCGGCGCTGGGGGTCGTGGCGCTGGGCGTCGGTAGGCGTCGCGACGCTGGGTGACGGCAGGCGTCGCGGCACTGGGGGTCGGCAGGCGTCGCGGCGCTGGGCGTTGGCAGGCTTCGCGGCGCTAGACGTCGCTACGCTGGGCGTCGGTAGGCGTCGCGGCGCTGTGCGTCGGTAGGCGTCGCGGCGCTGGGCGTCGTGGCGCTGGGCGTCGGCAGGCGTCGCGGCGTTGGGCGTCGGCAGGCGTCGCGGCGCTGGGCGTCAGTAGGCGTCGCGGCGCTTGGCGTCGTGACGCTGGGCGTCGCCAGGCGTCGCGGCGCTGGGCTTCGGTAGGCGTCGCGACGCTGGGCGTCGGCAGGCGTCGTGACGCTGGGCGTCGGTAGGCGTCGCGGCGCTGGGGGTCGTGGCGCTGGGCGTCGGTAGGCGTCGCGACGCTGGGTGACGGCAGGCGTCGCGGCACTGGGGGTCGGCAGACGTCGCGGCGCTGGGCGTTGGCAGGCTTCGCGGCGCTAGACGTCGCTACGCTGGGCGTCGGTAGGCGTCGCGGCGCTGTGCGTCGGTAGGCGTCGCGGCGCTGGGCGTCGTGGCGCTGGGCGTCGTCAGGCGTCGCGGCGTTGGGCGTCGGCAGGCGTCGCGGCGCTGGGCGTCAGTAGGCGTCGCGGCGCTTGGCGTCGTGACGCTGGGCGTCGCCAGGCGTCGCGGCGCTGGGCTTCGGTAGGCGTCGCGACGCTGGGCATCGGCAGGCGTCGTGACGCTGGGCGTCGGTAGGCGTCGCGGCGCTTGGCGTCGTGACGCTGGGCGTCGCCAGGCGTCGCGGCGCTGGGCGTCGGTAGGCGTCGCGACGCTGGGCGTCGGCAGGCGTCGTTACGCTGGGCGTCGGTAGGCGTCGCGGCGCTTGGCGTCGTGACGCTGGGCGTCGGCAGGCGTCACGGCGCTGGGCGTCGGTAGGCGTCGCGGCAAAAAGTCGGTCACCAATTATTAATCGGTGACCGACTTTTACCGAAGATGAAAAATATATTATTATAATATTATTTATGAGAGGAAAATTTGTTTTTTATCCACTCATTTAAAATAGCGCGAATATGCAGGCAGCTAATAGTTGTAAATCGCTGTCGGTCACACAGGAGATAATATAACTTTCGGTGTATGGAACAAGTCCGGACAAGCTCCATCTGTTGTTAAATAAAACAACAATAAGATGTGAGATGATTATAAAGCTAACGTCAGTGTTAATGTAATATCCGTATAAAAAAATAAATAAAAATAAAAATAAAAATTATTTATTTCAGACAATTACAGTCCATATATATAAATTTGTATAATCTTATATAAAAATCGTTCGACACCGCGATAGCGCGATGCAGGTGCCTAACAGCGACATCTATGTTTAGAACTGTGAAACATCTAAACACAAACATTTAACCGTTGGTAACGTTTTATAATGATAACAATAAACGAAAAACAAACGTTACATAAAACTCCAAATGCGTAGATTTTTGTAGTCTAAATTGTAAAAACTTCGATACTCAAAGAAATTTGTGACCATAAATTAAGTACTTAATCGACTTTTAATTGATTGGCGCATGACAAAATTTTATAAGTTTCAATATGACACTATCTATTTATTTATACAATTTTAGTTATTACGCCTCCGTGGTCTAGTGGTTTAGAGCCTGGCTCTCGACTGTGGTCGTCGTAGGTTCGATTCCCACGTTGGAAACACGTTTTAAGTTTGGTTTAGACAAGGCAGGCTGATCACCTAATTGGCTGACAAGAAATATGATCCATGCGTCGGATGGGCATGTAAAAAGTCGGTCCTGCGCTTGATCTCCCGCCAGTCGTGTCGGTTATCCGTCCCAGTGGGTTACGAGAGTGAAGAAAAAGAGAGTGCTTCTATGCATTGCGCACACACTTTGGCACTATAAAATAACTCCTGCGTAGCTGGACTGGTTTCAATGAAACCGGTCACCGGCACCGAAATCAGTGTGGGAGATATTATTATTATTATTATTATTATTATTTTAGCAAACACTAAAATTATTAAACAAGCTTATGACTAAACAACTAGCCACCCGGATAGTTATAGCACTTTCGAAAAAAAAAACAAGAATACAGTATAAATAGAGTTCAATTATAGTAGTGAGGTGTTTTATTGAAGTTCGGTGTTACACAGCCACAATGGAGACTTATAGTTTTCATATCAACCCCTACAATATGGGTAACAAATGATGAGAGAGTTTGAGAAAACAAATACAATTCATACAAGATTTCATGAATGTCGCTATTTTTAATCCAAAATAGCGATTTATCGTTTTCACAGGTACTCACACAATATGGGTATCAAATGAAAGAGAAATACAATAAATCATCTAAATTCCAGACGAAGAGTAAGGCGAAATTAATTGCCCGGGGTCAAAATAGGTTATTTTTAAACTCAAACAAGTCCATTAACCAACTTACAAAAATAAATGAAATCCCACCAAAAACATTTTCATGTAAAAATGTTGTCAAGACGAGTCTATATAGCTTACCCCACAGAAGAGTAAAAGAGGTTAGAATGGCATTGTAGGTGGGGCAGACGCGCCGTACATATGATCAAATGATCATATGTCAGCCGAAACAAGTTTTATCGGTCAACAGTCACACTCTTACTGTGACAGCGTACGGAGCTCCATAAAAAGTCGTTAAAAATGCCGTGTTGCGCTGTTTTAACGTGTCGGAAAAGAAGCCAAGTGTGTAGTGTAGCCCGAGAAGGAATTTCTTTCCACCGGTAAGTCCAAAATCTTTAAATTTTATGTGATATTAGTAATTATTTCCATAGCATTATGTAGTTCGTGATCGAAAACGATACATTCGTATTAAGGCGCAAAATTATCCATTGCTTGCAATACGTGGGTACCATTTTGTATAATGTGTTTGTGAGTGAGGAATGTATTGCATTCGCAGCGATTGTTCGCTCGCCGAATCATAGCTTCAATTCTAGGTACTTCGTGCGTATCGATATTGTTGTACCAAGATGTAAACAATGTCGATCTAAGAAAATGATATTATAATTTAAGCAACTCTCTTTATTGATAATTACCATCAATTATTGTTTATTTAATTTAGCTTTCTAAAGAAATAAAAGATAATTTCATACGGACATTATTATAATTTTATTGTTATATCTGTGATTAATGTATGTTTTTTTTGCCTAGTAAATAAATAAATAGATTATTAAGGGCCGATTTTTCCATCCTCAGATAAACAACCAGATAGCGTTTATTCGACGAATAGCAAAATTTTGAGTTTTTCAATACTCAGATAGTTGTTAACTGTCTAATAACACACCTATTAGAGGAATAAAGTTATCTGCTGCTTGAAGTGCCAGATAAGGCTTTATTTCCCCGATAAGTTCGTGTCTGCATTTATATTTAACAGTTTCGTCAATTTCTTTGGGTATCAGAATCTAATAAAATCGATGTTTTTGAAGCAATTGACGACTTAGCAATCGAGGAGGTACCTGAATTCCTCAATTATTTACATCTGTCTGGTAGAAAACCCCGACCAGCTAGTATTTTCAACAGTACCTTATACCTAATAGTGGTAGTGATAATTATAACTAGCACAAGGAATATTTTGAGTCACTGACAAGCTAGTTTCTTACAAATCACATTATACCAATAATATCTATGGACGGTGTGAACACCACTTCAATCTGGCCCTGTGCTAAGCATACAAAGAACTTTACCGCCGTTTTGCTACCGTTACGAAGATTTTATAGGCATTCATTTATCGTGTGTGAAATAAAACGGCCAAGCATCACGTTTTAACTGAAATGTAGAGTAAGTGAAGCTAAGCCTAGTAAAGTAAGGGCGCATAGATCAAGAACTTTGGTTCTACATGGGATTTGTCCACTTTTTGATAGATTTTGATCAAGGTGCTGGTAGATTTAGGGCGAGTAGTCTTTAGAACTTGGCTTTATACGATATCTGATAACTTTTTCACAGGGTAAGCTATATAGACTCGTCTTGGCAACATTTTTACATGAAAATATTTTTGGTGGGATTTCTAAGTCTCGCTTGGACTATACCGGGTGAATCTTGAAAAAGGGCATGATAATAATAATAATAATAATATCTATGAACGCTTCACACCACGTCAATCTGGCCCCATGCTAAGTATCTGAAGAGCTTGTGTTACAGGTACCAGACAACAGAAATATATTTAATACTATACAAATATTTAAGATTTTTATTATATTAATCACACAAAAAAAACACATCCATGACTCAGGAACATTTAAAGCTTTTTGTTCCCGCGGCGGGATTCGAACCCGCGACCTCCGAGTCAAGAGCCAAGCTCTGAACCACTAGACCACGGAGGCGGCGTGATAGCTACCTTATCGTCATATTCATGAGTAACATAAGGCTGTGGACGAAATTGTAAAGCAAGGAGAATTCTAACACAATAGATCCAATAGGGTCGCAGTGACGTCTGGGGCCTTACTCTCCAAACTGATACGATTTTGATATAGATTTGATCCTGCTGCGTACTCCCGAATAAATTCACCTTTGTTAATTTTGATTCTCAGTCGATTGTCGATGCGGTCGGGAGTACGAAAAGTTACGATTAATTTAATTTCAAAGTATGCATAATCCACCAAATAAAATAACTAAATCCTTTGAGATCGACCTGATTTGATTCTCGATGGTGTCGGGAGTAAGCCTGCTGGCCCTAATCAGGACCAGCTGCGGAGAAAAAAACCCTTGGACTGGGATACTTATATAATACCTATATTTGATTATAATAATACTTATTTGTAGGCCTCCGTAGTCTAGTAGCTCTCGACTTCCGTCGTGGATTCGATTCCCGCGTTGGAATAACAAAAAATGTTGTTTTCATGTTTGGTTAAAACACTCCACATCTTCTCAGTCACTTGTCTGACAAGAAAGATGATCCATGCGTCGGATGTCCATGTAAAAAAGTCAGTCCTGCGCCTGATCTCCCGCCAGTCGTGGTTATCCGTACCACTGGACGAGAGTGAGGGAAGAGAGAGTGCTTCTATGACACACATAACACTATAAAAATAAATCTTCGGTTCGGTTTCAATTAAACCGGCCACCGTCACCGAAATCGGTGTGGGAGGCATTATTATTACTTATAGACGCGTTTTACGCCTTGTTGTAGGTACATATTTAAACATTTCATATAAATTTAACATTCATATTAAATTACCTTAATCTGTCACATTCTAGTAACGTTACTAAATTTAGCTCGATACAAAGTTAGAATTTCCCGTTTATCCATTTTCAGAGAACTGAGGTACACAAATGTTGCATAACGCTGTTAGCACAAATGTTTACAATGTATACATGAGAAATAAACAGTCAGTAAATAGTCATTAAACGTACTAATTACACAGGTACTAACACCACTGTCCGCATCATTTGAAATCGTTCATTACAGTCATCCTTATGCAGCCTCTACACTATGGCCTATGAGCCATGGCCTATAAAACACGATAGTCGATTAACGAATGACCCATGATTGCCACTACGATGGATATATCAGTAGTCTACGATGGCAGATTTTATTAAAACACGCCCAAGCTACTCTAGAGTATAGAGCCAAGTGTGATATAAAATTTACTATCATATTATCTGCCAATATGGCCGCAAATAAACTGAACGCAAATTTCATTTTGTGTTTGTTTGAAAATTCGTAATTGTCAATAACGTACAATCGAGTGAGATCACTGGCAATTATACAGTCTTTTTTAATACTAACATGCGTTAGTGAAATCGGGACTTAGGGCTTGTTTCACCAAGCAATGTTAAAGTTAACGCCATGTTAAATATCATATTGTTATCCCTCTCGTATTTCCTGTCAATGAATGAGATGGCATGGTAGTTTAACATGGCGTTAACTTTGACATTGCTTGGTGAAACACGGCCTAAACCTTTAAAACGTCTGTGTTTGGCCATCATGGCCCGAGGTGTAGAGACAGCATTACATGACAGCAAAACAGCAGTTGTCCTGTTTTTAATCGGTAATAGTTAATTATTACATTATTACGTAAAAACGTTGAGAACAGGTTTACGAGAATCTCAATGGATGAAATTCAGCATAGTAAAAGTTTATGAGAGATTCCTCTGACCGGTTTACCTCTTATGGGGCCGGACATTCATCAAAATAAGATAACACTCCGGTAGAACCACATACTTACTGTAACTCAGATTATTAATAGTCATGCATGCGCAATGCATGACTAATATGCTTTGGACTTAACATAATATGCATTAAATTACAATATAATAATAATATAATGTAAACATTTTGTATCTAAATCGAAAATTGCTAACTATTCAGAATATTAAATATTTATACGGAACACAAATTTGCCTAGTAATGAAAATAAAATTAGGTCGTACACTTAGCATTAGTCACGAATTTAGTAAATACTCATATGTCATAAGGTTGGCAGATAAAAATAACAATAATTAGATTCCTTCTAACGAATTAGTGAAGGGTATGAGCGGACCAAGGAAAAAACTAGCTGACCCGTGCCCACTTCGTTGAGCATTGAAACCATTTGAACCTTCCCGGGACTTACATGAATATTTCAAGGCTAAAAACAGCCGAATCGGTTCAGCCGTTCTCGAGTTTTAGCGAGACTAACGGACAGCAATTAATTTTTATATATAAGAGAAGATAAGAGATAAGACGTAGAGAAGATAGGTAAGCCAACTTTTAGAGAAAATTTACCAATATGTCCTATAGAGAGCTGAAGGTGAAGAAGAATAAGATGGACAGGAATTACCATAAGATCCAGAGACCTACAAAGGCTTAGCCCCTACATAATAGAAGGAGAAAAACGTAATTATGATAGTCGATGACTCGTAATTATAAAAATTATAAAGTTTTTTGCTAATACGGAAAACAGCGATCGTTTACATAATTATACCAATTATGTATAAAATTAATATTTCAATTATAGGTTAGGTATATAATACACCATTGTAACGGGATCGCTGATAAAGTATATTATTAGTACGTATTAAACAATGATTGTACTAAATTAATTTTGTTTCCCCCAATACCAGGATTTTGATATTAAAAAAATTTGGAATACAGAATGATTCATGGTTTATATATTAAGCCGAATATAGTGTAAAGAGAATGACGCGTAGATCATATTTTGCTTTGGCATCTCGTTTATAATACTTACCATAACGCGACAAATTACGATTAAAGATCTCCATATAAGTCACAAAACAGATGAGTTTAGATCCCGATCAGGGGCCTTACTCTCCAAACTGATTCGATTTTGATTCAGATTCGATCGTGCCGCGTTCTCCCGAATAAATTGACATTCGTTTATTTTGATTCTCAGTCGATTGATATGGACGAGAGTGTCAAAAGTTACAATCTAAACCCGTTGAGATCGAACTGATTCGATTCTCAATTGTGTCGTAAGGCCATTCAGGTCTTAGATCAACGAGGAGTGCGTTCGTGTGTATAGATCCTGCCCGCGCGCCCCAGCATAGTAACATGTACTCCTTATGGTGATTTTAGACCTTTGAATTATTATTATTTTTTGAGTTATATTAGGTAATTCATATGAGGTGCCAAAACAACAAATACTCTATACGTTATTCTCTTCACACTATATATGAACCACGAATCATCCTGCATATCACATAATATATTTTTTGTAAATGCTGAGTTTCCGTTCCTTAAGTACATTATATTACCTTTTATATAGTACCTTTTTAACAGTACGTATAGTGATACGTACTGTTTTCACACCAGATATCTCCGAAGAAAAAAAAAGCTTTTCTACCTGTCATAGTTTTTTCTAAGCTCTTTGTACACTGAAGTTCTTTCTCTTTAGTCAACCCAAGTCAACCTTTCTGTTTTTCATTCAGTAGTCTGTTCTGTTTTAGTAAGTATTAATTTTGTAGTTATCACGCAACAAAAATACATAATCAGTGCATTATCATAGTGTTTTAGGGATGATGCCAGTAGTTGAGATGATTATGGGTATGGTTTTGACTGAGTTAACTTTCCACTGACTTTTTAGCTTTATCGTCAAGTCTGTGTATTTTGTGACTTTTGTTGTGTGAGTAGTAGTAAGGTTGTGTGTATTAGGTATGGCTATGTCTATAAGGTAAACTATTTTATTTTGTTTGTCATGGAGTGTTATGTCAGGTCTGTTATGATGTACGGTCTTGTCTGTAAGTATTGTTCTGTCCCAGTAGAGTTTGTAGTCAGGTGATTCTAGTACAATTTGGGGTGCATATTTGTAATATGGGGATTTTTCTGTGATGAGGTTGTATTTGTGTGCAAGTATCTGATGTATGATTGCCGCCACTTGGTCGTGTCTATGTTTGTAGTCTGTCTGTGTGATGGATGAGCAAGCGCCTGTGATGTGTTGTATTGTTTCCGGATGTTTGTGGCAGTGGCGGCAATGGTCACTGTTAACGTTACGGTCTCTTATTATGTGTTTTCTGTAATTTTTAGTATCTATTACCTGATCTTGTATTGCCAGCATAAAACCTTCCGTTTCAGGGAACAGTTCTCCTTGCTTTAACCATGCGTTTGACGCTATTTTGTCAACGGCGTTATTGGTTAGATCAAGCCGGTGCCGACCGTGCAATGATTTTTGAGACCATGCTTCGATTTTTTGTTGGTTTGTGTAGTTGTTAATCTTTTTTGTGTTATCAGCGAGCGTTAGTGGCGTATAAGTGTCAGCGTGGCATATAGCTTGATGAAGTGTTTTTGTCTGTGCGTGATTATAAAAGAATGTTCTGAGAAGTGTTATCTGTCTATTGTGTAAATTAAGAATATCTATGAGTCCTCTGCCTCCTTCAATTTTCGGTAAAATTAACCGTTGGATGCAAGCCCTTGGATGGTGTTATCTATGCTTGGTCATTGTTGTATTTATTAATCTTTGTAGAGTTTTCAGTTCCGTTTGGTTCCAGCGAATTATACCAAAGGAATATGTGAGTATAGGTATGGCGTATGTATTAATAGCTTTAATAGTGTTTTTTGCGTTTAGATGTGTAAGTAGTATTTTGTGTAGCCTGTCTCGAAATTTCTGTTGGAGTATTTTCTTTGTTTCTTTGTAGTGTATCTGTTGTGACTGGTAGTAACCTAAGTATTTATATCCACCTAAAGGGTCCACTGGTTCAATTATGTCATCATTGTTAAGTTTATACTGCGTGTGTTCTATAACACCTTTGTTCACCGCTTGTATTTTACATTTATCTATACCGAACTCCATGTGTATAGTGTTAGAGAATGTTTGGGTAAGGTCCGCCAAGGTGTGTATGTCGTTTTCTGTGTTTGCAAATAGTTTGATGTCATCCATGTACATAAGATGTGAGAGTGATGTATGGTGTAAATCGTGTTTAATTTTAAATCCATGCTCATTTTCATTAAGGATATACGATAATGGATTGAGAGCAAGGCAAAACCAAAGAGGGCTTAAAGAGTCTCCTTGGAATATGCCTCTTTTTATGGAAATGTAGTCGGTTTCAATTGTTTTAGATGAATCACAAATTTTTAATTTTGTATGCCAGTTAGACATAATTTTTTCGAGACAGTTCGTAATCAATGGATTTATTTTATAATATTTTAGTATATAGATAAGCCATGAGTGTGGTACAGAATCGAAAGCTTTCTTATAATCAATATAGGTACATTGTATATATACTGTGTTTCTGTTTTAATGCCTGTTGTGATATTATGGAATCTATTATAAGTTGTTCTTTGCAACCCTGACAATATTTTCTGCATCCTTTCTGTTCTTCAGCTAATATGTTATGGTTGTTTATATGTGCGTATATTAACTCGCTTATACAAGCTGTGATAATCTTATAAATATTTTGGAGACAAGTAATGGGCCTATATTTTGCCGGGTTTGTAGTATCGGAATTGTCTTTTGGTAACATGTATGTTATGCCCTGTGTGATAAATGATGGTATTGTGTCTGGTGAATGGATAAAGGAATTGATATGTTTGTGCAATAGTGTATGCAAGCATGTAAGTTTTTTATACCAGAAGTTGTGTATGTTGTCGGACCCAGTTGTCTTCCAGTTATGTGTTCTGGCTATAACAAGTTTCATTTTTGCTCTAGTTGAATCTGCTCAAATTCCATCTCAGGTATTTCTGTGAATCTAGCTTTATCTTCTTCAATCCACGGATTATTTTTATGTTGTTTTGGATAAGACCATATATTTGACCAGTATGTATGCATGGATTCAGGTGTGGGCGTATGGTTGTTGTTAGAGTTATTATGTTGGATGTTTTTTTGTGAAAGTTTTCTGTAAAATAGTTTTTCATTATTACTAAATTCTTTGTTTTGAGTTTTTCTAATAGTGCAATCTTTATATCTTTTTAATCGATTAGATAATAAATTTAGTTTTTGTTTTAAAGTATCCATGAAGTGTGTTATGTCAGAGTTTTGAGTCTCATGTTGCGAATGTATTTTGTACTGTTGTTTTATTTTCTGTATCTGTCTTTTGAGGTGGTTTGTTCGAGTACCTCTTGCATACTCGGTAAGTCTGCCTATACTCGCTCTAAGGTCATTAATTCTGCATTCTAGACGTTTCTGCCACCAAGGTATCTTTTTCGATTTGTTTATATCGGCAGTCTTATTAATATTTATTCTTACTCCGCTAAATTTCGTTGAGGTGTAGGCTGCAGTATATATGTAAGTATGTAGTATGCTAAAGTCAGTGTTGTCTTCAATGATATTTGGAATGATGTAAGAATTAAGGCTATAAACTATCTGATACAATTTTTTGGAAGGTTTTAGTTTAGGCAAGGATGGTCGCATTACTGGGGTGGTATCTTTAAATATATTATACGCTTCCATAAACATTTCTTTTAATTGTGTCTCTAGCTCTGTTGGTAATTTAACATGTTCACGGTTCTGAGATGGGACTGAGTCAATCAAATCATTTTGTACAGGAATATGAAAACCTAATAGGCTTTGTGTTGCGGTTAGATTCGGTTGTGTAGAGTTTTCGTCTGTCAGTTGCTCTGTATGTTCTAAGTTTTCTGAGGTTAACATATCGAGTTCTTTTTGTACTTCTTCGCGTATTCTTTTCAGTTGTTCGCTTGAAAGAAGATGATTACTAACAATCGGTCTTCGTTGGTCTGCTATTCTTTGTACTGAAAGGTGAGCTATTGAAGGGAATTTAGCGATAAGTTCCTGGTGTAATAATGGTCTGTAAGTAGTAAGGTCAGTCTCTAGTTTAGTTATCCTGTAATAAATCTTCATTATTGTTTCATTAATGTCGGTCGTCCATCTTATTCTCTGAAGTGTACAGTTAGTATTAGTGCTTTTTTTATATGTTTTATCATGTCCGTTATTCACGTATTGATTTTGGTTGTGTAGAAAAGTTTTTACGTCATTCTTAATTCTTGAAATTTCCGTTAGGTTTAAGAGATTTCGTTGGACTATTGCCCGTCTTTGGTCACCTACTCTTTGTTTTGATGCTTCCATATCTGGGAATTCTGATGAAAATATTATGTGTAGTTGCGTTAAATATGATTTTGTGTCAGTTCCTAATTTTGTAAGTATGAAATATTGGTGCATAATGAAAATGTTCATTTCTTTAGACCATTTTTTACGTTTGCACTCTTTACTGTGGACGGGTGCAGTAACTATGGCTGAAATAGCCTCCTGCACAACATTTATTATTATTATTATTATTTAGAATTAATCGTTGTCTCGGCTATTTGCCGGATGAATGACTCAGGTACGGGCTGATGCCAAGTATCCTGATTCGTGATAAGTGAAAACAAGTGTTATGGAGGCGTAGAGAAAGATGAGGAGGGGTTAAGAAAACGACGAACTAATGAGCAGGTATCGATGACAATGGACTTTTGCATCTGGATGTATGTATTTTTATTAAGATCTAGTGATTTCAGAGCAGCAGTAAGGGTTTTAGGGATGACAGCGGTCGAAGAGATGATAACGGCTATGATTTTTACAGTACCTCTTGCAGACGAAATAAAACAAATGTTGTTTTATTTCGTCTGCAAGAGGTATGTATTTTTGGATTTTTTCGTTGTGTTTTTGTTTCAGATTATTGGTGTTCGGGACAGCTATATCTACAAGGTAAGTAATTTTTTCAGATTTTATTGTTAGGGTTATATCTGGTCTGTTACTTAGGATGGTGCGGTCTGTGACTATTTCTCGATCCCAATATAGTTTAGCGTTATTATTATTATTATTATGATTTTTAAATTTGCTTTTCTCCTTGACGGGTCCTAACTTAAGTTGCGGGCTTGTGGCCAAACAACTTCAGGTGCGATATGTTTTAATTATTTATAGATTATTATTATTATTATTATTATTATTATAAAGGTTTTAAAAGTCTCATTGGGTACGGAACCAAAAAAAAGAATACAATAGACCAGGGCAGAAGATTTAAAAAATATAAAGTAATTAAATATAATACAGAAAGATGAAAATATATCAGAATGTCTTTTCTAAAGGGGTTTCATTACTACTATATTTTTTTGCGCTCATCACATAATCTCTCATCTTCACTTCAGCGTATGATGTCCACTACTGGATGTAAGCCTCCCCCAAAGTATTTAATAGGGGGTAGTTGCCTGTACTCGCCACGCTTGGCAGGCGGGTTGGCGAGCGCAGTTTTTAGGTAATAACGATGTCCGGGGAAACACTGCTGACCATTTCCGAATTAACAAAAAAATATATATTAAAAAATACATTTCCAAAATGAGGTAAGACAGTATAACCGTATCTCAAAGTTATAGTGACTGATCTTTTTACGCGCTGTATATCACTTGTGAGGTAAATATTATGTTATTTTAATGCAATTGCCAAGTCAATCTACTTTTTTATTTAAAACATAAAAGACTATTAATAATATTGATTATGACCACTATAAGATGTAGTTAGACCGACCGACTAACCCCTACTTGGCATAACATGTATCTCACAACTTTTTACGGTAGAAGATCTAAGTAGCGAGACTTGGCACTTTTCACAAGTTATGTTTTTGATGGAATATAACATTTCTTGTGTATTATATTGATATTGCAGGCTTCTATAATAGATTTACGTCAGCTGTTTGACGCACATTATCAGAATATAAAGACACGTTTATGAAAATATATGCTTACGTTAACTATGCAATTTCTCTATGTAATAGAAGTAGTTTGTTTATATATGTAGATAAAAATTCGTTCGAGTATTACGTGTTATGTTACGTGAAAAAGGCTGATTTCGACGCCCCCAAGCAATAACCCAGTAATAATTGCAAAACTCAATTTTTACAGGAGAGCATCATATGTGTTTTTTAGCTATATCTTTTCAGTAAATTATTATTATGACATGTTAAATACCTCAAATGAAAGGTATTTTTTTATAGAACGACCTTGTAGTATTGGGATTAAATTACATATACAAATATCTTTATAATCATTAAAAATATAAATTACGTAAAATATTTTACATCATTATATCAATAATTATATATTACGGTATAGAATTATAAAAATGCATTCAGTAATGTCAACTTACAATATTATTGCGGATTTTTTTTAAACACTAATATGCAATAATCATTATTTACTTGGTGGTTTAAGAGAGTTTTTTAATAAAGTGTGTAACAGTATAGATCTATTACTAGCTTATTGGCGTGAAAATTAAACCGTCTTTATACAGTAAATACCTAGTACCACACAATACTTGTATGTATTTTAATTGTAATAATTGGATACTGATATTTCATAAAATATGTTTTTAATAGGATTATTAAAGAAAACTACATACTGTACCAAAAAAACAAAACTTTCATTACCAAAAAATAAACAACAAAATAAACAGTCTTATACTCTATACTATATCAGTATTCATACAATAAAAAACTGTTAAATATATGAAATTTAAAATAATAATCAGTCATCATCTGAGGTTTCTTCATTGACTGTGTTAGTATTAATAATGTTTTCCTGAGAATACGTCAGTAATTCGTAAAAACTATGATAATATCTAGGAATTGCTCCGGTATTGCACAGGGATAGTAAATCTGTGAGAAGTGCCTTGCTTATTGGGATATGATGATGATAAGCTGACTCTAGAGTGATATTATCTTCAGACGCCGAGTCCGGCTTAGATTTTCGTCCCCGTCGTCTAATTTGGGTTGAGTGTAAGGTGTCTAACTCCAAATAATGTCCATGAAAATCATATTTAAAATAAACCTGGATGTTCACGTAACTCCATCACAACCAGGGAGTGGTTGTGATGGAGTTACGTGAACATCCATGACGTCGGACAAACGGATGACATTCCCGTTTGTATCCCGACGCCAATACGCAGGATTTACTAATTTTTTAATGTCTAAAACATCAGATCCCTCTATTTCTGTTAAGCTGTACTTTTCTCCGGTCACTTTAGAATTTAAAATTACATTATAAATTTGTTCTGGTGTATAGATAACTTTATTCTGCATATTGCGTTCTATGCAGGCGTGCATTGAGTCACCTTCATTTTGGCTGTGTCCTGTTTCAAAAAATCGGTGGGTTATGGATAGTTGTAGAGTTTTTGCAGCATGAACGTATAATGCAAAAATGTATCTATTTTTGTTTTGCCCATAGCACCCATCAGAGTAAAATGATATTGTATTTATACCCCTTTCACGTTCAGATTTTAAGAACTTTAACAAGCAACTACCAATTTCTATACAGCCTCTTTTGGCCACATGGTAATGCCACACATAGCAATAACCTTTTTTACGTAATGCGTCATATATATTTTTTTTCTCGTTTTTAATTTGCCTGATCCTTTTTTTTCTATGTAAGTGATTCTTGTAATTCTCTTCTAATTGTTCTTTCTCTGAGGCATCAGCTTGCTCATATAACATGCAAGTGGCACACTGATCTTTTTTGGGTTTAAAAAAGGAATAGTTTAATAGAGTATTAAAAATAGATTCATATTGCCGTTTACTTGCTATTGTCACATTTGTGTAATTTTGATGTTCAAACCAATCAGTGTAAAAGCGGTATAATTTTGATATATTTAGATTTTCTGAAAGGTATTGGCGACTAGAAGATTTTCTTGTAAAATGTGACTCTACTGATGGGAATAGTTTGATATGTGTTATGATACTTAATTCCGTATCACTGCTCATTTTACGAGGTCTATTTGCGTGTTTCTCTCTTTTATCACAAAAAACTTCATCTGATTTAGCCTTTTCTATAGCAGTGTAGATCATAGCCTCTCCAATATTTAATGTATTTACGAAAAAGTTTTTACAAACGAACGCCACGTCTTCACCGTGAAAAGGAAAATAATCTATACTTATAATAAAACTGTAGAGAGGTCAATTCTGTACATTGAATATTTTTTCAAAATACATATTGGAGGATGATTGGCGATCGATACTGATGCCAAAAATGCAATTAGTAAAATTTTTGTCTGTCTGTCTGTCTGTCTGTCTGTCTGTCTGTCTGTCTGTCTGTATGTGCGCGATAGGAACAAAAACTACTGAAGGGATTTTAACCAAACTTGGTACGATTGTAGCCCATATTCCTGGGCAGGTTATAGGCTATATAACATAACGCTACGATACATAGGAGCCGAGCAGTGACGATAAATTTGAAGCAAGTCGGATGAATTTCGCGCGCGCGGCCTGCGGTCGAACGGTTCGTGAGGGGGGCGCGGGGGGATCGCTTACACAGTGACGCGAAGCAATATAACGTGGCACTAAAGTAGATTAGAACATCAAATAAGTACCTAACTATCAGGATTTTTTTTCTGGGAAAACAGTGTTTTCACAGTGTCATAATAATATAAAAATTATATTTTTGAACTCGCTTCACAAATTGAAATAAATTATCATTTATTGTATAAAATCAACTTAATTAACTGTATAATTAAAAGAAAGCCTTTCGCGATAAACTAAAAAACGGGCAATTAAGCGGTTTTTGGAAAGCTATTTAGACCATCACGGTATTAATCCTTATCATTTTTAATACGTTAGTTGGCTTTAGCATTCCATGAAGACTATAATATTTGCCCTTTATAGTTATACCATGCAATTCGACCGGGCGCCGCGTAATGCAGGCTGCTGCGTGACGTCTTACGTCCGAGCCGGGCTGGTGTAGTGTAGACTGCTGGGTAAAAAATACTATTAAAATGTGCTAACTGTGCCAGTGTTATTATAGGAGACTTTTATTTATGCAATAGTACCCAAAACAATTTTTTTTTTGTCTGTTTGTCGGTGCATTTGTGCACGCTAATCTCAGAAACGGCTTATCCGATTTAGATGTGGTTCAAGCATATTTGTAGTAATCTTGACTTAACATTTATTTCATCTCAATCGGTTCATAAATAAAAAACTTATGACAATAAAAAAAAAATGCTGGACGTTTGTATGAAGCGCGGCAGGAACCGCGCTGCAAACATTCAAATTTAATCTTTTTTTATTTTATATTTTCTTTAAAACTAAATTTAATTTATTTATATTATTGTTATACTTAGGGTAGGTTAATAAAAAAACGCTACTAAAACCGATCGGCGCGCCGAGCTGGGGCCTAACTCCCCAAACTGATTCGATTTTGATTCAGATTCGATCGTGCCGCATACTCCCGAATAAATTGACGTTTGTTTATTTTTGTTCTATGTCGATTGATATCGTTGGGTGTACAAAAAGTTACGTTCCAAAGGTTTTCTTTATCCTAATTAGTTCCAAAGTAATCTATACATATAATAAATCTGTAGAGGAGTCGTGTCTGTACATTGAAGATATTTGAAAAAAAATATGATAGGGGACCTTTATTTACGCAATAGTACCTAAAACTATGATTTTTGAAATTTTTGTCTGTTTGTCTGTTTGTCTGTTTGTCTGTGGGTTTGTGCACGCTAATCTCAGAAACGGCTTATCCGATTAAGATGTACTTTTCACTAATATATTGCGGCAAGCTTCACTTAACATTTAGTGTTTGTTTTATGTAAATCGGTTCATAAATAAAAAAGTTATGACAATATTAAAAGATCATGTCGTTTTTGCTGGACGTTTGTAGGAAGCGGGCGCCGCGCCGGGCTCGGGAGCCGTGCGCCGCCGCGCGCGCGCGCCTCTTCAAATTGTATTAGCAGCAAACGCACCGGGGCCGCGGGGGTGACTTTTATTTGTTAGTTTTAGGCTTGCTAGGTAGGAACAATCTAAGATTTTTTTTCTTGAGTTTATTACGAAAGTTATTTGTATAAAAATAGTTAGTACTTTTACTGTACAGTCCTTTGTGATAAGTAGGTACTGTATACATATTTGTTAGCGTAGGTTAGTAATAAGTAAATAAATAAAAACCGGCCAAGTGCGAGTTGGACTTGCGCACCGATAGCTCCATACAAACCTGATTAACATAGAATTTTGATTTGGTTACAGCTTGAATATATTAGAGACTAAGTATTTGTTATAAGTTTCAATTATACACATTCATGACAAACGGTACTAAGTTTAAAAAAATCAAAATATTTTTATTTTTACTATCTATATAATGTTACTAAAAACGTATGGTTTTAGACGTTGCTTGGTTTCAAATTTTATGATTTTGAGTTCACGGGAAGTAACCTTTAGGTTTTGATTCCCTTACGAGTGTCGAAAATGACGAAATTTAGCGACATACCTAAGCGACTGCTTTTGGTTGCAATGGCTAATACGTCTGATTTTTTCACTGCTTCAAGGAACAGTAGGTATCCTGAGTATTTTATATAATTTACCTACACGCGTTTCTGAGTAAAAGGGTCTTGACAGACAGACGGACATGGAAATTATCTTATAATATGTGTTTCGTTTTTTCCTTTTGAGGTACGGAATTTTAAAAATAGTTTTAAGATTTTCATAAATATATTGCTCTTTTTTTTTGTTTTTTTCTATTTTATAATATATACATTAAAAAACATCTTGATAGTTACTAAACTGTGTTACAGGGGAAAACTGTCGATACAACTCGATTCCAATCGAGATACCTTTTGAAATTCTAGCCTTTTGCGGCCTGTCCTGGATATGTGTTAACAGATTATTATGGGTTTTTTTGCCAAATATCATAATATTGATAGAGTATTCTCATATACAAATCTATCTTACAAGCGATAGCGCGATGCAGAGCAGACCATAATAGCGACATCTATACGCCAAATGCCGTACTTTTAATACAATTATAGCAAAGTTGAGTAGGTACCTACATTTATACAATACGTTATCCGAGAGTTATACTCAGCGTGCATCATTAGCAATGTATAATATTATTTTGCATTGTATATTATAGTTCTCATTCCGTCCGTTAAAATTCATACTACAGCCTACTATTACTGTACATTTTTATAGTCTTCTTTGTCCAAATTATGTATTCGATAACTGCATAATACATACAATTTTGATTAACATAAGTATTGTGTTTACAGTTAATCTAAAAAAGTTATGTCAATATAAATTAGATTTATGTTTTTCTTGATATTTTTATTTCTTAGTTTTTATTATGGACCGAATGGTTGTTATGTTAGGTACAACTTAGGTTTGTGAAAAGAAAGAAATTTCTTTTGGGACTTTCTATATTTTGCTACTTTTCTGTATAAAATCAGTACTATAACAGTGAAGTGATTTATAATCAGTACCTACATGTTTGGTTATTAATAAATAAAAAACCGGGCAAGTGCAAGTCGGACTTACGCACCTAAAGGCTAAAAGACCGCAAAATTTTGCGGCGCGCTGTCTTAATATCATTGTCGCCACACCAGCAGCGTCGGCGTGGATACGATCATCGTCTGCAGTCGCTGCGGCGCTACTAGATGTTCGTCGTGTATGTGAGCGTACTATCAAGTAGTCCCGTTCGCATTATAGTAATTGTACACGGTCGTTTGTCAAGCTGGTAGTAGGAATTGTCAACATAAAGTAGTTTTTTAAATACCTCGACGACAGTTTTTATAACTAAAAATATTTTTATAACAGATTTATTATAACACTGCCCTAAATTACTTTTCCACGCGTACGGAGTCGCGGGCACAGCTAGTGTATAATATATTAAATAATAAAACTGTTACTAGCCATTACCGAAAACACTCGCCTCATATTTAACTGCAATAATCTTGTAATGGCAGTATTCAAAACTCAATGTCAATTATTTTACAGTATTACTACAATACCGATTATGAGTCGTAAAATTGAGAAAGTAACAGTTTAATATTTAATTTTTGTTGTATAAAAATCAAATTGAGGTTCCGTGCAATAAAACTTTCCTTCGGCATAGTTTTATAAATAACCGTAGAAAAATTCTGAAAAAAATTACATACATAGATAATGGTCCACGGAATCTAAATTTGCAATTAAAAAAAAATCCAGTAATGTGCTATTACTGGGTTATTGCTTGGGGACGTCGATTTGTCCAACTGTTTAAAACGTACCATTTCCCTGTAAAAATAAAACGTCCAATAAAAACTATCATCGAGCAAAACGGTTTGTTTTTTTTATTATTTTTTTCTTTTTTTGCGATTGTACACTCAGCTTTATAACGACTTGTCATTAGTTGGGTGTCACCGTTTGACATACATAATGAGACACTTTGTACTGTAATTTGTATTGCGAAATGTATAAAACAGAAGTGCAAGTGAGCTGTACACATTATCCTTCTACACATCATGTGGTTGATTAGCTTTTTTCTCATTTCCTATTGCAGTAGTGTGAAACCTTTGGCTCTGCGTAAGACTTTTTTAGAAATATTTCAATCCGATAAGAAAATCCTACTTCATTAAACGCCGTGTGAACAGTGTGATTTTTTTATAGTGCGTTACAATATAATTGTTGTATAAAAAACGACAAGTAACTTGTTATTTAAAGTGTTGCTTAGAAAACAGTATAAAAAGTGTCAAATTGCAAAGTCAGCTTTAAAAAGTGTGCATACCTCTCATCGTTTATCATACGACGACCTTCATAGTTGATCGCGTTGGTGCTCGAGCGAGAGGTTGCGGGTTCGAATCCCGCTGAGGGAACAAAAAGTTTTCAATGTTGGATGTGTATTACATTTGTGTATAATATAATAAAAATCTGAAATATGTGTATAGTATAAAAGTATTAAATATATTTCCGTTGTCTGGTACATGTAACACAATTTCTTCGGATACTTAGCACAGGTCAAGATAGACGTGGTGTGAAGCGTCCATAGGATATTATTATTATACTTAACGTCAATTTTAATAAAAAAGTAGACTACGTGAATTTAATGACACCTGATTTATTGAAATAAGATCAATAGTTTAGGCACTAGGGTGAGCAAACAACGATCAACAAAAAACATTACTCTTCCTTATACCTCCGCCTTGTAAAAAGAAAGAAAATATTTTCCATATCACAGTAATGACCTCGTTAATTTTCAGCTGAGTACATAAAGTCATGCTCCCGTAACGACCCCTACCTAAACGACTGCGCGCTCAAATCTGGAAGGAACTCTATAAATCTCTTCGCCGCGGGGGACCCCAGTAGGGGTCTACGTGCGCTGGACCCCCTACACATCCCGGAAATAACAGTGCACATCCCCGATAAGAACGGCCTCAAAATATTGTTCAAAGACAACTACTTTAAGGGCCTGTCACATTTGTATCTTTCAAATATAGAGTAAGTACTTATTTTATTGTTTTCTTCTAGATTTCTAGTTCTTTTATTAACAACTAGCTGTTCCCGCGACTTCGTTCGCATGGTTCTTGACCAACTTAAACCATTTATGGAGCGCACGCAACGAAAGTCTCCCCGTTTTTGCAACATTTCTCACTGACGCTTCGCTCCTATTGGTCGCAGAGTAATGTTATATAGCCTAAAGCCTTCCTCTATAAATGGTCTATCCAACAAGAAAAGATTTTTTCAAATTGGACCAGTAGTTCCTGAGATTAGCGCGTTTAAACAAACAAACAAACAAACTCTTCCGCTATATAATATTAGTATAGATGTAATACTAATTAAAGCCTCCATGGCCCAGTGGTTTAGAGCTTAGTTTTTAAATCTGACGGTTTTAAATTCGATCCCCGCGTTGAAGAAAGAATAAGTCATTACGGTTTTCTTCACTTTCCGGACTACGTGATCAAAAACTCGTGTATTGCGCACTTGGACACTACAATAACGAACCGTCACATTTTATTGTATTCTCTACTTATTACCAACAAAGTAAACCTAACTGACCTTTGTTTTTATGCCGAGAAAATGACATTACGCATTCCGAGGTAGATGGCGATTCCTACCGCGGGTATGTGGGACTAGCTGCGTCCGAAGAGATGGTGAACTAAACGCTGCCTCTACCCACAAAAACTCAACTATATTATGTATTATGCTTCGCTCTCGACCCGGAGGTCGTGGGTTCGATTCCCGCGTTGGATCAACAAATAATGTTGTTTTCAAGTTTGGTTAGGACAATTCAGGCTGATCACCTGATTGTCTAACAAGAAAGATGATCCATGCGTCGGATGGGCATGTAAAAAGTCGGTCCTGCGACTGTTCTCTCGCTAGTCGGGTCGGTTTACCGTCCCACTGGGTTATGAGAGTAAAAGGAAGAGAGAGTGCTTATGTGTATTGCGCACACACTTGGGCACTATAAAATAACTCCTGCGTAGCTGGCCTGGTTTCAATGAAATCGGCTACCGACATCGAAATCAGTGAGGGGAGCTATTATTATATTATTATGTATTATATATTATATAATATTATATATTATATACATAGACGGCTAAAACCTAACTTAAAATGCTGGAACTAATTCCTATCCCAATTGATGTGTATATTGTCAACGTTGTTTTTGATAAGCTGCTAATTAAGTTTGCTACTAATGATGCCAGGTTCTGTGATTAAAAGGTCGCGAGTAATTAACTTCGGGTCTTTTAATTACGAATATTATGACGCCCAAAGGAAGCGCTCAAATTAGGCAGCGAATTGTTGCTCACAAAGAAATTAATGGAGTGTAAAACCCGTTAGTGAGCGGCACTGAAATGTATAAATATCCCCCATTGTACTCCAACCCCTTCACTAATGGCAGCCATAATTGCCCAAAGAAAAGATTTTGCTATTTTGCTAATAGATAATGTTCGTCACACTTTTGTTTGTGTATTTCGTTTCCTATATTTATAAATAATTAATTCTTATCCGTGAAGTGCTATTTCCTTGCTCATACTCATAATCATAATAATAGACTAAAAATCAACAGTTTTGAAGTAACTGTTATCAGTCTTACAATGGTCACAAAAAGGCTTCCGACAGTAAATCATTTAGATGTCGGAAGCATTTTCATGACCTTTGTAAGGGGCGGTTTCACGAAACACAAAATAATTCTTAATTCAAATATTGAACAGTTTCCTCTTAAGCTATTGATTTTTAGTATACCGTCCTTTTTGTAAACTTTCTTATTTTTCTATATACATTTCTGTAAAACACTTTATATTACTTTTGGACTCCGTGACAGACGGTATACAGGGTGTAAAAAGAGCAGTCACTATTACTTTGAGATACGATTATACTACATTTCCCCATTTCTTATTTTCTTGTCGCAAAAATAACAATAAAGCAAAAAAAATTAAAAAAAATACATTTCTTGAATGAAAAAAGGTAGTATAATCATATCCCAAAGTTATAGTGACTGCTCTTTTTACACCCGTTATAATTTGTCGTGGCATAAGTCATAATTTTGTTTTCCTTTAGTTTCAACCTGAAAAAGAAAATAATATCAGCGGAGGGTCTCGTGAGTTTGGACGTGAAGAACAAATATGAGCTCAGCGGGAAAATCCTGCTGCTGCCGATTTCCTCCCATGGGGACTCCTCGTTCAAGTTAAGTAAGTGTCATTAGTTGTGACCTGATTCACACAAATATAATTATATCTTACACAGAACTTATTTGTCTTCCAAATCCGCCGTCCAAATATTCGAACACATATTAAAGTAAGTCGCATGCTGCTCTTGTTATTTTTTCAAGCAAGATTTATACATAGATGACCCGTGCCCACTTCGTGGAGCATAGATACAGTTTGTGATAAACATTTTAAACCTTCCCTGGACTTTCACAAATATCTCAGGACTAAAAATAGCCGAATCGGTTCAGCCGTTCTCGAGTTTTAGCAAGACTAACGAACAGCAATTCATTTTATATATAAAACCATCCGACCCGTTCGCTCTTCGTTGAGCATAGAAACCGTTTAAACCTTACCTGGACTTACACGAATATTTCAAAACTAAAAATGGCCGAATCGGTTCAGCCGTTCTCGAGATTTAGCGAGACTAACAAGCAGCAGTTCATTTTTATATATTATAAGAGAGATAAATAAAAATGCGCTTTCACCTCGTGACAATCTGGTCCCGAGATATTATTCCGGATATATTGACACCCTTTTCCTTAAAATTAGACTTATAGTTTAGGCGCTACAATAGAAAAAACTTTATTTCAGTCAATCATGTTATGAATTTTGGATACGGATATAAGAATGATTATTATAACTGATACGGATATGGATTATTATTATATTATTATTATTAATAGCCTAAGCTGTCCCACTGCTGGGCAAAGGCCTCCCCCAGTGTCCTCCAGGTATTTCTTTCCTGCGCCACCGCTGGCCAGCCTGGGTGGTATGCGTCCAGCTCGTCGCGCCACCTTGTTCTAGGCCGGCCTCGGCGACGTCGTCCATCCTCTGGTACCCAATCGGTGCATATTTTGATGTTGTCGTGTCTGTCATTTTTTGGGGGGGGATGGACCGTAATCCGCCACGCTGGTCCGCTTGCGTGTTGGCAGATGGGGATCGCCAGAGCCTCGTCCGTTGATCAGCAGGGTGTACCACGAGCAGGTGAGGTTGACTTGGATTTCGAAGATGTTGGTGAGACCCCTTACACCCCCCGGATATGGATACGAATATAAAATTATTTAGAATTATTCTATCGTTTCGGTTACGGATATTAATTAAAATATCTTAAAAAAGTAAAATAATTTGTCACAAGTCAGTTGTTTACGAGAATTTTATGACGACAACAGAAGAAAATAAACGGCTTGTGTGTCGGCAGTGGCCGGCCGATCAAAACAACTTGTCTCAAATTAGCCTCCACCCCTAACCGTCCTAATCCTATTATTTGGGATTCAATTACGGATACGGATAATTTATTATATCGGATATCTAATGATTTCGGTTACGGTTACGAAGCTCCCTTATATCCCTGCAGTCAATTATTAAGTCAAATGACAATATTATTTCAATTTTCTTGTGTCTTGTCCTACCATAAAGCTTAACTAACATTGGCGCAGAGTGAAGCGTGAGTTTCCTATATACTAGGAAAACCAAAAAGCGTCGCGACGCTCGCTACCTACTAACTATAATATGCATTATTGAAAAAAAGATAAACGTGCTATGTGGGAAAATATACACGTTTCTCGGTATTTACGAATAATCAACATTCCTCAAACCTATTGTCATATAATTTTATTTTCCCGTTACAGAAAATACGACGTTAAATTTCCGCATGTGGTACGAACACGTGACAAAAGACGATGGAAAAGTATATTGGAACATAACCAGGCACGATGTAAAATTCAACGTAGAGAGAGCCATATTCCGGCTCGAGAACTTACTGGGCGATAAGAGCATTGGTAAGTTGACATTCGACATGAATATTAGTGTTCAAAATAACTGGTTCTGGTAAGTCGATTTAGGGACAATTTTAGTATTTATATCGAATTGGTATCATCGCATATTACGATGAGATGCTCTGACGTCACTGCGACTCAAAAAAAAAACTCATTATAGGAGCTACAGCCTTACGTTGTGTGCTGCCACTGTCTCTCTTCAGCTCGGACGCATCGCTCTAGCTTTTAGACTGAAATCAGGCGGAACTTCATGCTTTTTCATGCAGTTATCGATTTACAAGATGTAAAAAACATCAAAACGATTGTATTTGGGGGGACGAAAGAGCATGTAAAATTAAAATAAAAAAAAATATATTATATTCTTTTAGAGTTATTTAAAACGTCGCTTGATAAAGACGTACACTGTCCGCTACGTATAAAAATTAATGAACGCAGCATGGTTGTACCATAAATAAATTTAATTTTATGTTAATATATTATACAGTTGGTGAATTTCAAGTAATTTATTTAGAGTATGCAAGATGCGGTACGCACCTTGCATACTAAGATCACATTAGAATTATTATATTTCTATTGTGCTAGCAGGAACAAATGACATCGATATTCGTTACTTTATCAAAAGAGAAATATATGTAAATTATCATAGCATAAATCTGACATTCGTTAACGTTACGAAAACGTAGTTGCTAATTGTTCCTGTTTGTTATTTAAAATAAATTACATTTTTAAAAATATATATTTAACAAAACTTATTTTATTGCAGGTGACCAAATTAACAATTTACTGAATCAGATGTCTCAAGAAATAGTAGCAGACGTAGGTCCGACTTTGTGTGAAGATATCACGACTGAGGTGGTGAAAAACATAGACATTTTGTTAAACCAAGTACCATTCGATGAACTAATGCCTGAATAAATTCGAAAAAAATATCTGAAGATTGGATTATATTTTTTTATATATTAACTTTCTAAATAATATTTTATAATTGAAGACATGAATTTATGAAGGTGATATGTAGTAAAATTCAGATTTCAAGAAAATTTAGTTCAAACTGTCACTTAAACATTTTAGAATACGTCGTAAAGTACATTAATCTAGAGATCCGTCTCTAGAATCAATGTACTCGTACTTAATACGTTATTAAATATCCTAAAATGTTTAAGTGGTAGTTTAAAATCAATTTTCTGAGTTTTTTAAAGACATATTATCACCTTCATCCATTCATGCCTTCAATTATAACTACACTACGTATATCCGCGACTTTGTCCACGTAAAAACTACCGATTTTTAAACTTCCTTGATAAAGCGTCTATACAAGATTTCGACATCGCCTCCGTGGTCTAGTGGTTGAGAGTGTCGCTCTCGACCCGGAGGTCGTGGGTTCGATTCCTGCGTTGGAACAACAAAAAATGTTGTTTTCAAGTTTGGTTAGTAAATGCAGGCTGATCACCTGATTGTCTAACAAGAAAGATGATCCATGCGTCGGATGGGCATGTAAAAAGTCGGTCCTGCGCCTGATCTTTCGCTAGTCGTGTCGGTTTACCGTCCCACTGGGTTATAAGAGTAAAAGGAAGAGAGAGTGCTTCTGTGTATTGCGCACACACTTGGGCACTATAAAATAACTCCTGCGTAGCTGGCCTGGTTTCAATGAAATCGGCTACCGACACCGAAATCGGTGAGAAGAGCTTTTATTATTATTATACAAGACTGAAATAGTTTTCTAAATCAGACCTTACTGAGATTAGTGCGTTCAAATAAATAAATAAACACAATCTTTAGCTTTATATATAAAAAACAAGGATCTAGTTTGTCTTGAAACATATTACGTCTATGAAGCAACAGTAACGAAATCATTTGAACAAAAATAATATTTCCACCAAGTGTGATATTGAATACAGGTGAAAGAAATATATTTGTGCTAAATGTCGTGATGGTGGAAAGTAAGTTGTAAGTTCTAGTCGCAGTTATATAATTCGTTGTAGGTATTTAAAGGCTCACTTTTTCAGGCTGATTTTTATCTCTTTAGTAAAGTTTAAAGTCAAATATTAATAGTTCCCCACCGATTTCGGCGACGATGGCCGGTTTCACTGATACCATACCATAGTCAGCTAGATTTGGTGTCAATGAAACCGAAATTAGTGTTGCGCGTGCGTACATGAGCACTCTCTTCTCTCGTTTTATTCTCTACTTTGTACTCTCGGAGAGCAGCGGAACGGCATTTTACACTCTTTATATTATATTTGCTTCACTTGTATGTTTGTAACAGACTTCTTTGGGCGGGATTTTGATCCACTTTAAACGGCAAGATTTCAATAAAACTTTGCAGATTTATCGTTTTTTACAATATTTTTTTTTTCTAAATTTTTTATTTTTTATATTTTTTAGTTGAATTTTGTGTAACGTGGTTTTTTTTAGTGTGTTTTAAAATATAATTTTTACATGCATACATCATACTTATTTGATATTGAACCTAATAACATAACCTAGTCAGACTTGAAAACATTTTTTTTTGTATAAGCAAATACTTTTTTTGTTTAGCAGGAATCGAAGTTACGGAAACAATATTCGATCGATATGCATAGATATAGATTAACCAGTTCTAAATTCATTGTTTCATAATAAAACTTTCCTTCGCTTGTAGTGATCATAGATGTCCTAAATTGAGTATGTTCCTGTGGGACTCCCTAATAGTTACACGCGAGATAAATTAGAGCAATTTACTCTAATTCTGGTCATTCTAGGGATAAACCGTTATAATCGATAACGAAATTAACTCAATAATCGAAAATTATTATGCTGTAACAACAAAATAATTTAAGACCTCCGTGGCGTAGTGGTTAAGCGTGTTAGTGCTCGAGCGAGAGGTCGCGAGTTCGAATCCCGCCGAGGGAACAAAAAGTTTTCAATGTTCCTGGGTCATGGATGTGTATTAAATTTGTGTATATTATATTAAAAATCTATACATATAATAAATCTGTAGAGGAGTCGTGTCTGTACATTGAAGATATTTGAAAAAAAATATGATAGGGGACCTTTATTTACGCAATAGTACCCAAAACTATGATTTTTGAAATTTTTGTCTGTTTGTCTGTTTGTCTGTTTGTCTGTTTGTCTGTGGGTTTGTGCACGCTAATCTCAGAAACGGCTTATCCGATTAAGATGTACTTTTCACTAATATATTGCGGCAAGCTTCACTTAACATTTAGTGTTTGTTTTATGTAAATCGGTTCATAAATAAAAAAGTTATGACAATATTAAAAGATCATGTCGTTTTTGCTGGACGTTTAATTGTAGGAAGCGGGCGCCGCGCCGGGCTCGGGAGCCGTTCGCCGCCGCGCGCGCGCGCCTCTTCAAATTGTATTAATTAGCAGCAAACGCACCGGGGCCGCGGGGGTGACTTTTATTTGTTAGTTTTAGGCTTGCTAGGTAGGAACAATCTAAGATTTTTTTTCTTGAGTTTATTACGAAAGTTATTTGTATAAAAATAGTTAGTACTTTTACTGTACAGTCCTTTGTGATAAGTAGGTACTGTATACATATTTGTTAGCGTAGGTTAGTAATAAGTAAATAAATAAAACCGGCCAAGTACGAGTTGGACTTGCACACCGAGAGTTCCATACAAACCTGATTGACATAGAATTTTGATTTGGTTACAGCTTGAATATGAGACCTAAGTATTTGTTATAAGTTTCAATTAAACACATTCATGACAAACGGTACTAAGTTTAAAAAAATCTAAATATTTTTACTATCTATATAATGTTACTAAAAACGTATGGTTTACGTACGACGTAGACGTTAAAAATTTGAAACCAAGCAACGTAGACGTTGCTTGGTTTCAAATTTTATGAGTTCACGGGAAGTACCCTTTAGGTTTTGATTCCCTTACGAGTGTCGAAAATTATGAAATTTAGCGACATAAGCGACTGCTTTTGATTGCATTGGCTAAGAAGTCTGATTTTTTCACTGCTTCAAGGAACAGTAGTTCCTGAGTATTTTATATAATTTTCATCGTCACAATTTCATCGTCAAAAAATTCGTCATCACAACACGCGTTTCTGAGTAAAAGGGTCTTGACAGACAGACGGACATGGAAATGATCTTATAATATGTGTTTCGTTTTTTCCTTTTGAGGTACGGAATTTTAAAAACAGTTTTAAGATTTTCATAAATATATTGCTCTTTTTTTTGTTTTTTTCTATTTTATAATATATACATTAAAAAACATCTTGATAGTTACTAAACTGTGTTACAGGGAAAAACTGTTGATACAACTCGATTCCAATCGAGATACCTTTTGAAATTCTAGCCTTTTGCGGCCTGTCCTGGATCTGTGTTAACAGATTATTATGGGTTTTTTTGCCAAATCTATACATATAATAAATCTGTAGAGGGGTCATGTCTGTACATTAAGAATATTTAAGTGAAAATTAAAAAAAGGGGGTCTATATAAGCCACAGAACCTAAAAATAACATTTTTGAAAAAAATGTCTGTCTGTCTGTCTGTCTGTCTGTCTGTCTGTCTGTCTGTCTGTCTGTCTGTCCATATGGGAATGTTTGTCGTCGCATCACGCTAAAACCACTGTATGGAATGAAATGAAATTTGGCAGGCAGGTAGCTTATGACCTGAAGAGCATTATTGGAAATTATTATCCCGAAAAACGAAAGGGTTCCCGTGGGATCTTCAAAAAATTGTAGCTACCTATTTGAAGGTATTTCAGCCAAACTACTCAACGTATTTAAATGAAATTTGGCAGGCAGGTAGCTTATGATCTGAAAAGGATTACTGGAAATTATTATCCCGAAAAACGAAAGGGTTCCCGTGGGATCATCAAAAAATTGTAGCTACCTATTTGACGGTATTTCAGCCAAACTACTCAACGTATTTAAATGAAATTTGGCAGGCAGGTAGCTTATGACCTGAAGAGCATTATTGGAAATTATTATCCCGAAAAACGAAAGGGTTCCCGTGGGATCTTCAAAAAATTGTAGCTACCTATTTGACGGTATTTCAGCCAAACTACTCAACGTATTTAAATGAAATTTGGCAGGCAGGTAGCTTATGATCTGAAGAGCATTATTGGAAATTGTTATCCCGAAAAACGAAAGTGTTCCCGTAGGATCTTCAAAAAATTGTAGCTACCTATTTGACGGTATATCAGCCATACTACTCAACGTATTTAAATGGAATTTGGCAGGCAGGTAGCTTATAATCTGAAGAGCATTATTGGAAATTGTTATCTCGAAAAACGAAAGGGTTCCCGTGGGATCTTCAAAAAATTGTAGCTACCTATTGGACGGTATTACAGCCAAACTACTCAACGTATTTAAATGAAATTCGGCAGGCAGGTAGCTTATGACTTGAAGAGCATTATTGGAAATTGTTATCCCGAAATACGAAAGGGTTCCCGTGGGATCTTCAAAAAATTGTAGCTACCTATTGGACGGTATTACAGCCAAACTACTCAACGTATTTAAATGAAATTCGGCAGGCAGGTAGCTTATGACTTGAAGAGCATTATTGAAAATTATTATCCCGAAAAACGAAAGGGTTCCCATGGGATCTTCAAAAAATTGTAGCTACCTATTTGAAGGTATTTCAGCTAAACTACTCAACGTATTTAAATGTAATTCGGCAGGCAGGTAGCTTATGTCTTGAAGAGCATTATTGAAAATTATTATCCCGAAAAACGAAAGGGTTCCCATGGGATCTTCAAAAAATTGTAGCTACCTATTTCAAGGTATTTCAGCCAAACTTCTCAACGTATTTAAATGAAATTTGGCAGGCAGGTAGCTTATGATCTGAAGAGCATTATTGGAAATTGTTATCCCGAAAAACGAAAGGGTTCCCGTAGGATCTTCAAAAAATTGTAGCTACCTATTTGACGGTATTTCAGCCAAACTACTTAATGTATTTAAATGAAACTTGGCACAAAGGTAGATTGTAACATGAAATAACCAACATAATATTTTTAACCGACTTACAAAAAAGGAGGAGGTTTCTCAATTCGTAAATATATGTTTGTTTTTTATGTTTCTTCGCGGATATCTTCATCGTTTCTGAAACGATTTTAATTTTTTTTTATGTTGTGTAGGGTATAATTTAAATTTGGTCCCATTGTCACCAAAATGGTGAACTGCTGATGGGATCCGTGAGGAATCGAAGGAAATCCTCAAAATTTATGTGGAATAATATATTGATTTTGATTTTTTCTGAAGTAGTCTAAGCAAATGTTACCAAACAGTAAGGTTTTGCACCATATCCTGGATCTATAATATCAAAAAATTTCGCGTTTCAGTATAACTATATATATATATATTGAAAAATTTCGCGCTGCTCTGGCTTATGCCAGAGCAGCGGCAAACTATATATACAATATACATAATATATATATATTTAAAAAATTGCGCCGCTCTGGCTTACGCCAGGCTTTTTTTTTATCTAATCAAAATAAATGAAATAAAAAAAGTTTTTGTTTTTCATTTTCCGTCCTCAAATAATCGTCGTCTGATCATTCGAGAATTATCCCTACTCAGTCTATACCCATCACTAAAAATCTGAAAATTAAATAATTTTAAACAAAAAAAAACGACTTCAAAAGGTAAACTAAAAGGAACAATTAAATTTACTTCGCACAAAGTAATACTTATTTTCCAGTACAAGTGAAAATAATTATTACTTTGTGCGAAGTAATTTATTATTATACTTAGGTTTTGCAAATACGATTAATAAAGTATAGGCGTAGGATAGTTTGTTTTCAAGATATGAATGAGATGTCATAGGTACATTTAAATTAGAAAAGTTATGTCAATATAAGTAAGATTTATGTTTTTCATGATATTTTTATTTATTAGTTTTCATGCTAGGGTATGGCTTGGGTTTTTTCTTTCTTTTGGACTTTAGTTATTTTGTTATTTTGTCGTCTAAAGGAAGTTAGTACTTTAACCGTAAAGTCCCTAAGTAGGCTACATGTTTGTTAGCGTAGGTAATTAATAAATAAAAAACCGGGCAAGTCCGAGTTGGAATTGCGCACCGAGAGTAGACTTTTAAAATATTTGGCGCTCGGCGCCAGCAGCGCAGCGTCGGTGTGAAAACGATCATCGTCTGCAGTCGCTGCGGCGTAAAGTCCATACAAATCTCAGTACAGAGATCTTCGTCGCGTATATCAGCGTACTATCAAGTAGTCCCTTTCGCATAAAAGAAAAAAAAATATTATACATACAGACGAATTGAGAACCTCCTCCTTTTTTTGAAGTCGGTTAATAATACACGGTCATTTTTCGAGCTGGTAGCATTTTCTTAGAAAAAATACCTCAAAACATTTACGTCAAAAACGGCCATTATTTGACAGTAAACTATTATTATTACTCCATCGGCCTACTTCTTTTGCCTATGCACGTCTAATACCGTGTATAAAGAAGCATTACCTACTTTAAATTAGTGATTTTAAATATCCAAACGACAGTGTTCATAAACTAAAAATGTATTTGAACTGCTGCCCTAAATCACTTTTCCACGCGTACGAAGTCGCGGGCACAGCTAGTCTTAAATATGTTTATAGTATAAAAAGTATTAAATATATTATTTCCGTTGTCTGGTTACACAAGTTCTTCGGATACTTAGCACGGGGCCAGATTGACGATATTATATATTATATTATTATTATATAATTTTCACATCCGGGAATCGAAGCAGGTAAGCCGTTTCGTTTCAGCTATAACGTCCTCTACTGGACATAAATCTCCCCCTTTAATTTGAAAATAAAAATGATTTTTTTTATTTCCAAATAAAACTTACCAAGTTATTCTCGGAAAGTTAAGACAAAAATCTACCACCGGTTTAACCAATAGCCGGTCGAGAAGAACCGGCGTAAGAATTTCATGGCGGTAGTTGTCTATACTCGCCACGCTTAGCAGGCGGGTTGGCAAGCGCAAAAATTAAAGTAATGTAATTTGACCTCAAAAAAGTTGAAACCGCAAACCAATATTCGATTGTATTTCATTTCAGATCCCTGGAGCACGATTCTCGGGCAGTGGAAAAAAGTTCGAATATTAGTATATCCCGCTCGCACACGCGCTAAATCTCATTTGCATGAGCGGGACAGGCCGATAGTAAAAACTAAGTTCGAGGCCTGAGAATTAGGGCCCTGGAGTAGTAAAATCAACACAATATCGTTTAATATGAAATTCGTCGAAATCAGTTTAATATACAGGTTGTCTCAGGGCTCATATAGCCGAACATAGCGTGAAGAGAAGGATAGAGCAAGACATAGAGTATTTTTTGTTGTGGCTACTCATGTAAATTACTTACCATAAAAAATGGATAGGTCTAAAATGACCACAAGCAGTGAATCTTACTTCGCTGGGGATTGTGCGCTCCTAGTCTATAATATAGACTAGGATCCCGCGACCAGTGGGTGCGTGTGTTCAGACTATACACTCGAACGCACTGGCCGTTAACGTAACACCTGACCAGTGTTGAAACTCATCTATTTTTATGGAGATCTTAAATCGTGATTTGTCGCGTTATGGTAAGTAATTTACATGAGGTGCCAAAACAAAAAATGCTCTACGCGTCCTTCTCTTTACAGTATATTCAGCTTGATGTATTAACCATGACACATCTTGTATATTTGTTTTCCTTTTAGTGGAAACTTGTAATTGGCATTTAGTTTTTTAATGAGACATTTTATTGTGATGTTCCATGTGCTGTAAGTTTACCTAATAAAATAAATAAATAAATACCCACCTCCACATGCGACATACCGCATCAATTCAGCCGTGTCGGGTAACCATCCGTCTGATAAAGGACCGAATTTACATGCCCATTCGACGCATCTAGATCATATATCTTGTCAAACAATCAGTTAGCCTGTGTTCTGCTAACGAAATTTGAAACTATAGTTGTTGTTGAAGTAGGTATTATCAAACAGAAAGGAACGGACATATATTTTATAATTACATCACGCTCGCATTTGCAAGATTTGTTAAAATTCCACAGATAAGGTTAATTCACCAAAGACACGAGTTGACATACGATTTGAATCAGCGAGCGAGCGTGATTTAATTATAAAAATCTGTCCGTTCCTTTCTATCTGATAATGTTCCACCAATCAGCGTCCAATATGGGTTGTAGATTTGAATGCCATGTTAGTTTTATTTGAATAGCGTACAGGAAACCGGGGGAAAGTGAAGCCTACTCTGAACCACGGATGCGTTAGTGAGACACCACAATAAGTGAAACGAATCATTAAAACAATAATGGTTTTCGATTTGCGAAGCGCGGTGGTGAATTGACAACAATTATGGTGTTGCGATAAAGCCGACGACAAGGAGTGAATGCCGAAATGTAATTTGCCGGAGATAAAAGGAACAATGTGCTCGAGTCTCGGAGATACGATTACCTGGGACGGAGACGTAATATTGTTTGTTCGGGGAATATTTCTTGTTTAAAATGTAAAAGCCAGCTAAGTGCGAATCGGCTCGAGTATAGTGGAATACACGCGAGATAAATTAGAGCAATTTACTCTAATTCTGGTCATTCTAGGGATAAACCGTTATGTAAGATGATCGATAACGAAATTAACCCAATAATCGAAAATTATTATGTTGTAACAACAAAATAATTGAGAGATAGAGGTTAAGCGTGTTAGTGCTCGAGAGAGAGGTCGCGAGTTCGAATCCCGCCGAGGGAACAAAATGTTTTCAATGTTCCTGGGTCATGGATGTGTATTAAATTTGTGTATATTATATTAAAAATCGTTTAATACGTTTGTTTTATTTATTTATTCTTTATAAATAAAATAAAATAAATATATAAAATCTTTATTCGGACAACATTTTAGACATTACTGGACAGTCAATATATACACAGAAAGAAAAAACACGAACAAATGAAAAAAAAAACAATGATAAAAAATAAACAAAGGTATGGCCAGTTGACAGTGTAATGTCTAAAAACTGGAATCCGAAATGGCGACCACTCAGGTGTGTATCACCACGGCGCAGCGCCGCGGTACCTGGTCTTCCGTGGCCCCAAAACTTAGGACGTACGACAGACTCAGCAAGAAAGCAATTACACAAGTAATATAAATATATATAAAACAGTGATAATTTTTATGTACAATATTCTAAAATTAACTTATACTAAGACACACATTCATAGAAGTACATAGATGTGCTTATCTCTACAAGAGATCTCTGCCAGCAGACCTGCGACAGGACATTGTGAGATACATAAACGGACACAGATAGTACACAAGAGAATGAAAAGAACATAGAATAAAAACTATACATTAAGCCTAATTAAAAAGCCCTTTTATGAATTTTTCCAAGTAAGTTAGGGCTATACAACGTATAAAATAAAGTTGTTTTTTTTCTATATTAGGGACTACAAACAGTGTTCACAATATATTATAATAGCTTCCCTCACCGATTTCGGTGTCGGTAGCCGATTTCATTGAAACCAGGCCAGCTACGTAGTAGTTATTTTATAGTGCCCAAGTGTGTGCGCAATGCATAAAAGATACTCTCTCTTCCTTTTACTGAATTGACTGGCGAGAAAACACGCGCAGGACCGACTTTTTACATGCCCATCCGACGCATGAATCATCTTTCTTGTCAGACATTCAGGTGATCAGCCTGTATTGTCCTAACCAAACTTGAAAACAACATTTTTTGTTAAAGCTCTGAACCAACAGACCACGGAGGCACAATATAGGTAAGTATATTATCTTAAAAACTAGATCTTACATCATGTATTATGGGCTGACATGCCATGTATAACGGTAAACGCCTCTTTAAAAAAAAAGAAAAAAATAATCATGTATTATTTATAGTGACACCAACACCGTCATCCACAGATTAAAATATATATACATGATCGATTATATTTAAGGATGCGTATAAAACGCTTGTATAGAGTTTACTGTGAAGGTTGCAACGGGCCATCGATGGCCCGAATGGCCCGGACAACTGTCTCAAACCCAGCCTCACTTAAGAACCTACTTGAAAGATTAAAAAACATTTCGTTTAATTTTTAAAAATGAAAAACTTTACTTTATGTTACATACCTACTTAAATTTTTTTCTTTTTTAAAACGTACAAATAAAGATTATAAAATATAGATAATACTTTTATAGTCTTAGTTCAAGAAATACGTCAGAAATCTTTTATCACTCATTTCTGTAACACGTAGCTTCGACCAATTCGATCTTGTATGGTTTTTCGAAGTCTAAAATCACAAATTTGTCTTAAGCGTTCTGCGACATGCGCAATCCAAAAAAGTGACATTTTAATGTAAATTAGAGGTCACCCTCGCAGAATTAAGATTCTATACAAGTTGTAAAATAAATTAGTGATAATACTTTAGGATCTGCTTCTGCTCAGTATGTAGAGTTTTGACCTTCATGTTTCTATGAGAAACTTCCCAACTTCATAAATTAGCCTATACAATAATAAAAAAAGTTACTGTTTCATCGCTGGTACTTTCAGAGTAAACTCTACATACGGGACCCATACACACCTACATATATTTTAATCAAGTGATAGGGATAAGGGCGTGTTTTAAAGTTAACGCCATGTTAAAATACCATGCCATCTCATTCATTGACAGGAAATACGAGAGTGATAACATGATATTTAACATGGCGTTAACTTTAACATTGCTTGGTGAAACACGGCCTAAATGTGATAAAAGGACACAGACATAATAAGAGGTATTGAAAATTGTCACGAACGATAAGAAGATTAAAATTCAAGAATGTTTTATAAGCCAATGAGGTTTGTCGCTTTGGGGTAGATCCGAATCAAAGCCATCTGGCTGGTATTACTTCATAATTGTGTCCTAACCGAAATTGACAACAACACATTTTCCAAGGCAAGGATTCGACCCAGGACCTGCGTAGGCGAGCACCTAAACCACCGAATCACTGCGGCTTCATAGCTCCTTATTAGGTTATATTAAAGTAGTTATTACTTATTAGATAATATTAAATATAGTAACAAACATAATTCCATTACATCCTCGTTAGTACGGCTATTATAACTTGGCGCAGTTCCTACATAAATTCAGTAAATGCGCTATGTGCAACTACTCCATGAATTTCAGTTCACAATGGAGGGGGCAACATGAAATAACAAGGACGGAAACGTCTGAAAGGATCACATTTCACTGCTTTACTGTCGTGCAGTGCTATTCACTAAGAATATTTTGGATATCTCGGCAGCTGAATCCGCGGTGAGTATCAAATTTAGAAGTTCACAGTATGACAAATTTGACACTAACCGCGGATTCAGCTGTCGAGATTCGCAAAACATTCTGAGGCCCGTATAAATAAAACAATCTCAAACCCAACCTCACTCGAGAACCTATTTGACAGATAAAACAACGTTTCGTTACACTGTTAAAAGGGAATAACTTTATTGATGTTACATAGAACTCTAATTTCTTTTCTTTTTATATCGTCATTTACATTCTAGATTACAGAAAAATACTAAAATAAGTTTAAATTTTTATAATATTTATTTTAACGTTTTAAAAAAGTGATAAATTAAAGTATGTAACATAAGTAATGTTTTTCATATTTAAAAGTGATATGAAACGTTTTTTTTATCTGTCAAATAGTTTCTCAAGTGAGGTTGGATTTGAGATTGTTTTATATAAATAGGCCTTAGAGAATATCACTGCTGCTCTTGGTACTTATTGTAAGTCATCTTTTGCTCAGGTTCCGCCTGCATAAATACAGTATGTCACGGTAACACTGTACTTTTTAGGGATAAAAGCTTATATTTTAATCCTGAAGCTGATATGCCCTCAGCTTCCAGCATATAAAATTTTATCACAAAAAGGTCCTGCCGTTTGCGCGTTAGGACGTAAGTAAAACACAAAAAATCTTTACCTTTATAATAATAATACCTGACCCGTGCCCACTTCGTTGAGCATACAAACAGTTTGTGATGAACCGTTTAAACCTTCCAGGGACTTCCACGAATATTTCAAGACTAGAAATAGCCGAATCGGTTCAGCCATTCTCGAGTTTTAGCGAGACAAACGAACAGCAATTCATTTTTATATATAAGAGAAGAGAAGAAAAGATAGTGTGACGAAGTCGGGTTATTTTTTTTATTGTGGTTATTATAATATTATATAATATTATAATATTATTATATAGAAGATGAAACAGTTTTAATAAAATAGTAGTACCTGCCTTTCAAAAACCGGGAAGTAAATTGTCTATAATTATGTCCATTATTATCATTTAAACAACTCCATAATCTACTATAATTTGTAATATGTTTGTCATGTTGTCTCATAATAGAGTCGTTTATGTGAGAACTTTTCGAAAAACAGTCGTATATTTAATTGATTATAACTGCAAATTAAAAACATGCATAAAATATGCGTAGCAAAGTAGACTTATAATATAAATAAATATATGACACAAATATTCGGTTATTATTGCGATTCATACGTTTTTAGTGATTGCAGTGACTTCTCATGAGAGTCAAATCCGCTTTGTTACGTAACGCGTTATGACGCTTTTTTTTAAACGGGCATTGGCCCACCTCACATTCCCACCACTGCAACTCCTGTGAGCCAGGATCATCATCAGGATCTCATGGGTGATAACGCTAGTCTGTCTCACTTTAGTTACCACTTTTTTTAGGTGTACCGACACTTACACTTTTTTTTAAATAAATAATATGCATACTCCTCCTCTAAGCAGTAAGCACAGTGTAATTTATTTTACGGCTATGCTCATATTTAATTTTACATTTTACACTATTCAATTGTAGTTTATAAGTATACAGGGTGTAAAAAGAACAGTCGCTATAACTTTGAGATATTATGATTATACTAACTTTCCTCATTTTGGAAATATATTTTTTGACAAATATTACAAATTTTTTACCATTTCTTATTTTTTTGTCGCAAGAATAACGAAAATGCAATTAAAATATTATTTTTGAATTTTTTGGGA
Source organism: Celastrina argiolus (assembly GCA_905187575.2). NCBI lineage: Eukaryota > Metazoa > Arthropoda > Insecta > Lepidoptera > Lycaenidae > Celastrina > Celastrina argiolus. The sequence goes on along the minus strand of LR994589.1, from coordinate 7,594,139 downwards.
AAAATAAATTTCTAGAATGAGACAAGGTACTTAAAGTTATAATGACTGTTCTTTTTACACCCATTATATAATTTGTATGTTAGTCTGTAAGTTATTTATAATATGGGCCTATGCAGCCTAAAATAAAGCTAATTTAATTGAATGTAAACTAAGATAGAGGTTAGTCTCTACAACAGCTCAACAGTCTAACTACAATGTGCGATAGTTTAAAATAAGTTTTAATGTTTTCTATTTATTGCGTTATAGTATTAGTATATTTAGTGCGTTGTTTACCTGATTTTATGATGTCGAGTTTTAATTTTTTTTATTATTTCCAAAAACGACTAATTAATATTCTTTGGATAATGTAAATACATTAAAGCAATGAAATTATATATACTGAATTAAAACGCCTCCGTGGTCTGGAGGTCGTGGGTTCGATTCCCGAATCGGAACAACAAAAAATGTTGTTTTCAAGTTTGGTTAGGACAATGCAGGCCGATCACCTGATTGTCTGACAAGAAAGATGATCCACGCGTAGGATGGGCATGTAAAAAGTCGGTCCTGCGCCTGTTCTCTCACCAGTCGTGTCGGTTTACCGTCGCACTGGGTTATGAGAGTAAAAGGAAGAGAGCGCAATACACAAAGACACTCTGTATTTGTGTATTGCGCACACACCTGGTCACTATAAAATAACTCCTGCGTAGCTGGCCTGGTTTCAATGAAATCGGCTACCGACATCAAAATCGGTGAAGGGAGCTATTATTATTATTATTTACTGAATATCATTACATTAAATATTATTTAAGAAAAACGACACGCAAGTTAAATATAATATTATTTTAATAAATACAGACTAAAAACTAGTAATATTTCCGTCTGATGACGCCAGAAAGACGCTTAATGTTTGCCAAGGACATGCCAGCACTGCTTGCGGGCACAAAAACAATTTGCTGTTCTAAGCCTGGTCTTATGTCGCGCGGTCCTTACGGACAGCGCATTTTCTTCTCAAAGGTACAAGACCTGAGGCTACAGCATCTTCGTATCACCACTTTTGTATCGACATGCTTGAATACGTCGTGTGAAAGGAACGCTAACCTAGCGTTCCTTATTCAAAAAGGAATAATGTTTTTTAAGCTCATTGCTCAACATTTAATGAGTCAAATATTTTAAGTAACCCCGTCATTGTTAAATAGCGAGCAATATGATGAACTAAAACTAAGACCTTACTTCCAGGAATTTCACTTTACTTTCAAACTCAAAAATAATAAAATCGGTTAATTCGTTTGGGAGCTGCAATGCTACAGAAAGACACAGTGTGTCTTTTCGTAACAAACTTATCTCTATATCAAGCCTCTAGCACCTCTCTGTCTATGTCGGGTTCAAATATCGCTCTGATCATAAATTCTTTAATTATAAAAATATAATAAAGTGTACTTACTAAATAACCTATAAATTAGTTCGTTTCACGGCAAGACAATTGAATACATGGATGGATGAAGGTGATATGTAGCAAAATTAATATTTTGAGCAAATTGAGCTCAAACTGTTGCTTAAACATTTTAAAATACAGAATACGTCGTAACGTATTAAGTACATAAATCTACAGATCCGTCTCTAGAATCAATGTACTTCATATTATGTTACTACATGTCCTAAAATGTTTAAGTGACTGTTTAAACTCAATTAACTGGGATTTTTTTGTTTCATATCACCTTCATCCATTCATGTCTTCAATTATCACTGCTGCACTCAGAGACATTTTACGTTTACTTGAGTAGAGATTTTGACATAAGGTTTGAATATTTTCTGCTAAAATCTCTAATTAATTGATCCTGAGTGTGGCTGCCAGATATTTATTGGTAGTAGAAACGATACGAGGATATAGATATATGTACATCTATAACTGTGTCTACTTACTGTAAATTCGAATAATCATGCGAGCGACTTAATGTATTCAAATGAGTTTTGTAGTGAAATACTAGGAATAATATTTCACATAAAAATACTATAACTCATTTTATTTGCATTTATTTCAAAATTTTTCTCCAAATAGAATGAGAAGTCTAAATAATGTTTGCCTTCTCATAAAAATCCAGGAAATACACTAAAATCTTATTTATATCTCCGAAATTATTTCACAATACAAGAAACATTTTTTCATTGAAAAGCAATAACGTTAACAGTAAGCTGAGAAAAATCTTAACACTTTTATGAGGAAAATGAGTAATGGTGTATTATTCTAGTCACGTCTACAAACAAACGGCCGGTTTGCATGTAATAATCTATATCTCTTATATAATCAGACTATAATATTAATTAGTGATAATGCTTTAGGGCGTATAGTCTCCTATGCAGAGTATACCGTATACAAGCAGTGAAACGGCTACTTTTTAAAAATATTTGTATGGGAAAATTTATGATGTTGGGGCATTTCTCATAGAAACGTGAAAGTCAAAAGTAAGTCTTTAGCGCTGGTACTTTCACAGTATACTCTACATTGGAGGCACATACGCGCCCTAAATTATTATTACTCATTTATTTTACACCTTGTTTATAAATCTTCAATGCGTGTATGTGACCGATTTTAATGCAATATCAGGTAATTTCCCAAAAAAATTGATGACTGAAAAGCAGTTTAAATTCACAATTGGATCCAGTAGGTGGCGCTACTGCGCTCAACTTAATTCTAAGGTGGTACGAAGTTCTCCAGGACAGCTAGTAAAAGGTATAATATATTATAACGAGTGTAAAAAGAACTGTCACAATAAATTTTGTATATCATTATACTGCCTTTTCTCATTCTAGAGTTTTTAACCAAAAAAATTTAGTGACAAAAAAATAAGTGAGAAATGGTAAAAAATAAAAAATATTTTGTTTTAGTTTTTGGCAAAAAAAAACTTTTCCAAAATTAAGAAAGGTTGTATAATCGTATCTCAAAGTTATAGTAACTGTTCTTACACACTGTTGTATAAAAGGCAAAGCTGATTGTCGGATGTATGTTTCAATGCACAGGCACGCTAACAAACTTAAAAATTTGCATACATATTCCTCTTTTTTCATAAGCAGTAAGAGAGGATTTTTCAAAATCCAACCCCCAAGAGGATGGAAGGGGAGTGAAGCCGCGGACAGAAGCTAGTGGTTAATAAAATAAAGGAGAAAAACACGATATTTATGACGTCATAAATATCGAAGTATCAAACGCAAAGAGGAAAACTACGCCCACTGCCCAGTGCCGTAAATCGCCGATTCTGAGACCCTGTAGTTGAAATGTATCCCGTTTCACTTCGCTTCACTTTTTCCCGACTAATTGCAAGTTTCTTCGCAACATCTGCTGTATTTTAATTAATGATTCGGTACGTTTTGTCGCTGGGGAATTAATGGTTCAGTTTTATCTTTGATAGCTTTTGTTTATTTGATATTCCTTCGGTTCTACATCGGTATCTCGTATTTGCCGAAACCATATTTCTCGGGTGTTAAAATTGTACTGGAACATAATATACTGCCTATATATTGATTTCCTTCTTCCTTGTAAGTGTTTGCTAGTAGTTTTGCCCGTAGGTGCCAAAATAAGAATAGTACCTCTCCGTGGGTCTATACAAGGTGTAAAATATGTGAGTGATAATACTTTAGGGTGTGCCCCCTATGTAGAGTTTACTGCGAAAGTACCAGCGCTGAAAGACTTAGCTTGGAATTCGATGTTTCTATGAGAAATGCCCAAACATCATAAATTTTGCCAAACAATAATAAAAAAGTAACTGTTCCAGCGCTGTTTTCACAGTAAACTCTATAAACGGGACCCACACCCTATTTTAGTTAAAAGAGAATAAAAACATCTGCGCAATCGTTGCTGCCAATTTCCGAATAAAATATATTAGGATATGTTATATTCGGAAATATATTACAGCCTGTATATATTATAGGTAATGATATCCTAATAAATTATATTCGGAAATTGACAGCAGCGATTGCGCAGACATTTTTACTATCTTTTAACTACGCTCGCCAACCCGCGTGCCAAGCGTGATGAGTTTAGACAAGGCTGCGTTTCCACGTGCAAACGGAGCGGAGATTTCGAGCATAGTGATTGGTCAATTCGGGCACCGCAAGCTCCTCTCCGCCCCGCTTCGCGTCAGTGGAATCGCAGCCTTACCCCCCTTGAAATACTTTAAGGGAGGCATATGTCAGCAGTGATGACGTCCACTAAAGTGACGCGCACTTTTATTTGTGCGTGTATTTTAAATCGCCCAAAATGTTCTTGCATTCTTGACTAATACCACAAAGCTAATACCTATATTTTAATGACATTTTCATCGTTAAAGGAAAAATGTTCAAAAGAATCAGCGTTTTAGAGATAAAGTAAAGAGAGTTTTATGTTCTCTGACGCGCCCTCACTTATCTTGCGGACAATAAAAAGAGTTTATCTAAATTCAGGATCTTGTTACCGAGGGTGGAAAATAGTTTATAGTTGTTCCTGCGGTCTGTATAGTCTGGGAATTGTAGAATGAAAATGTTAGTCGCGGACCAAATAAAAGTAAAGACAAACTATACACAGAGAATTTCTAAACTACGCCTTTTTAGGGTGTATGTGTGTGTCACTCAATCACTGCTTAAACTTGACCTTTGTAACCGACTTCCAAAAAAGGAGGAGGTTTCTCAATTCGACCGTATATATGTTTTTTTTTTATTTTTCTTCGTTCTATTTAAGAAATATTGTCATATCAAATTCATTGAATTATATGGTTTATATCGAACACTAGTTTTTATCATTGTAGTGACAAATCGTTAAACATTTATGGTCCTTCGAGCCGGACACATGTAACAAAACTACGCTTTAACTTGTGGGACCTATTGTGCAGCGTGGATTTTTATGTGTGTACTGCGTACTTAGTACAAATGAACTGCATGCGCAAAATTATTTGCATAAAAATGTTTGGCAATGATAATATAATAATATCTATGGACGCTTCTCACCATGTCAAGCTAGCGCCGTGTAATTTAATAGTTTTAAACTATAAACATACTTAAAAATGGTATTATATTAATACACAAATTTAATACACATCCATGACCCAAGAACACAGAAAACTTTTTGTTCCTTCGGCATTCGGATTCGAACCTGCGACTTCCCGCTCGAGCACCGCGCGCGCTCGCGCTCAACCACTGCGCTACGGAGATCGTCGATTTGTCTTCACTTTATTATTTGTATTACATTATGTATATTGGTCTGAGATTACAATTTAGAGTAACGCAGATTAATGAGTAAGTAATTAGTGGGATCGGCTGTCGAATAGGAAATTGGGAAGTAATTGGGTAGTTACTAATAAAGATTTAAAACCTTAACAAAATAACGAAGAAAATTTCAGCAATTGACGTTTAAAAAGCGATTAATACGCCAAATTTTCGATGAAAGAAGAAAAGAAAGCTAATGGGCCAGCAATGACAGCTTAATGTGGACCGGACGAGGCCATTACTGGCTACGATAAATGACCTCAGGCCACACTCGCTAATGGCCAGATAACACCATCTTACACTCGAATCGCAAATAATAATCGCTTAATGTTTCTCTTAAGCCATTATCTTTATCACCATACTAATCTCTATTGAGCAGTTGGTAGACAATTGGATATCGCTTTAAAGTGAGAGAATTGTGGAGGAGAAATGAGAAAATTCCGGCTTATTTAGGAGAAACGACTGTGTCGGTAAAAATACCAAATAGTTTTAGAATATTATTATCCTATCAAAAACATAACTTGTAAAAAGTGCCAAGTCTCGCTACTTAGTTCTTCTACCGTAAAAAGTTGTGAGATACATGTTATGCCAAGTAGGGGTTAGTCGGTGGGTCTAAAATCATCTTATAGTGCCCATAATCAATATTATTAATAATCTTTCATGTTTTAAATAAATAAGTAGATTGACTTGGCAAAACAACATACTATTTATCTCACAAGACGTGATACATAATAAATCAGATCGTTTAGTGCGATTGCCAAGTCAATCTACTATTTACTAAAAAAACTTTTATGTTCCTTGGATTCCAGCCTTTTTTTACTTGGGGAAATCTGATTGAGGAACCTGACTGATTGGGGACGTCGGCTGGGATACGTGGGACTCTCTTTTGAGTGCGACATAAGGAACGCACTCAGGGTTACCACGCTAAAGCTCCAACTTGCCATCTCCTCCACTTGGTGCTTGGCCACACCCGCCTAGGTGATAGCAGCAGCAACCCAGTTAGCGGCTTCTGCTTTCAGCTGCAGAACCTTCACAGCATCTTGTCGAGGACAGCTGCTTTTCTTCCGGGAGAGCGCTCCGTGGCACCGGACGCTCTTCTACCAAACAGGGACTCATTTAATGGGTGACGGATTCCCCCATCGGGCTCCCGAGTTCATTTTAAGGCGGGGCTGGCGCTCATGATGCACCAGCGCCCTCCTCACCTCTTGCGAACGGGATCTGCAGCTACGTCCACCTCTCTCTCTCTCGTTCTGCGTCCTGCTTCTGTTAGATCACGGCCTGGCTGAAAGTAGCCATTGCCACCCTTTGATTGCCACTACTGATTCGAGCCTGCGATCTCCAGTTTAAGCTACGATTTTGTTTCCAAAAAGCCATTTTGTTTCCAAATTCTAGGTGGTTACTCGATACTTGTTGAAGGTGATACTTGCGATGTTACTTAATATAAGTTTTTACTGTAATAATAATATTATGTAAAAATATTATAAAAGTATCATTATATTATAACGGAACATAATTCGCATTAAAGGCCAGTCTTTCATACATGTTTTGTGTTCATTTTGTTTCCAACATTGGAATTTGAAACGAACTCTAGGGAATCTTTTCATTCCACACACGAAGCTTTGTAGCTCAACTCAACTTTTAGTTAAATACGGCTTCGGAATCCGCGTGAAATGATAAAATATACGTTTTGTTTTAAAAAGTACGTAAATGATTTTTACAATAGCCACAAAAGCATTTCGTAATTGAAGACATGAATGGATGAAGGTGTTAAGTAGCCAAATTTTGATTATGACAAAATTGAGTTCCAACTGTCACTTAAACATTTCAGAATACGAAGTCGATTAATCTAAAGATCCGTCTCTAGAATCAATGTACTTAATACGTTACTAGTGTTACTAGATAATGTTAACCTAAAATATTTAAGAGACAGTTTAAACTCAATTTTGAGGTAATTATTATTTGATATCACCTTCATCCATTCATGTCTTCAATTATACCAGTATTGTTTACTTTGGTCCGGACTTGGCTATTTTTTATCATTAAGTCACTTATCGTGAGATAATTTGATTATTATCCTACTAGCTGTGCCCGCGACTTCGTTCGCGTGGTTGTCGGAATCACTATCGCGATTATCTTTTGATTACTCACGTTGGTTTTTGTTATTATGATTAATAAAAAATAATTCTTTCATACATATTTTTTGAGTAACTTAAACCGTTTATGCAGCGCACGCATCGATCGTCCCCATGTGAATACTTTTCCCCGTTTTTGTCACTAACGCTTCGCTCCTATTGGTCGCATTCCTCTATAAATGAACTATCCAACAAAAAAATATTTTTTCAAATCGGACCAGTAGTTCCTGAGATTAGCGCGTTTAAATAAACAAACAAACTCTTCCGCTTTATAATATTAGTATAGATACAATATTATTAAAATTATAAATGCGAAAGTTTGTAAGTATCGATGGATGTTTCTTAATATTTCACTTAAGAACTACAAAACGGATTTTTATGAAATTTGGTATAATAGTAGTTTACATACCTACTGGATTAACGCACAGGCCACTTTTTACTGCTGAAAAGGTACGGTTCCCGCGGGATTTCATTTTACGCGTACAAAGTAGCGGGAAAGTTGCTGTCGGTTATAAAAGAGGCCGAATGCTTTTTCGTTATAAATAACAAATTTGTGCCGGCATGAACTATAAGTGTGAAATATTCGAATAGTTTTCAAGAATAGTTGGATCGAAACCCTCTTGTGAATTTTGCAGCGCTGCGAAGGTTATATTGATACTTAAGTGCACCTAATTAATGGCAGAATCTTGGCATGAGAACTAGGCTTGTAATATCGCCAAGGTCGAATGGAAAAAAGGCAGAATTATGTAATGCGTCAGATAAAACTGACAATGTGCAACTATTTTTGCCCCTAATAATATGTTTAAGGTTCCCACAAAATCGATAATAAAACCGAAATATCGATGTTCTGGCCTTAATACGGGTGGCTATATTATAATGGTACCAATTTGAATGTCACCTATTCAACGCCCTTTGAAAAAACACAATTGCATAATATTTTGCGTTTAAATTTAATAATTATTATATAGTATACTAGCTGACCCTTGCCCACTTCGTTGAGCATAAAAAGAGTTTATGATGAAATTCAACTAAAAAAAAAACAACGTGGAACCCGCAACGCGGGAACCCGGAACCCGCAACGCGGGAACCCGGAACCCGCAACGCGGGAACCCGGAACCCGCAACGCGGGAACCCGGAACCCGCAACGCGGGAACCCGGAACCCGCAACGCGGGAACCCGGAACCCGCAACACGGGAACCCGCAACGCGGAACCCGCAACGTGAAAACCCTGAACCCGCAACGCGGGAACCCTGAACCCGCAACGCGGGAACCCTGAACCCGCTACGCGGGAACGCTGAACCCGCAACGCGGGAACCCTGAACCCGCAACGCGGGAACCCGGAACCCGCAACGCGGGAACCCGGAACCCGCAACGCGGGAACCCGGAACCCGCAACGCGGGAACCCGGAACCCGCAACGCGGAACCCGCAACACGGAACCCGCAACTCGGGAACCCGGAACCCGCAACGCGGGAACCCGGAACCCGCAACGCGGGAACCCGGAACCCGGAACCCGCAACGCGGGAACCCGGAACCCGCAACGCGGGAACCCGGAACCCGCAACGCGGGAACCCGGAACCCGCAACGCGGGAACCCGGAACTCGCAACGCGGAACCCGCAGCATGGGAACCTGAAATCCGCAACGCGGAACCCGCAACGCGGAACCCGCAACGCGAAACCCGGAACCCGCAACACGGAAACCCGGAATCCGCAACACGGAACCCACAACGCGTAATCCAAACGCAGAACCCGCAACGTTCACGGAAACAATTTAAATATATTATATCTAGCAATATCCCGCGAAACAATTATAACCACAACCTGCAAGCAGATGAGTGAGTGTACGCATAGGCATGCGTTTGATGCACCTCCCTCCTCCTACACTGCTTATGCGTACACTCGCAAGCAAAAAACATGAAAACACCACCACCACACAAGCAATAATGTTAACACGATCGTGCAAAGTCCCACCACCATGCAGGTTGCGAAACTCGACGCGCGTTTCGCTCCGACCCCGGAGCATCCTCAGGATGTTGACTCTGCGAACAATGTTCGTTAAGTCAACTTAAGGAGGGAGGTGCATCAAACGCATGCCTATGCGTACACTCACTCTGTTTGCAGTTTGTGGTTATAATTGTTTCGCGGGATATTGCTAGATATAATATATTTAAATTGTATGCTATGGATTTCCGCAAAGTAACGCCTGATTCAATTAACTAACTGTTCACGGAAACGCTGACAAAATATGGAATAAATAGTATCCTATGTCCGTCTACTTGCTCTAAGCTACTTCCTCACCAATTTTCAGCCATATCGATAAAGCCGTTCTTGAGTTATAAATAATTTAACTTACACGACTTACATTTATACATATAGATTACTCCTACTAACATAAGCTAAGCCCGGTGAATGTCACAGTCGGTCCAGCCAATCCGGTGATCATTAGTTAGATGACGACGATGATGATGATGAAAAGTAGCCTAAATTAATCCTTATAACTTTAGCTATCTACCAGTGAAAGTCTCGTTAAAATCGGTCCAGCCGTTCCAGAGATTAGCCGGAGCAAAGTGACACGCTGACAGACATAATTTTTTTTTAAATTACATTTTCGTTTTCAGTAAATATCGTTGCCAATGCAAAAAAAAGCAGAAGATATCGTTTAAAATGTCATAATATGCATTTCGAAAAACGTTGCTAATTGAAAGTTACATACTGACACTTCAATTTTATTTATTTGTATAGATGTATAGATTTGGAAAACTTCTCCAATCTTGGCGTTTTCACTGACGCGGTGCGGGGCGCATAGGAACTTAGTGGTTCCCAAGCGGAGTGGAGCAGAGATTTCGAGCATAGTGATTGGTCAATTCGGGTACCGCAAGCTTCTGTCCGCCTCGCCCCGCGTCAATGGAAACGCAGCCAAACGTCTATAACGTCTACCGGTCGCCATGGTAACGGCGTTGTTTACAAATGGAAAACAAAAATTAGGAAATGCTATACATACCGTATTTATATCAGCTTAAACTATTTGGATTCATGTTTTTGTTAATCCTAATAATTTTATTACTCCAAATAGTTTAAGCTAATATAAAAACGGTATTTATAGCATTTCATAATTTTTATTTTCCATTTGTAAATAATGATGTTGACATGACAGCCGTGTCATATAAACTGCCAACGACGTGAATCGATCGAGCCCAGGTTCAAACCCCGCGTGACCATCACGTATTTTCTTCTTTTTTCTAATTTTCTGCTTATTTTTTTCAACATTTTCTTTCATAATAACCTTTTCGTAACAATAACGAACATACCGTAAAAAAAATTTGCGAAATTGGTCAAGCCGTTGTCGAAGCGCATACGATGTAAGAAATTTTGTAGGTCGTTTTTTTACACTTTGGGCTACATTTTTGGGGTTTTAGTAAGGAACCCTACTTTTTTTAAACATATAATATAGCCTATGTTCAGCGCAAGGAATGTAGCTTTCCAACGGTGAAAGAATTTTTCATATTGGTTCAGTGATTTCAGAGCCTATTCCATTCAAACAAACAAACAAACAAACAAACAAACAAACAAACAATCAAACATTACCTCTTTATAATATTAGTATAGATATATGGACACCGAAGAACTTGTGTTACAGGTACAAGACCAAGGAAATATATTTAATACTTTTATGGTATACACTATACACATATTATGTAAGATTTAAATTTTATTAATACACAAATTTAATACACATCCATGACCCAGGAACTTGAAAAACTTGTTGTGCGGGATTCGAAACCGCGACCTCTCGCTTGAGCACTAACGTGCTCAACCAGTGCGCTATAGAGGTCAATTTAGATCGCATTGAATTGGAATTATAATATTATAATGTTACAACTTTCAGAGCACCTAGAAACAAAATAACTAGGAGTAACAGTCATATTTTTATTACTCTGTAAATAATTAATTAATTAGCATAATAATGTGACAGTAACTCGATTGATCCGGTTTCATTTTTACCCGGAAAACATGTTATTATAAATTAAAGGATAATTTTTAAAATGAAGAAAATAACATAATAATGCACCAAGTTCATATGTGATAACTAGTATGTACCAGCTATGGTACCAGTTACAATACATTTGTAGAAAATACATTGCAGAACTTTTAGATGCCATGTATAACTATGAAGTTATTACTTGGATTAAAATTAATTCATTGTAAACGCAGAAATGATGGCTGCTCGGGCAGAAACGTTTTCGAGTGGAGACCGCTAACAGGACGATGAAGCGTGGAACGACCCTCCAGGTCTCCCAGGGGGCCTATTATAAGCTCTTAATTCCATCCAGTTTACGCCATCATATAACATGACTGCCTGGAATTTTCGTATTTACGATCGCTTATTGACAGCCAGTGAGCAGTCACATGACACTTGGCTTGCTTCCGAATGTTATTTTCAGGCAAATAAAATAGGTTGGATCCATTCAGAATAACACGTGGTTGTAATATGAAAAAGAACAAGGCAGTTTAAGGCTGTATTATTGAATTGCCTGGAACCAGGCTGATATTCTAAAAGATTAAAATACGGCCCCTGGTGGACAGACGACCTGGAAAAAGCCACAGGGAGTCGGTCAATGCAAGCTGGGAACTGCAGGCCAATCGCGCTAAAAAACTTTAGCTGAAACGCAACCGAAACGTTAACGTTACTCGACTTTATGACGTATTCGGTATCGCGCTATCCTTTTGACAGCTAGGTGAGACGAAGCTGGACCGTAGTTGAAACTCAAACGCTGTCAAACAAAAAGTTCATACGGAGCTAGTTTAACTCGCACGCAGCTCGAACGTTTGGAACAAAGTTATCGTATATAACTTAGATTATTAATTGGTCTCAGCGCCCTTCGACTAGATGGAGCGCTGTCAATAAAAAACAGATTCTTGAATGCGTCAACTTCACAGTGTGTAAAACAATGCACAAAGATTGTAGTGTGCATCTATAATTGTGTTGCCAGCTACTTGACTAGTGCCCGATCAATAGGGAAAATATTTCGTTGCTGTGGTGCGGTAATTGATCAATATTAATAAATAAAAAAAATCTTTAATATGAAATCATAAGCATTTTTATGAAGGTTCTTCTTCATATTCTTAAATAATTATTAGGCATAATTTTCAAAAAGCTTTTTTATTTTAGTATCTGGGGGCACGGCAGTGTCCCCGCCAAGTCGAGCGCGAAGCAAACACTGCCGTACCATCCTTTACAGAAACCATTTTGTCGCATTTTCAGGCCCCTATTTGAGAACCTCCGGATAAGACCAGAACGCAGAAATTATGGTCATCCAGTAAGATATAAAATCTGTCAATAATTAGAAATCCATCTGTCAACGGCCAAGTCACACAACATTAACTATAATTATATATAATATATATAATTATAGTTAATGTTATATATATAATATATATATAAATGTAGTTAATGTTGTAATAATAAATAATATAATAAATAAATGGCCTAACAGGGTTCTATATATATATAGAACCCTGTTAGGCCATGCACTAAAAAGTATCCTATAGGCAGTTTCCAGTGCTCAGTTAAACAAACTAATAGGAAGACATATGCCTCTGAAACTATATAATATAATATACTCGATTTTGATTTTGGTCCCACATACTTTTCTGGCGTATAGCCATTTCATCTATACTAATATTATAAAGAGGTAATGTTTGATTGTTTGTTTGTTTGTTTGTTTGTTTGTTTGTTTGTTTGAATGGAATAGGCTCTGAAATCACTGAACCAATATGAAAAATTCTTTCACCGTTGGAAAGCTACATTCCTTGCGCTGAACATAGGCTATATTATATGTTTAAAAAAAGTAGGGTTCCTTACTAAAACCCCAAAAATGTAGCCCAAAGTGTAAAAAAACGACCTACAAAATTTCTTACATCGTATGCGCTTCGACAACGGCTTGACCAATTTCGCAAATTTTTTTTACGGTATGTTCGTTATTGTTACGAAAAGGTTATTATGAAAGAAAATGTTGAAAAAAATAAGCAGAAAATTAGAAAAAAGAAGAAAATACGTGATGGTCACGCGGGGTTTGAACCTGGGCTCGATCGATTCACGTCGTTGGCAGTTTATATGACACGGCTGTCATGTCAACATCATTATTTACAAATGGAAAATAAAAATTATGAAATGCTATAAATACCGTTTTTATATTAGCTTAAACTATTTGGAGTAATAAAATTATTAGGATTAACAAAAACATGAATCCAAATAGTTTAAGCTGATATAAATACGGTATGTATAGCATTTCCTAATTTTTGTTTTCCATTTGTAAACAACGCCGTTACCATGGCGACCGGTAGACGTTATAGACGTTTGGCTGCGTTTCCATTGACGCGGGGCGAGGCGGACAGAAGCTTGCGGTACCCGAATTGACCAATCACTATGCTCGAAATCTCTGCTCCACTCCGCTTGGGAACCACTAAGTTCCTATGCGCCCCGCACCGCGTCAGTGAAAACGCCAAGATTGGAGAAGTTTTCCAAATCTATACATCTATACAAATAAATAAAATTGAAGTGTCAGTATGTAACTTTCAATTAGCAACGTTTTTCGAAATGCATATTATGACATTTTAAACGATATCTTCTGCTTTTTTTTGCATTGGCAACGATATTTACTGAAAACGAAAATGTAATTTAAAAAAAAATTATGTCTGTCAGCGTGTCACTTTGCTCCGGCTAATCTCTGGAACGGCTGGACCGATTTTAACGAGACTTTCACTGGTAGATAGCTAAAGTTATAAGGATTAATTTAGGCTACTTTTCATCATCATCATCGTCGTCATCTAACTAATGATCACCGGATTGGCTGGACCGACTGTGACATTCACCGGGCTTAGCTTATGTTAGTAGGAGTAATCTATATGTATAAATGTAAGTCGTGTAAGTTAAATTATTTATAACTCAAGAACGGCTTTATCGATATGGCTGAAAATTGGTGAGGAAGTAGCTTAGAGCAAGTAGACGGACATAGGATACTATTTATTCCATATTTTGTCAGCGTTTCCGTGAACAGTTAGTTAATTGAATCAGGCGTTACTTTGCGGAAATCCATAGCATACAATTTAAATATATTATATCTAGCAATATCCCGCGAAACAATTATAACCACAAACTGCAAACAGAGTGAGTGTACGCATAGGCATGCGTTTGATGCACCTTCCTCCTTAAGTTGACTTAACGAACATTGTTCGCAGAGTCAACATCCTGAGGATGCTCCGGGGTCGGAGCGAAACGCGCGTCGAGTTTCGCAACCTGCATGGTGGTGGGACTTTGCACGATCGTGTTAACATTATTGCTTGTGTGGTGGTGGTGTTTTCATGTTTTTTGCTTGCGAGTGTACGCATAAGCAGTGTAGGAGGAGGGAGGTGCATCAAACGCATGCCTATGCGTACACTCACTCATCTGCTTGCAGGTTGTGGTTATAATTGTTTCGCGGGATATTGCTAGATATAATATATTTAAATTGTTTCCGTGAACGTTGCGGGTTCTGCGTTTGGATTACGCGTTGTGGGTTCCGTGTTGCGGATTCCGGGTTTCCGTGTTGCGGGTTCCGGGTTTCGCGTTGCGGGTTCCGCGTTGCGGGTTCCGCGTTGCGGGTTTCAGGTTCCCATGCTGCGGGTTCCGCGTTGCGAGTTCCGGGTTCCCGCGTTGCGGGTTCCGGGTTCCCGCGTTGCGGGTTCCGGGTTCCCGCGTTGCGGGTTCCGGGTTCCCGCGTTGCGGGTTCCGGGTTCCGGGTTCCCGCGTTGCGGGTTCCGGGTTCCCGCGTTGCGGGTTCCGGCTTCCCGAGTTGCGGGTTCAGGGTTCTCACGTTGCGGGTTCCGTGTTGCGGGTTCCGCGTTGCGGGTTCCGGGTTCCCGCGTTGCGGGTTCCGGGTTCCCGCGTTGCGGGTTCCGGGTTCCCGCGTTGCGGGTTCCGGGTTCCCGCGTTGCGGGTTCAGGGTTCCCGCGTTGCGGGTTCAGCGTTCCCGCGTAGCGGGTTCAGGGTTCCCGCGTTGCGGGTTCAGGGTTCCCGCGTTGCGGGTTCAGGGTTTTCACGTTGCGGGTTCCGCGTTGCGGGTTCCCGTGTTGCGGGTTCCGGGTTCCCGCGTTGCGGGTTCCGGGTTCCCGCGTTGCGGGTTCCGGGTTCCCGCGTTGCGGGTTCCGGGTTCCCGCGTTGCGGGTTCCGGGTTCCCGCGTTGCGGGTTCCGGGTTCCCGCGTTGCGGGTTCCACGTTGTTTTTTTTTTAGTTGAATTTCATCATAAACTCTTTTTATGCTCAACGAAGTGGGCAAGGGTCAGCTAGTCTGAAATAAGCGCGCAAACAACATTACATTTACCACATTAAGAAGGAGCGTACTTTATTAAAACTATTAATAAAGGTAAATGCTTCTTCAGTAAATCCTGGAGTGCCATCGATGATGACAAATTTACTCCTCACGTTATTATAAGCCGATGGGGAATAGAAGTTTAAAGTCAAACAGATTTTTTTTAAGTTCATTAGAATATTTCGGTATAATTTTCTTTTCGTTTTTATGCTTTTTGTATAATATATTATAGTATATTTTTACTAAGAATGTTATATATATCAATGAAACGTTCATGATTCAAAATTTTTATTATACTTTTTAAATTGCAATTAGCTTTTTTCAATCGACGCGACGAGTCTTTTCCCGCAAAGCTTTAATTATTCTTACATGTTTTGTTTGTGAGACCGTGAGTTTTATTTTTAAATAAAGCGCCAAAGGCCTTAAAAGTCATGTCCTATCTACTAGTCAAATATAGCTCCCCCCCCCCCCTCTCTTTCCCTCCGCGAATACTTGTACAGTTTTTGAGATATAAATTTCGAAGTTTTATTTGCCACGCAAAATGCGCTGGAAAAGTGTGTTGTTTATTCTAGTTCAATCACCTATTTTCCTTAACTAGAGTGAATCGGGCAGAAGTCGATACGAACACATTCACATAATATAGGTATACTCGGAAGCAGAGGAATAACGCACAAATTAGACATTAGCTGTTAATATCCTCCATCCGAGATGGCGAGTTGCGTTTCGTTTCACCTTTTCACATAATTACATTTCAAAAACTGTACTAAAGTATAAAGTTTACGTTCCGTTTCGCATCATTGCAATAATATTTAAGAATTTTTGATTTTTTTTTTAAATATTTAGACGCAACTCCGGCATTCAAAATTTCTATAAGGGGAATTATGACTTTCTCGCTTAAGCCCCCTACACCACGAATACTCGTAAATTCAGGCGACTCGTTATAAAATCCAACCCAAAATGACAACGCCCAAACATCATATCATGGTTGCCTATCAAGTCGTAAACAATATGTTTCTTGGCGTTACTATGACATGACATGACGTGGCAAACACGGGCAATCTGATACTAAATATGG
This sequence comes from Celastrina argiolus, assembly GCA_905187575.2. Classification (NCBI taxonomy): domain Eukaryota; kingdom Metazoa; phylum Arthropoda; class Insecta; order Lepidoptera; family Lycaenidae; genus Celastrina; species Celastrina argiolus. The sequence continues at coordinate 7,577,375 of LR994589.1, read as the reverse complement.
TTAAAAATTTTTCAATACAAGGCAACATTGAACACAAAGCGGTACTCCGATCGGAGATTTTAGGATTATATTATTTGACTGTGTTTTAGAAGATTTATACAATACTTACTAATGGTATGTGATGCCAGTATTTTTCTTGTTTCATGTAGTATTATTTTTACATAGTTTGACTATGCAAATCGGCATTTTGCTTCGCTCTCACACAAATCTTTGACAAATTATCGAGACGTCTACTTCACTTTACGCTTGTAGCGCGACTGGCGCGGGTACGCCGAATTCGGCGTATTATTTGTTGCCGCATTTTTCAATACGCTGGACGGTATCTAGTCAAAGCGACCAATTATTAATCTATGGTATATAAGTTAAGTTTTTGAATCTAAATTGTGTAAAGGAAATAAATACTAGTAAATTTATTGACGATTATGGTAAAATAATAGACAATTTCGAAAATCTTAGAATCCCTAATGTCTGACAAAAGGTTGCGTTTCGTTTCGTCTGAGGTTAAGTAGCAATTGGAAGGTTAGCGCGATATTAAAGTTTGTTCAGCTGGATTGGAAACGAAACGCAGCTGAAACACAAACGAAACTAAGTTGTACCTCAAATGAAACGTTGTACTCGTACAATAGCGCGATTGGCCTGCTGGTCTCATTGAAAAACTTCGAGGTTCTATCCAGCAGTAGACGGTTTTTTTTGTCGCAAGGGAAATGCGTTACGCATCCCCCAGGGAGGGTCCTCTAGGGGTATGTGGGACTTCGGATCGGTACGACTGATAGCTGTGGACGGCCTAGCTGAAACGACCACGATTCTAAGCATAGAAAATCTTCACAAAGATATTTATTTCCAGAGGTAACATGTTAAGCAGTGACATTCCTATAACACCTAACATACGACCTGATGAACTTGACGACCTGAACCGATTTCCACCAAACATAGCTAAGAACACTCGACTGATATACCTTTCAAACAAAAAAAACACATTAAAATCGGATCATCCGTTTGGGAGCTACGATGCCACAGACAGACACACACAAATTTACACAGACACGTCAAACTTATAACACTCCGTCGTTTTTGCGTCGGGGGTTAAAAAATACTAAAGAAGGATCAAATTACACATTGCAGAACTTTTGGATGTATATATGGCCATATATTAATATTGGTAAGTAAATTATACCAATGTCACTTAGCCATTAAAGCAAATACAGAACATTTTAGATGGTGGATAGGTGGGTACATATTATAATCTTAAATTTGAAAAACATGGGCAGACGGACTGGACTGAATATCTGTGTGCATTGTGTAGTAATTACAAAATCAAAAGCTGATCATATTTGGTTTTTTGTATTTGGTTTAATGGCTTCACCCAGGTGATGTTAGATGCGACTATCTGCCTCCTAAAATAATAAGAGCCTACAAATAACCACAAGAAACTTTAAACTTTATAACTATCAAAACAAATTTTACTCACTGTTATACTTCTAAAAACAAATTAATTAATCCTTATGATTATTTAAGTGACATTCGCCCTCGCACTGTCACTATTAATTCGAAGAGTGCGAAGTGCGAACTAATGGAATTAGGCTTCGCACAATATTTCGCACGAAATTATGTGATTCGCATAACGCTGTCCGCATTACAGCGTAATTTGAAAATTAGCTTTTCTGGATAGACGCCAAGGGCACTGCGGTTTTGTCACACCATGTTATATAATGACGTGTCAGCTTGTGACTCCGAAACGGGCTTAAAATATGGGCCATTTCACGTCAAGGGGACTAAAAAGTCAGATCTTGGATATTGTCAATAATTGCATAAATCGCACTTCAATAGGACCTGAATAAATATACGTAATTATATGTATGTAACCCCAATTGACGAAGCGAAGAACGAAGTTAAATATTAACTTCCGGCTTACTGTAAGTTTTTTTTTTAAATAATTTCATTTTTTTTTCTTTATAAACAATTAAAATACTCTAACAAACCCTATTTACTTATTGCTTAATCCATCTGATTACCTTAATTAGAAGCATTAAAAAAATCAGATTTTAAAACTTTGATGATTTTTTGATGGCACATAAATGCGTAGCAGGGCATGAAATGAAAGAAAATAAGGACGTACATTCAGGTTCTATTGAAGTTCCATTGATCCAATTATGTACAATATCCAAGATCTCACTTCTTTTTTTTCGCCCATATGTCATCGAATAAAACTTGACGTCATAGCTAAAATGATGATCATGAATCGATCAGACCCTAGTGGCGCCTCCATGCTTACCTTAGCTAAGCTTAGTGGTCTCGAAGGGTACAAGATATTTACAAAATGCACCCCTGAAAATGATTCGACTGTGACCATGGAAGTAAACAGGAAGTCTATTTAGTTTTCTTCGGCAAAAACGTGAGTAAATAAGGATGTGAGTAAGGCTCCACTTGTCCGTTCTATCCCTTTCTAATTCAATTCCTCTCAATTTAAATATATTATATCTAGCATCGTTAAGTAGTAAGTTTGACTTGTTAGAACATTGTTCGCAGAGTCAACATCCTGAGGATGCTCCGGGGTCGGAGCGAAACGCGCGTCGAGTTTTGCAACCTGCATGGTGGTGGGACTTTGCACGATCGTGTTAACATTATTGCTTGTGTGGTGGTGGTGTTTTCATGTTTTTTGCTTACGAGTGTACGCATAAGCAGTGTGGGAGGAGGGAGGTGCATCAAACGCATGCCTATGCGTACACTCACTCATCTGCTTGCAGGTTGTGGTTATAATTGTTTCGCGGGATATTGCTAGATATAATATATTTAAATTGTATGCTATGGATTTCCGCAAAGTAACGCCTGATTCCATTAACTATTCAATTCCTCTCTATAAAAATATCCAGTTACATAGAAATCCCAACAAAAAAATAATATTATGCTCCCACACCGATTCCTGTGACAGTCGCCGGTTTCAAAACCAGTCCAGCTACGCAGGAGTTATCTTTATAGTACCTAAGTGTGTATGCAATACACAGAATATATACATATCTTCCTTCAAGTAGCCCAGTAGGATGGTTAACCGATACGGCAAGACAACAGGCGAAGGACCGACTTTTTACATGCCCATTCTACGCATGGATCATATTTCTTGTCAGACCATCAGTGATCAGGGCCCTAATTCTCAGGCCTCGAACTTAGTTTTTACTATCGGTCTGTCCCGCTCATGCAAATGAGATTTAGCGCGCGTGCGAGCGGGATATACTAATATTCGAACTTTTTTCCACTACCCGAGAATCGTGCTCCAGGGACCTTACTCTACAAACTGATTCGGTCGTGCTGCGTACTCCTGAATAAATTGACGTTTGTTTATTTTGATTCTCAGTCGATTAATATGGTCGAGTACAAAAAGTTACGATCTAACGATTTTCTTTATCTTGGTTAGTTTCATAGTAATCCACCAAATAAAATACCAAAAGCCATCGAGTTCGAACTGATTCGATTATCAATTGTGTCGAGAATAAGCCTGCAGACTGCATTGTCCTAATTAAACTTGTAACAACATTTTCTGTTGTTCCAAAATTTAAGGCAGGAATCGAACCTACGATCTCCGGGTCGAAAACCAAGCTCTCAACCCCTAGACCGCGTCGGCTTTATACAATTTTGCAACAAAACAAATAAACAATTCTTTAACTGGCAATTCAGTATTGTACGCTCCGTTTCAAACGTGGCGTAATATTCAACAATCCATTAACTATGATAGTTTCACTAACAACTTGTTTGGAAAAAGGATGAATATAGAATTTATGTTACACGAGTTAAATAATGTTATCGTGTTGGCATGGCCGCAGACTATCGTTCAATAAATAAGTATCGGCTTTGTGTTCGATGAGTTGCAATTTTCTTTTAGAATCATTTGGTTTATAGCGTTCAAACTCGTGTTTTGGGTTAACTTTGTAATACCTCTTGAAGTAAAATAAAAATGTATTTTTTGGCTGCTACCCTGACTTTACTGTTTAGTAGATTTCTCGCCCTTGCGGGTAGAATTTTGAAAAATCCTTTTTCAGTAATTTACTTTGTTTGTTAGCAGTTGTATAATTTTCCTAATTTATCGAAATCACTATTGTTAACATCTTACTGGTACTAATCCTAAATGTTTGTGTTTGTTTTAGGTAACAGATTATTCAACATTCTTCCTCCTTTGCACCGTACCCTTGTTTCTTCATAAAACCGACAGAGTCTTCGCCAACCCACTCTGACATTGGCAAATCACTAAGGAGCCATTTTGAAAAGAAGAAGAAGAAGAACATGTTACTACATGTTTTTATAACAATATATTTTGATACTTGAATATGGATTGGACCTACGAGTAACTTTGATTTGTAGCCTCCAAACAATGCAATGTATCAATTAAATTGCGCCCAGCTAATAGCCGTTATAAAATATTTGCGGAAAACTTTGCTTGCAAATAAATAACGTGATGTTTACACAGCGTCAACAAACACTATCTATCAAAGTCAGTTGAGTGATTCTCTGTCAATAGAGGAGAGGAGCACTCGGTGTCAGGTATATTTGCTCAGCGTTCTTATATTCTAAATGAATTTTTGGTGCAACGTAGATGTTTTTTTCTGTACGCAGTACGAAGTTTTTGTGGTATACTAAGTACACGGACGCGTTCGCAGCAGAGAGTCTCTACGAAAATTCATTTGCGAAACGTAACATATTTACTGCTACTTACGTAACATATTTAGTGTATGCTGCAATAATAAAAATTAACACATGCTTCTTGAACATACCTCTATGAAATTTGTTCGCATTTTTGAAATATATTATGTCCAACATGATAATATAGAGGTGCGATTCCACCGGTGTTCTGAACTGTTGCGAACTATGTGCGTAACAGATGTTTGTTCCGGTGGACTCGCTAACGCAACATTAACAAATTGGAACACATACAAATTGGCACAGCTGGAATTCTGAAAAAATGTTAGCTAACAAATGTTCTGAACACTATTTTGGTGGAATCGTACCTATTCGTACCTAATCGTAATATTTACAATAAGTCTTTATTTTGAGCAAAATAAAATATTTTATAGTTTCCAGTGTGCGAAAATCTGTCCACATCTATACATCGAATGCGAAGACCTACTATAATAAATAATGACACAGTTACAACCATTTAATCTTGCTAAGTGCTAAAGAAGACATAATATTGTGCGAAATCTTTAACAGTTTTTTCGTAATTTCGCTGTCACATACGAAATCGTAGTTGTACTAAATGCTGCACAGTAATGCTACGAGTATATATGCACAGAATATTATTCCGTTGAACTGTACATTTTGAATGAAAATAGCCTATATCGGACGTAAGCAAATTTGCCACAGATTAAGTATATAAGTAGTCCCGTAATCAATTCTATATTTGTGCTAATGACAGTGATAACGCCTCCGTAGTCTAGTGGTTCAGAGCTTGTTGTTTTCAAGTTTGGTTAGGACAATGCAGGCTGATCACCTGATTGTCTGACCAGAAAGAGAAAAAATCCATGTAAAAAGTCAGATGGGCATGTAAAAAGTAGGTCCTGCGCCTGATCTCCAGCCAAACGTGTCGGTTATCCGTCCCACTGGGCCACGATAGAGTGCTTCTGTGTATTGCACACACACTTAGGGACTATAAAATAACTACAGCATAGCTGGCCTGCTTTCAATGAAACCGGGCACTGTCACCGAAATCGGCGTGGGAGGGATTATTTTTATTATTTGTGCCAAATTTAATTAAAACCAGGCAGTTTCGGAGCCTATTCAATGCAGAAAAACACATACGATCAAGTCATTCCTCTTTATAATATTAATTTAGATAAAAACGCCTAATAATTCTAAGCAAAATTTTAATAACTAATAGCTATTCAGTCTTAGAAATTACCTAATGAACCTTTACTACTCGTATAGTCAGCTTAATGTGAATTTATTATGTGATCCTCAAAGCATGTTTTCATATTATTTAAGACCATTAATGTGAGTAAAACAAAGCATGGTCTAATGGTTCACTACGCCATCGGTCAATGTCAGCTCTACCCGCCTTTTTGTGCACTTATGTACCCCAACACTGCTTATGCTAAATATTGTAAGTACGAAAATACATTTCGTACTAAATTGACTCTGTTTTAAGTAAGATTGAAATTTTATACGATTTTCAATTTGAATTAACTTTGCCTTGTCCTTGGAGGTTTCTGTTTGTTGTCTCAAATTTTTTTAACCTCCGACAAAAACAGAGGTTGTAAGTAATATAAATTTGTGTGTGTGTGCGTCTGTGGCTTCGTAGCAGTTAAACGGATGCACTGATTTCAATTTCTATTTGCTATCACTTCACTCACTGCTTGACAATTTTTTTTTTTTACAAAGTCGATATTAATAACCAAGGTAGTTTAGCTCACGAATTTGTGCAACTTGATGCTTCGTGGAGAGGTTGTTACAGACATTGTGGACATCCTGTACGGAGCTAACCTCTGCGCCCTAAAGAAAAGAGATGGTGGTATTCGTCCTATCGCTGTTGGCTCAACATACCGGCGTCTTACAGCCAAACTAGCATGCAAGTCGCTCACTTTCCTGGCGTCTTACTTTCAACCAAAACAGCTCGGTTTTGCATGCAAAGGAGGCTGTGAGGCCGCCGTTCACTCGTTCAGGACAGCTATTCACAATCAGAGCGGCGACGTGTTTTTGAAGGTGGATGTCAAAAATGCCTTCAACTCAGTAGACCGCGTCGCCATGTTGGCCCAAATAAAATTAAAAGCACCTGCCATCTTACCCTTCATGCTCCAATGTTACAATGACCCGACTAAACTTATTTACCAAAACCACCTTATCTCATCCGAAGTTGGTTGTCAACAGGGCGACCCTCTTGGTCCAGCAATTTTCAGTCTTGCCATACAACCGGTCGTAGAGCTTCTAAATTCAAAATTTAATGTTTGGTATTTGGATGATGGTACTTTAGGAAGCGACGCGCATACCGTACTTTCTGATTTTCAGAACCTAATCCATGAGCTCAAAAAAATCGGTCTGGAATTGAACTTGGGGAAGTGCGAACTTTTTGTCCCTGATAATTGTCAGGACAGAGATGCCATTATATCCAGGTTTAAAGATGTGGCTCCACAATTATCCATCATTGACAAAGGTTCGCTCCTTCTCTTAGGTTCCCCTATTCTAGACGAGTCCCTTCCAGATTTTATAGACAACAAATTACAAAATTTCTGTGATACTTTAGACCGCCTTCTCCAAATTAACTGCCATATGGCCTTTACCATAGTTCGTTATTGTTTATTTGTCCCAAAATTTACGTATGTCTTGCGGTGTTGTCAGCTCTGGAAGTTCCCTGAACTTCTAAAGCGTTTAGATGACACCTTAAAACATACGCTTTCTTCTATCCTAAATATAAGTTTCGACCACCGCTCATGGACTCAAGCTACACTTCCAGTAAGGTTCGGTGGCCTAGGAATTCGGAAAACATCGGACAGAAAACATCTCCATTTCAATCACACAGTCATCTCCAAAATATTAGAGCGCTCAAACTACCCTTTAACCATTCCCTTTGCGGACGAGGCCAAGAACGCCTGGGACATCGTTAGTGCCGGTAGCATTGTGCCCGAAAATACATCTTCCCAAAGGCTTTGGGATGAGCCCATCTGCCGACTGGTACGGAATTGTCTTTTTAACACGTCTTCCAGTCCGGCAGAGCGGGCTCGTCTCTTAGCCGTGGAAAGGTGGGAATCGGGTGTTTGGCTGCAGGCAGTTCCATCTGCCAATATTGGAACATTGCTGGACCGCAGTACATTTCAGCTAGCTACTGCCCTGCGTCTTGGTGCCCCCCACGTCGTCCCTCATCAGTGTGTTTGCGGCGCTAACGTAGACAGCTACGGTCATCACGGGCTGTGCTGCACTCGAAGTGCTGGACGCATTTCCCGTCATCACAGCCTGAATGACCTCATCCGTCGGGCTCTTGTCACCGCCGGTGTGCCAGCAATACTGGAGCCCTCCGGTCTGGCGCGCGACGATGGCAAGAGACCCGATGGAATGACCCTGGTTCCCTGGAGTGTGGGACGGGCCCTTGTATGGGACGCAACCTGCGTCGATACTCTTGCTCCGTCTCATGTCCAGGCTACCTCAAGCTGTGCGGGCGCGGCCGCTTACCAAGCAGAGAACCTCAAGCGGCGCAAGTATGAGACCCTTGGCGGTGACATCATATTTGAGCCGTTTGGGGTGGAAACCCTAGGCTCCTGGGGTCCCGGTGCACATAAGCTTTTTAAAGCACTGTCTAAAAAGCTTATGGAATTGACCCAGGACCCTAGAGCAGGGACCTACCTAGCACAGCGGATAGCCATTGCTATCCAACGCGGCAATGCTGTCAGCTTGCTAGGTACTCTGCCAGAGGGGGACGACCTGGCGGCGTTTTTCTATTTATAGAGTAGGTAGGTCTAGAGGTGTGTTAGGTTATTTTAGCTATTATTTGTTTATTTTATTACTATTTGTATATATTATTATTTTAATTATGTTAATGTTATTATTTTTAATTTGTAAAATAATTCAAGTTTGTAAAATAAATAAAATACTTCTCATAACCAAGGTGTAAAATAAATAAGTGATAATATTTTAGGGTGTGTAATGTGTATGTGCCTTCAATGTAGAGTATACTGTGAAAGTACCATCGCTGAAAAACTAACTTTCATAGTAAACTCTTACACACCCTATTACTGCCTTTATAAGTTGGACGTGTGTGTGTGTCCGTCAGTGGCTTGATAGCAGCCAAACGGATGAACTGATTTCATTTTTTTTGCTATAATTTATCAACAGTTCACTCACTGCTTGATAATTAAACATTTTCTTACAAAGTCGTGGTTAACATATAATTTTAATGTTGTTTATAGTTATGAGACGGGTAGTGGCCACACATACACACCATTGCAACTCCATTAGCCAGGATCGATAGCGGTAACCAACCAAGATAACCCTTTGATATGATCTCAGGGGTGCCCGAGGGACCAGCTTAATCTGTCTTGAGTCCCGCAACGAAATAAATCAGAAGTGGAATTGGAAGAACAGGAAATATTTCCATCTCTGTCACATAAAGTGATGGTAAAAAAACGGCCAAGTGCGAGTAGGTCTAGAGCACGAAGGGTTCCGTACAAACGTTTGTTGTATAAGAACTTAATATTTGAAGATATGAATGGATGATGGCGATATGTAGCAAAATTATGATTTTCGAGAAAATTTAATTCAAACTGTCACTTAGATATTTTAGAATACGTCATAAAGTATTAAGTGCATTAATCTAAAGATCCGTCTCTAGAATCAACGTACCTACTTAACGTTACGTCATATCCTAAACTGTAATAAGTGTTTAAGCTAAATTTTTTAACAACATAATATCACCTTCATTGATTCATGTCTTCATTTATTTTATATTGTTTTTAGTATTTGTTGTTATAGCGGAAGCAGAAATACATCATCTGGGAAAATTTCGACTATCGGACATTTGGTGACAGGCGGATTGACAGCAGAGTCTTAGTATTAGTACTTTTTAATTTTTATTTAAAAAATTAACCCATATTCAACAAAGAATATAAAAAAAGCAAAGAGCATAATACTTTGCCATTACCTAAATAGCCAAAAGGAAGTCGCAAAAGTTTACGCGTCATCAATTATACCATACGTAAATTTGATTCGCACTTGGCCGATTTTTCATAATATTTTTTTTTTCTTTATTTTTTAAAGAGGCTTTTACCGTACCTGGCATGTCAGCCCCATCATTCATAATATATGCTAGATAGATTTATCCAATATTCAGAAACTTTTAAATTGTTGGATAATCTCTTCAATTTTGAGCAGAGCTTAAGCCGATTTTAATTAACAGTATTAATCTCCCTGTTGGGGAAGAGCTGACATTGAGGTTAGGGTATCGAGAACCGGTATATTTTTAGGAACCGGGATTTTCGGTACCGGCACTAGTCAGAACCGGGAATTCCCGGGATTTCCCGGGATTTTCGGTATTTTCGTGATTTTATTCTTACTTGACTAAAAACAAATAGAATGGCTTCGAAAACTACTTTTTATTAATAAATCACACATTTTGGCATGTCAAGTTAAAGTAAGATACATTAATTTGCTATACAATGATTAAAATATCGTTATTAAAAAAAAAAATTTAAATTAAAATTAAAAATTCTTTATTGACACCAAAAAAATTTTTACAACATTAGTGTTATGAAGCCCCTGACCCCTGCACTAGTGACAACTGTATTGCAGAGGCCAGTGTCTTCGCCCATATTAATTAGGTACATATAATATTATAATACACATATTTAGGTATTATGCTATACAGTTTTGTAAATTAACCAATAAATAAAAGGTGAAAAAGAAAAAAGTGACTATTATTAGTCATTAAGTTTAGGAATTTACACACATTTTAACAGATCCAAGATATGATGGAAGATAAAATGGAAGACAATTGATAAAATGAAAGACAATTGAGGTAGGTATATACATATAGGTACATCTTTTGTCTTATTTAGTAGGGTAAAAAATTTAGTAGGAAAAAAAAAAAAAAATGACTGCTGTAAGTTTACAATATATTAATGCTGATCCAAGACCAGCAACATGTTGGTCTAGAATAACATTAAGTTAAGGTTTAATATAAAACGAGTACATATTATGTGCGTGAGAGTGTATCTGAATGTATAATTATGTACTTGTTTTTGTGGTTGTGTGTGAATGAATGTGTGCGTGTGAACATATGTATAAGTACATGATAGGGTGAATGTATGTGTGCGGAAGACAGAGTATACTGTATGAAAAAGTGTGCCTAGCCCTACGACAAGTCTTGGGATCGGTAAGTACCACTAGGGTGTGTGTCACTCTTAATAAAGAGAATCCTAACAAAAAGCTGGTTAACTAATAAATAAATAAAAGGTGAAAAAGAAAAAAGTGACTATTATTAGTCATTAAGTTTAGGAATTTACACACATTTTAACAGATCCAAGATATGATGGAAGATAAACTGAAAGACAATTGAGGTAGGTATATACATACCTATAGGTACATTTTTTGTCTTATTTAGTAGGACAAAATGACTGCTGTAAGTTTACAATATTTATACTGATCGTAGACCAGCAACATGTAGGTCTAGAATAACATTAAGTTAAGGTTTAAAATAATATGAGTACATATTATGTGCGTGAGAGTGTATCTGAATGTATAATTATGTATTTGTTTTTTGTGGTTGTTGTTGTTGTGGTTGTGTGTGAATGAATGTGTGCGTGTGAGCATAAGTGTGAGTACATGAGAGGGTGAATGTATGTGTGTGGAAGACAGAGTATACTGTATGAAATAGTGTGCCTAGCCCTACGACAAGTCTTGGGATCGGTAAGTACCACTAGGGTGTGTGTCACTCTTAATAAAGAGAATCCTAACAAGAAGCTGGTAAGTACCATTTTTCTATTTCGTCATACGTCTTTTCTTTAAGCCATTTGTTTATGATATTCTTAAATGTGAAATTTGAGTAACGTTTTTTTCCAATGTTTGCTTTTAGAACTTTGTTATATATAAATGGTGCCAAAACATTATATTGTTGACGAGCAAATGTTGTTCTTGCAAATGGAACTGGACACCGATCCAGTCTCTTATGTGAAGAAGGTAAGTATGGTACGCTTTTTTTGTGGTATCTCTTTAATATTTCGAGAACGAATATTTTTCTGACTGATAGGACGTCAGCTTTAGCATATACGTCAGCAGTAGCATGTCGGAATGGCAATTGTAGAAGGACCTTTAACACTGCTCTTTGGGCTCTTTCCACTTTTATTAAAATGGTTTTGCATATTCCACCCCATGCGCATATGCAGTATCTTATAAGACATTCACATAGTGCTTTGTAAGTTTGTATTAAAAGCTTTTTGTTTGCAACTTGTCGCAAGTGTTTAAATATGTATGTCATTTTTCTTATTCTAGCAACCATAGTATTAGTATGAGCACGCCAATCCAGTCTCTCATCAATATATATTCCCAAGTATTTAATAGATTCGTTCCTACATAGTGCAACACAAGAACAATTGCGATGATCTGTAGCAGTATTACAAGGATATGTATGAGTAATTAATTTAGCACTGTCATCAGGTCCAGTTTTGTAGGACTTGTGAAAACATAAGTATTTGGTTTTAGAAGTGTTTAGAGTGAGAAGATTGGTTTCAAGCCAGTAAGTAATCCTAGCCATATTGGATTCAGCTGCCTTTAGTGCTTCTGTCCAAGTTTCTTCATGAACAAGTAGGACTGTGTCATCAGCAAACATTTGGAGTTCCACATTGCCATGTACAGCGTTAAACATGTCGTTTATATATACTAAAAATAGTGTAGGTCCCAAATTACTGCCCTGTGGAACTCCAAATGCGCAAGGAAGCTTATCGCTTTCTGTATCACCCACTCTTACCCTCTGATACCTATTGGACAAGTAATCTTTAAACCAGTCTAGAACATTTCCCCTTATCCCAAGATTCTCCAATCTACTCAAAAGGATATGAGGTGAGACAGTGTCAAATGCTTTCTGGAGATCCAGAAAAACACCAATGCATCTTTCTCCTTTGTCCATATATGTTGTTAAGGCTGTAGTTAATTTTAAAACAGCATCCTCAGTCGACATACCGGCCCTAAACCCAAACTGGTTAGGATTAATAAAATTGTTCCTCTCCAGGTATGAGACAAGTCGTTTATTAACTAATTTTTCCAGAACCTTTGATAAAGTTGTGAGCAAGGAGATTGGTCTGTAGTTGGTGGGATTAACTTTATCCCCCGATTTATAAATAGGACTCACAACAGCCCTTTTAAAAATTTTAGGAAAGACACCAGTAACTAGACTTAAGTTGCACAGGTAAGTCAGAGGATAAATAATCGAATTAATATTCTGTTTAAGTAGATCGGTAGAAATCTTGTCCCATCCCGGCGCACTATGTGACCGTAGGCTAAGCAATATGGTCCTTATCTCTTGAGGATCAGTTGGTAAAAAAGCCATGGAGTTAGGAGGTGTTGTCGTTGACTTTGCCCGTTCAGCCAGTTCTTGTTCACTTTTGTCCAAATTCGTAAGAATATTCTTTGCCAGGCCTGCACCAATAGTTGTGAAAAATTTGTTGACTTCATTAAGTGAGGTTATGGGATTGTCTTCAATGTTTAATAATTCTTGAGTAGTGACTTTTTTAGATCCAACATTACATACTTCCTTAATTATTTTCCAAGTATTCTTTATGTTCTTGTTATTATTTTGTAATTGATGTTGATAATATTCCTTTTTAAGATCTTTAATGATTTTGTTACATATGCTTCTATATTCTAAATATTTTTTCCTTAAAAATTCATCTGTTGGAGACAATTTCAGCCTTTTATGTAGCTTATCTCTCACAATTATACATTTAACAACTCCTTTGGTGATCCATGGTTTAATAGGTTTGTATCGTCTCTGTATTATGCTAGTCACACTATTGTTCTCTATGATCCTTAATAATCTATTTGTTAATTTTTCAGCAGCCACATCAGCATCATTTAATATATATATGTCATCCCATGACTCATTGGTAAGTATTTCTTTAACTTTTTCATAGTTGATTGATACTTTCTTTTTTATGTTTATATTTTTACATATTGAAGTACTCTTAATGCTGAGGAGGATTGGAGAGTGATCCGTTAATTGCTGGCCAAACACCAAAGTTTTCCATCGGTGTTTTGTTTTAATCATCATATGATCTAGGCAGTTGTCAATCCTAGTTGGATGAGTAATACCTACTGTAAGTCCATACATGGCTATTAAGTTGAGATAATCCTGCACTGGGGTTGTCGTGTTATCAAGCGTATTAATATTAATGTCGCCTGTCACAATAATGTTAGGTGTACGTACGTTGGATAATACACGATCTAAGGAGTTAAGGTAATTGGTTGTGTTTCTAAAACACGGCGGGCGATACGAACAAACAATTGTGTAGTCAGGGTAAATGTTAAGAACTAAACAATTGCCTTCTATAAATTCAGGTTCCTCTACAGCGACTCTCAGGTCCTGTCGCACAAAGGCAACTAGACCATCATTCTGATTGATGGTATGTTTAGTCCAAAACATGTTATAATTTTCGATAGCGGGTGGTGGGTTATTCTCACTCGTCCAACACTCTGTAAGTACAAATATGTCTACAGGGAAGCTTAAGGCTGACACAAATGCCAGAAATAAATCGAAATTGCAGTGGATACTTCTGATATTTACTGACAGGACAGTGAGCGATCCTATCTCATTTTCAACATAATTAATAATTCGGGAACAAAGTCTAGTATCGCTTAGTAAAACACATTCAGTCGGATGCTCAAAATTGTCAACCTCGGTTATTATATTACTACTACAGAAATCGAATTTTATATAAATTGCTTAGACTCTAAATGTATAAAGCAAAATATACCACACTACAAGAAGCATAGTATTCGACCTGTTTCCAGCAAACAACTATGTCAAAATAGATGATCACTGTATCCTTAAAGACATCCAGAATAACCAGAATACAAAAACATAAATACCTCCCTATAAATGCCCTAGATACTAAATTACTTGTAAACAAAAATACTATGAAAAATAGTCTTAATTTCATCACAGCTATGTAGTATAAAATGCTATAAAAGTCTTTCATGATAATGATATATAATATTAGATATTTATTTGTATAGTATGAGTTTGATAGGCAAAACTTTTTAATGTGTGTGTATATGTGTACTGAATATACATGATTAAAAAATAAACAAATTATAATAAGAACTAAATAAAAGTTATATAAATAAAAAAAGACAGTCATACCATCATAAACAAAATGTGTAGGGGCCATAAATAGTCATTGTACTGACTGTAAATCATATAGGGTCTGCTCCGTTTTAACTAAAATCTGCTTTGCACCTTCGGATTTTCTTAGAAATATGTTCCCATTAGTGGTCCAACAGAACTGGTACTGGTTTGACTTCGCAAATTCTCTTGCTGAATAGAATAGTTTTCTAGCGCTAGCTGGTAGATACTCTGCTACGTAGATTGGGCGACGTTCACCATTGGTTCCCATACACAACGTGCTAAGGCGGTCGGTCGGATGTTTTTTGTTAAAATTTCGAACAGCTTGCAGAAACTGCATTTTCATCTGGACACTGACAAATTCTGTAACAATCGGCTTGGTAATTCCTTTCTTTCCCGGGAGCCGGTACACATCGCGGATGCTCTGAGAAGTAATAGGTAAGTCAACAGCTAATCCTACTTTATTCACTATCTCGACTAATTCCGTGGACGTTTCATTTTCTCTCGCCGGCAAAATGTTGCGTATCTCAATAGAAGAGGAACGGGATACGTATTGTAAGTCTTGAATTTTTGTTTCCAAGGCCAGAATGCTCTCCTTGTATGTTTGTTTCTCTCTTGATAAAGTATTGACTTGGAGTAATAAATCATCATATTTTTCGTTTATAAAGTTAATGTTCTTTTCTATTTCGATGTTAGATTTTTGTATGGCAAGATTTTGCTGTTTTACTTCTGAAATTTCAGTCATAAGTTTGGCCATTGTTATCGTATGCTCACTAGCAAATTTCTCGAAGCGAGAGTCCTGCTCCTCCTTCCACTTAAATAGCATTTGCATTATGTCAGATTTTAAATCATGCAATACATTATTAGGTGAGAAATCAGACCGTGGGCGCTTGTGTCTGATAGAAGTATTAACGTTTGCGTAATCCAGAGGACTGCTCGCCAGAGATTGCGGTATGTCGGAATCGGACCTTACTTGAGTGATTGTAGCAGCGCTAGCGGTTAAAAGCGCAGCACTGGAAGTCGGCGTGGACGGCGGAGTTCGAGCCAAGCTCATCTTGTAAGTTGGTGCAAGGGAAAATAGACCGTCGCTCTGCTGTAGTAGCCTTCAAACCCCGCTGAGCCGCGCGGACGCAGGTTTACCGTGAGTGCAGGCAGGAGAGCAATTATGTCAACTGTTCTTGTCTAGCACGGAGGCGGAGCTAGTGCGGCTTGTTATCACTCGAGTCGATGCCAATAAAATATTACCGTAAAATGCACTTTCAAGTTAAACAATTAGCGATTATAATTGTGTCAATAGTTATTTAGAATTTGATTTGCAACCGAATACACGTCTGCTCACAGTCAGTGTCACGGGCGAAGAGGGCGGGCGAAGAGTTATAAATTCGTAACAAAAAGTTCTTTATCTATAAAGAACTTTTTGTTACGAATACGCGCCCGAAGCCGCGGGACTACAGTAGCCATAGGGCTACAGTATAATTAAGATAATGTTATACCAATAATCATATGACTATCCACTATCCAGTTTCTGGCCAGATCATACTCACTACAATATTTTTTTGCCAGCCTATAAGGCACACTTAGCAGATTCCCTCCCGCTCTTGCAAAGTTATTACTTTTGAATAGGTAAATAAAACATTGCATATTATATCTACGATCTATCATGAGCCAAAAAAATATTTTACCGGTGTAAATCTATTAAAAATTATAATATTGTAAAATACTGTGTAGTACAAAAAACCCAACCAAAACTGAGGAGTTTTATAGGTTTAAGTATAAGTAATTATATTTTGTCAGTAGGAATCAACGTCACGTTATATACGTGACGTTGAATCCTACTTTGCTCGGTAGTTTTGCATCGGCGTTGATAAGTCCTATTTATTATAATATTATAAACTTATCGCCGTACCAAAATTAAACCAAATCGGTAAAACGGTTCATGAGTCTTAAAGTAACAGACATAGTTAGTTTCACGTTTGAAATAATATTAAGTATGGATAAAACATTTTAAAATTATTTTTCTGCTCAGCCAATCGCACGAAATGCGGTATTATGTTTGGACAGAAATTAAAATTTTAAACGCAGATATTGTGAAAGTAAGTTTTTACCCTTTCAATGTAATATCGAAGTGAGTTTTACTGGCTAAAAAGATGGATCTTCCTAAAATGTTAACAACTTTATCCAACAGATAAATTGATTCAACAAAAATTCATAGTTTAAAGATATCTTATAAAATTGGTATTGCGATTTTTATTTATAAGTAGTAGCAAAAAGATTATATTATTTATTTTAATTGTTATATTTTAAAAGAAACCAAATACAGATAAATACGATGATACAAAAAATCATAATTTATTTTTGTTTTATAAGCAAGCTTACAGCTTTTATAATTATGATCCCTTGGGACCCTTTTGTTTCCCAACAAAAAAAAATCCTGTTATTAATTTCATGGTCCAATCTACCTTTGTGCCGAGTTTCATTTAAATACATCGAGTAGTTTCACCGAAATACCATCAAATAAGTAGCTACTGTTTTTTGAAAATCCAACGGGCACCCTTTCGTTTTTGGGATAATAATATCCTACATTACCCTTTAGGTTCGAAGCTATCGGCCTGCTAAATTTCATTTTATTCCATTCAGTACGGACTCATACGGACCGACAGAAAGACAGTACTTTTTTCATAATTATTATTTTTAGGTTCTATGGCCTTTATAGACCCCAAATCTTGATTTTGACTTAAATATATATTTAATGAGCAGACATTTGCCCAAGATTTATTTTAATATGTTGAGATAGTAAAATCAGTTAAGAATATTTTGAATAACATCGTAACTTAAGTTAAAATTTGAAAGCGTTTTTCGCCGTCGGAAAGTTACACCATCAACGGTGAACACAGGCTAGGTATATTATATTTAAAAAAAAAGGGATCCTTACTAAAACTCCAATAATGTAACCCAAGGTGTAAAAAGTATACAATTTATTAAGTTTTTACATGCATTGGTTAAAATATAATGATACTCATAATATGTTTATTACTATAACATTATCTAAACCACATTGCAGCTGTAGTGTTATTTGGTAACGAACTTTTTGCTACGAATACAATAATTCCACACGCCCGAAGCCGCGGGCCAAAGCTAGTAATATAATATTACTTACGTTTATAAAAATTGTTTATATCTATGTAAAATTTTAATGGAAGTGAACGATATTTTAATCATTGTATAGCAATAAATATATTATCCTTTAACTTTACATGCCACAATGTGTAATTTAAATACAATAGTACTTTTCTAAGCCCGTTGCGTTTATTTTTTGTTAAGGTAAAAAAAATCCCGAAAATACCGAAAATCCCGGTTCTTTTGCGTTGAGAACCGGTTCTATAACAGTAGTCGAAGAACCGGGAAATCCCGGGATTTTCGGTACCGGGATTTCCCGGTTCTGAACCCTAATTGAGGTACATAATAAAAATGGGTTCCACGCTGATTTCGGTGTCACAGACCAGTTTCATTGGAACCATGCCAGCTATGCAGGAGTTATTTAACAGTGCCCAAGTATGTGCGCAATGTACAAGAGTCAACAGAACTGTCAGCCTGCATTGTTCCAACCAACATTTTTTGTTTTTCCAACACGGGCATCGATACCACGAAAGGCTTAGGTCTAAACCACTAAACGTGGAGTTGATACAAGATCTGGGGGCACGGAAGCACCGCCAAGTTGAGTAGCCGTCCTTTTCTCATAACAGTTCAAGCAATTTTCGACTGTATTTTTAGTAACTACTTAAGCAGGAATTGCATGAACACGGTAAATTTAAATTTTATTCAATTTGAAACAGAAGTTTAAGAATTATAACTTTTTACGGTAAAAGAATTAAGTAGCGAGACTTGGCATTTAAGTGTCACATAACAACACAAAATAATATGTAGAGAAACTACGAAAGTGATCATTTGAATCGCACGATTTCATTATAAATAAATACTATTATTATTTTATTAAATTCTCATGCAAATTATATGACGTGTCATTATACGAATACAATTACCTATTAATTAAAAGGCTTGGTGTGACGCGGTGGATTTAATTATCTTCAAATTGGGCCCGACTTTGTGACTTTTTGTTCGTTTATGGAAATGTTTCAATACAGAATGTTTCAATATAGACAAGAAAAAACTTGATATTTTATATATACGATTTTACTTAAACGATTAACAAACACCATCACACTACATATGAGGCGAAATAATAATAAGTGTTTGTTAAATTATCACGCGTAAATGGTTATATAGATTGGTATGCAGGAAGCTGAACCACCCTTGGTTAACACATAGGCCACTTTTTATCCCGAAACGTGGACAAAAGCCACTTCTCATTTCTTTCGAAGTAGCTGCAGCAAAAGCTTTGTTTTATACGAAACAAAATATTAATCAAAGATTATTAATAGTCATTCTGTAAAGCACCACAGGAAAAATATGTCCCTCAAATATTAGTCTACAGCGATCGGCATTGTCTCAAATATTTTTGCCTTTGAACGCTTCTGCCTCCCCTCCGCCATGAGGGTTTGGCCCGTCAACAAGATTGATTAGATGTCTTTATTAATTAAACTGTTGTCCAAAATATAATTAAATGTTTCACGCTGATGACCCGCCAAAGCTTCCCTAACTGGGACAAATTGTTTTATTTCCAGATATCGTAATATTGGGATATTGCGTAGTACCCAGCTTCTGCTCTCTCGAAGTGTTCTATAGTCAAGCAGAACAAGGCGAGGTGTCTTCTCCTTATAAAATCTGCTAGGTATTAAATAAGTAATACTCATTCTATTAAGACTGCATGCGTACGATAAGCTGAAAATCGGAGTACTTTGAAACTCTTAATAGGTACTGGTCTTATGGAAAAATAACTAACCTATATTATATTTACAATTATATATTTTATTTTATACAAACTTCGTATGGCGTTTGTTACGATTAAATATTATAATGTACCAAAAATTTTACAACAACAACAGTTAATATAACATCGCCGAAAAGCATAAATCAAATTCATTAGTAATACTCATGTATAGGTATGTTTAATCCACTTAAATAGCCTTTCTAGTTTATTCTTCCCATATTATTACCGATACAAAAATTATGCACCGCTTGCGAATTATATTGATAATATATTATATTATATTATGTTCTTAGCAGAATAAGGCATCCTATCAAAAACATTACTTGTAAAAAGTGCCAAGTCTCGCTACTTAGTTCTTCATCCGTAAAAAGATGTGAGATACATGTTATGCCAAGTAGGGGTTAATCGGTCGGATCATATTATCAATACTATTAAAAAACTCTGATGTTTTAAATAAATATGTAGTAGATTGACTTGGCAATCGCACTAAACGATCTCATTTAATATGTATCACTTGTAAGGTAAATATTATTGCTTTTTCATGCAATTGCTAAGTATTTTTTTTTTTTTAATATTGCACTGTACTTCAGTGTTGAATGCTAGTTCTCTTTCAGAAGGAAGGCCCTAGTCTGTATAATATTGAAGGATCTTAAAAGGTAAGGGTGAGTGAAGCCGATACAAATGGATTTGGAGAGCCCCACGTACGCTGTACGTAATAATGTAAGGCCACACGTTGATAGAATGAAATCGTCTTAGCGAATAGTGATTTTGAGTTACACGTTCAGCAGAGACGTAATAGACAGTAATCTAAGCGACGCCAGACACCCCTTACTGATAAAATATGTACAATTTTTACCTGACTGCTCGACGTAAAGGAGTGGTAATGTGTTTAACAGTATATTTATACTGTATATTATAATGTATGTTTCATTGAAGCAGTATGGATGTCGCAGTCATCTGAATGAATCCGCTATTTAATTGAATGACTAGCGCTTTCATTGAATCCTGTTTTTACCAACAAATTTTAGAATCCGAGACTAGGACAGCCATTTAATATTTTAGTTTTAAACTTCAAAATTTCCGAATGAGTACTATTATAACGCACATTTAAATAAATTTATTAAAAAATATATCAACACATTGCTATCAGTACGAGCTGATGCCAAGGGTTGCTTGGAAGAAATCGCTTCATAGCGATAAAGCCGCCCTTTGTGTTCATTTTTTGTTTTCGACACAATAAGGTATATTAATTCGTTCATTCATTCATTAATAATTTATTATATATCTACTTTATTTTATACTTACTTATTATATATTTACTTTGCTCTACACGTCATTCTCTTCACACTATATCCAGCTTAAAATATGTACCATGAATCACCCTGTGAGTAAGGGTGTCTGGGCTCGTTGGGATCTCGATCTATAAAGAGATATAAGAAATCCCACTTAGAATTCGATATGAAATGGGGTTTCTCAGTCCATTGACGCGACGCGACGTGCATTAGAAATATCACACCGGGTAAATGCGTGTATACTTTTAGATTTTACCCGACTACTGCAGAAAAAGAAGGGTGATGATTTTGGCAGCCTATGTAAGTAGATATATAATAAATTATTAATGAATGAATGAACGAATGAATACCTTATTGTGTCGAAAACAAAAAATGAACACAAAGGGCGGCTTTATCGCTATGAAGCGATTTCTTCCAAGCAACCCTTGGCATATGAAAAAGAAAAACAAAACATTAGAAATAATATGAAAATAATAAAATGACTTATCTGTTTGTAATAAAGTAGGCATATGCATTCTAATTATCCAAAAAAGTAGGCCTATTATTGCATGATTTATACATTACTAGCTGTCCCGGCAAACTTCGTATTGCCTTATTAATTAATTGCTTGACATACTGACTGCAGCGCCACCTATCGGTTCCAATTGTAAATCTAAACCATTCTCGAATCTCCACGAACACACACAAAAAATTTCATCAAAATTGGTCCAATCGTTTAGGAGGAGTTCAGTCACATACACACGCACACAAGAAATATATATATTAAGATTCTCCAAGCGAAGTAACCAGTCGTTAAATAGTGTAGTGCCCCGGACAGACGGTTTTAAATGTCGCATGGTTGCCCAGCACATACAGAATTCTCACAACATAGATAGTCGGCCTAATCCAGAGGAATGACTAGTCAATACGTCTGGCCCCAACCATGTGCGGGTTTCCTCACGATGTTTTCCTTACCGTAAGAGCGTCCGTAGAATGTACTTGAGATCTGAAAAAGTCTCATTGGTACATGGGAACAACCTGGGAATCGAACCTACACCCTTTTGAGTGCTAATCAACGGTACCCACAATGCCACGGCATTATTTCAAGCGCCTTCAAAAATAAAATAGCAACGATAAAGCATTGCTAATAAGAACATTCAGAACCTCAACAACATCGTGTTAATTTTACGCATCGAGAGCTACTTTAATGCCATAGCCGCACTACGAACGAGTTCCGTTATCGAATTATACGTATTCGGCATATCAATACATTAATATCTAACCTCTACTACTAAAACGTTAGATACTAATACAACTACTGAGTCGAACGCGTACACACAAGCTGGTTCGTATACCCGTAAAGGAACTACAAAAATTGTGTTCATGTTTCATAAATATTTTGTATTAAACTACGTTTAAAAAAATCGAAATTACACATAATTTTTTTAAACACTCATTGCTGTGTTTAAGTTTAGAGTTTTCTTTTAATTTATGTGTCATAATTATATATTTCAAATCACCAACTCATATTTTAATTCCCTTATAACTTTTGTCTCACTTCGATAAGTAGCTCTATTGGCATAGGTATATCACGCGGACAGATTTTAGCCTTGATTTGTATGGAACACCTTATCTATTTTATTGTTATCGTAGGTATTTATATTTTACTGAAACGAAGCTCGTTTTAAATATTATGGAGACCAAAATATCAACGAGCAGAAACGAGACAACGCGTATGCGTTTATATGCGCTGTATAGCACAAGGAAAAATGTTTTCTATGTACGTCTCGAATTTGATAGAGTGAGGGTAGAACAAGCATTATCTCGTTTTTAGGGTCCCATACTGAAAGGATGAAAACGGAACCCTATTACTGAGACTTCGCTGTTTGTCCCTCTGTCACCAGGATGTTATCTATCGAAGGTAGTCGGACTTAAGTTATGTATAAGGCCTCAGCCTCGTATTTTGCAGGCAGCGGGGCGGGAGCGGCGGCGGCGCGGCAGGATCTTTTGCGTCAAATCAAATGGACCGGTTCTCGAAAACGGCGGCACGGGAGCGCGTAACTAGTACCGCACCCGCGTCGCCGCCGCTTCCGCCCCGCTGCCCGCAAAATTCGAGGCTGAGGCCTAAAAGTTGTTTAAAAACCCCGAATATACACCTGAATAAAAGTTATTAATGGTGATCGAATTCACGATTTTATTCCAATCGAGCCTCGATGATTGGCAGCCAATTGATTTAACAGTTTAATTGTTTTCGCGACCCACGGTTGTGAGGTGAGAGTACGTTTAATCGTTTTTGTTTGTTTGTATGAAAACGGTTTATGAAACGTAAAATCTTATTACGAATACGAAAATCTTACAACTTGCTATTTAACAGTGATAGACGTTAAAATACGGACGACAAAAATTGTTATTTAAGAAGCGTTTTCACTGTTCTATTCTCCCTACTTAAATTCTCTTGGGGTTTATTTTTCGATTTTCATTTCTCTTTAGTAACGACTTCTATCGTCTTCTTCTTTTATCTGAGAAATAAATATGTGTCCTTGTCATGAGATGATAATCATAATTTATTATTGTTTATATATAAATTAGGCAATTTTTGGTTATGGATCACGCCAAACTTTACGTCGTAAACAAATTTTACGTTAGTAGGCACAATATTAATTGTTGTTCAATATTTAATTCGGTTAAAAATACAAATGTATCTTCGTCACTGTTGTTTTTAATGTTGTTTCCACTAAATACTAAATATTATTATGATATTATTTATTTTTTAATCCCAGACAAAATCTGCGGCGCCATGATGTGCAAGGTTCTATATAATTAATCTTAGGAATAGTCGTACGAGTACACCAGCGCCGCGGCTGTGACGGTGCGCCGTGTTATGTGAAAACTGACCGCGGTGTCATGTGAAAACTGACGTAAATAAGTTAAAGATAGTTGTAGTTATAATTTTGTGGTTAGAATATTGAGATTATTTTGCTTGTTAATTTGTTAAATAATATAACATTTAGCTATGAAAGATATAACAACATACCCTTATCTTCTTGGATATTGCTTTAGTCATACAAGTTTCTAAATACAACACCCAACGCGTCCACGTAAAAAACTAAAAAATCCGAAAACAAAAACCACTAAGTTACATTTCATGTAAAAAGGCATAAAGTTTAATACTCGGAAAATTCCAGACCAAACCCTTAAATACGTATGTCGCAACCACTTGACACTCATTATTGTGCGGTTTAGCCGGGGGTTGCGGGATCGCGGGGGTTGCGGGTTGCGGGGGGTTACGTAAACAATCACATGGCGGGGCTTTTACGGCCAAACGCTTTGCGGTTGCAACGGAAAAAGGAATTTCATACACTGTGGTTTGTAAAAATATTTTTAGTTAAATCATTTTTCTATTATTATTATTACTAGCGTAAACTGTCCCACTGCTGGACAAAGGCCTCCCCCAGTGTCCTCCAGGTATTTCTTTCCTGCGCCACCGCTGGCCAGCCTGGGTGGTATGCGTCAAACTCGTCACGCCACCTTGTACTGGGCCGGCCTCGGCGTCGTCTTCCATCCACTGGTATCCAATCGATGCATATTTTTGTCCAGCGCTCGGAGTGCATGCGACTTATGTGTGCAGGACACACTCCAGTCCCATTTTAGCTTGGCTACCATTTTCTATGGACATCATTATATCTATGGACGCTTCACACCAGTCAATCTGGCCCCGTGCTTAGTATCCGAAGATCTTGTGTTACAGGTTGTTAGGTTCTTACATCTGGCCCAATTGGCCAGCGATCCGGCATTCCCGTTAATTGTTTTTAACTCCTAGCGAATAAATGGGGTGAAATAAGTTTGACGTGTTGGACGATGCACACACACACGTGTGCATGTCTGTCTGTCTGTAGAATGGTAGCTCATGGATAAACCAATTTTGTGACCTATTCTTACACGCAATGAGTGAGAGATGATGATGGATCATAGCTAAGAACACACTTCAGCTTTCCAACAAAAAAAAAACTACATCAAAGTGGGTCTAAGCTGATGAACCCATTTTGATGTGGTTTTTTTGTTGGAAGTTGGAGCTATGACTACTACTACTACGACAGACAGTTGACACACACAAAGACACGTAAAATATAATAATATAACACTCCTCCTTCGTCAATGGTTAAAAATTACATTCCATATAATATATTTATATATTAATGTTAACTTTCCGCTCTACATAGTGTAATATAACTCCCGCGTTATTCAATACAAAAGATTGAAAAGCGCGGGCTGCAAGCGATAAACATGGATAAAGTTATCCCAAACGAGGGATAGTTTTGTGAAAAATTCAACAAATAACCTTCAAACTATCGACGTACTGTTAACAAGCGAGATAAGAACCGAAACCACTGCCAAGTGTAGTTGACAAAAGGTCGGTGATGCTGGCAAAATGCCACACGGCGCAATAAGTTGTATACAATATACCAATAGCAGTTGTCACTCAGTAGTTCAGTACGATACGCCCACTTGTAGATTTCAACTTTGGAGACTAAGGTCCGTATAAAGAAGTCAACCTCTACTTGAGAACCTAAGTATTTGACAGAGAAAACAACGTTTCGTTTCACTTTTAAAAGTGAACAACTTCATTGATGTTACAATTTCAATATTTTTTTTAACTATATCGTAATATTCACAGACATTAAAATAAGTAATAATTAATCAATATTTTTATGATCTTTATTTTTACGTTTTAAGAAAGAAAAAAAAGTGTGTAACCTAACTTAAATAAATTTGTTCACATTTAAAAGTGAAACGAATCGTTGTTTTATCTGTCAAATAATAAGTTCCCAAGTATATTTGGAATTAAGACTTCTTTATTAATACGGGCCTTACTCAGTCAGTTAAAAGTCAGTTGAGGAGTCTTGTATAAAAAAAGTGCTGGATTAAATCTAAATAACAATAATAATGCCTACCACACCAATTTCGGTGACGCGAGTTATTTTATAGTGCCCAAGTGTGTGCGCAATACACATAAGCACTATCTTTTCTTTGATTCTCGAATACCGACAAGACTGGCGGGAGAACATGCGCAGGACCGACTTTTTACATGCCCATCCGACGCATGTATCATCTTATTTTGTCAGACAATCAGGTGATCAGCATGCGTTGTCATAACCAAACATAAAAACAACATTTTTGTTGTTCCAACGCGGAAATCGAACCCACGACCTGTGTGGTTGAGAGCGAAGTATCTGATGAAAGTATATTGTGAAATAATACATTGTTTGGTAGATCAAAAATTATATAACTTTGATGTAAAATTTTTTGGAGAATGTTTTTTAATATACCTAGTAAGTTGACCACCTGCCAAATAGGCTACATTTAAAGTTGTAAGATACTGTATTTACACGGGGGATAAAAAGGACCAGCTACTAGGTGCTACTAGCAAACTATGAAACACTAATTTTATAATTAAAAAAAAAACAATACAAATTATAAAGTAAATGTTTCTAGAATTTCTTTATTAAAATAACAGTAAGATAAAGCCGACTTTATTATCATGAAACTGGGCCCAAACTCGACTTAGGGCTGATTTTTCAATCGTCAGATAACTTTTATCTGAGGAATAAATATGTGACTTTGGCAGATTTTGTATGGAACTAATGTCAAAGTCACATGTTTATTCAACAGATAAAAGATATCTAACGATTGAAAAATCGGCCCAAAGAATTGGTTTTCAGTAGCGCATATGAAATATAATATAAGTACCTACATACAAACATTGAAGAATACTTTCATATTCGTTTATTAAAGCTACTAATAAGCATAACAATGCTTAAAAATATAAAAATCAATGGGCATTATCCATAAAAATCACATGTACTGTGTTTTTTTCGATAAAATAGGGTATTTTAAGAATATGAATTCCATATTTTTGAAATTTATTAGCTAGTTTTTTTTTTTTTATATAATAATAAATAAAATGGCTAGTTCGCCAAATGCAAATTGCATTTATGTAACACTTATTTATGTGAAAGCTGATTCGAGAAACTTACCAAAAGATGGAAACGTAATAATTATATTTTTGACAGTTTTGACATGGATCGCACAATTTTTTTTCAATACGGAATTAAGTAAAGATAGTTATGCCTTTCAGTAATGACGTAATTGAATGTCAAACTATGGTTAAACATATTCGTTTAAAAATATAAGTAACTAATGGGTATTTTTTTACTTTATATACAGTTATGTTAATGTTTTTTTAATGGGCAAAATTTAAAAAAAAAATGGACAATCCCTGTTATATCAAAAAATTTGTATGTTCATTGTTCAATTAGTAATCAACATTACTCATTTATTTTCTTAGAAACCAAGCAATATCACTAGAACAATTGGAATGCAGTCATTATTTTACAGTTTAAATAGTAAAATTCAGCCAAAAAATTAGAACAAATAAAATAATAATTGCCCTCACTAGTTCTAAGTTATAGAAATGTCACATCACTAGCGCGGGTGTAAGATAAAAGCCGATTTTAACAGTGCAATAAAAGTGCAGAAGTGTGTTGAAAACTTCTTATTCTAATGCCATTCGCGGAAATGTAGAAGAAAGAAGGCGTATTTTTTTGTCTTTTTTTACAGTTATTAAAGAAAGCGGATAAACATCTTACTATCTTATCATCTTACTAATGATTTGTATAGGTCGCAGTCATCTGGTTGAATCTACTATTTCATTGAATGACTTTCGCGTTCATTGAATCCTGTTTTTACCAACAAATTCAATAAATCCGAGACTAGGACATCCATTTATTATTTTATTTTTAAAATTCATAATTTACACATTAAAATGAATGAATCAAAAAATATATCAACAAATTGCTATCTGTACGAGCTGTTTGACGCCAATAAATAACCGCGCTAGTCATTTAATTAAATAAGCAGATTCAATGAGATGACTGCGACATATATACCTATTTTATTCATATCCTTAATATTGTGTGTCTGGATTTCTAAAAGGGCGTTTGCATAGGTCTCGATCGTATTTCAGTAAATAGGCCAGCGTCTTACAATGCCAGTTTCCTTCAGCCAATATCCGCGGATGTGGAAACAGACAACTGCTTTCAATCCAACTTCATTTCCGATGGAAACTTTGTTGATAACTTCGGCATAGTTCTATAGATGCACCGGCGATGCATGCAACTGTATTATGCAACTTTTACGAACTAAGTTTTTTACATTATAGTGCAAACGCTGATTATAAAACTAAAAATATATAAACTAAAATAGGATATTCTCATATTTTTACATAATATTTTGATACCACAGGTCATGTTTAAGGGTTAAAATAAAATATAAAAAAATCGCCCAATTGAAAAATAAATCGAATAAAATTAAAATGTATTACTTCATTTCTAGCAATATCCCGCGAAACAATGAAAAATGTTTCGCGGGATATTGCTAGATATAATATATTTTAATTATATACCATGGATTTCCGCAAAGTAACGCGTGATTCCATTAACTAAATAAATCGAGGTTAATATTAACTTCCGGTTTACTGTACGAAAAAAATTTGGTTTTTTAATTTCTATTTATTTACTATAAAATCAATTAAAATACTCAAACAAACACTTTTTACTTATTCTTTATTTCACCTGATTACCTCCATTAACAGCTTTCGAAAAATCAGCTTTTCACATTTTTATGATTCTTTGAAGTCGCATAAATTCGTAACTAGGCATATAAAAGAAAAATAAGGACCTACATCTATTCAGGTGCAATGACAGTACAATTCATCCAATTATGAACTAAATCCAAGACCTGCTTTTTTTGCTCTGGTCCGCTTGACATGATGTGACCCTTAGTAAAATATCTAGATTCTAAGGTGGCCAGGTATACCCACCAACTTGGCATTACTCCATGATGATGATGAAGACGCTCGTCTTTGTCGGCAGTTTAAAAAGATAGTTTTGATTATAATCTCAATTGTCCAGGCGGTATCTTCAGAAAGTATTCAAACCCTCTTGAATTTCGCAAGACAAAAAGACTAATCGTTCTTTGTATAATCAAAGCTGTTACGATCTTTCAAGACTGTTTGAGATATTTCATGGATATTTCTGAAAATGTGTGTTTGTTATTATCAGAAAGAGGTTTTATGAGATACATAATAGATAACAATTATTGGACCTACTTCTGTCTTCTATCCTAGAAGTACAAAGATAATACAATTTTGGCGGCTATAAGGCGATGTCTTCCTAGCAACCATGAACCAGTCCAAATGTTTAAGAAACATGACACCGAGAAGAAACAAAGGGGTGAAATAAAGTGAACTACAAGTACATACAGACAAAATGAACAACAAAATTTACTTAAAATCTTTTGCATATTTTTAGAGCGGGTACACATTAGGCGCTTTCAAACGCGCGCTTTGTCAACGCGTTGACAGTGAACTCTGTACTCAAGCGCGCGCTTTTTCTTTATCCAAAAACGCGCACCAGCAAAGCGCGCGTCAATAAGCGCCTAATGTGTACTAGCTCTACTCTCACATCTTAATCGCCAATTGTGATACTTGATCCTGCATTAAATATTATGTTATCCCTCTCGTATTTCCAGTCAGTGAATGAAAAGGCAGGCATGGTATTTTAACAAGCCGTTAACACTAACAAGCGTTGGTGAAATCGGGCCTAACCCCAAGTTTCCCGAACGCTATTAAAATGAATGATCAACTAACATGGTGTTCAAATAAACAATCCATATTGAACGCTGATTGGTAGAACATTATCAGACAAAAAGGAACGAACAGGTATTTTATAAATGCATAACGCTCGCTCGCCGATTCAAATTGTATGTCAACTAATCGGTGTCTTTGGTGAATTAACCATATCTTTGGAATTTTAACAAATCTTGAAAGTGCGAGCGTGATGTAATTATAAAATATATGTCCATTCCCTTCTGTCTGATAGTATTCTACCAATCAGCGTTCAATATGGGCTATTGATTTGAATGCCATGTTAGTTGATCATTCATTTAAATAGCGTTCGGGAAACCGGGGGTTAGTACAAAAGGATAAGGTGATAAGAATTAACTTTAACATATTGTGTTGGTAAGATTGGCATTTAGGCTCTTTATAACCATCTATTTTACACATCTAATTAATTTTTCAAAGCTGAATCTTTATTCAGCTAGCCGAGTACGAAATGCAGTAAAACTCCATCTGGGGGATCGTAAACCGAGCCCCAATAATACTTATTAAGGAGGAAGTACGGATTTACGGTCGTTTTATCTATACTGGGGATCTTAAAACTATAAAGTATATTATGTTTTGTGACATAAAAATCACCGACATACATTCACAGAAAGAAGTAATCGGATATTTTTTAACCTACATCGTCATTTCGGCTACAAAACAAAATGTATTGGGCTTGACATATTTAGTTCCGATTTCACTGATGTTAGTGATAACGGCTTGTTAAATCACCATGCCTTCTCATTCACTTACAGGAATTACGAGAGGAACAACATATATTTAACGGATGATTAACTTTAACATTGCTTGGTGAAACGCGGTCTAAACTTCGCTATGTGATATACGAAATTGCTTGTCACTTAGCGAATTTTGTGTCAAATCCCTAACAGTTTTGTTTTCGAATTTCATAAACGTAATGATAGCGATGGTGTCTTCAATGAGGTGTCTGATCTGTAGCCTGTCATGTCTCTCATTTTTCTAGCTAGTTTACGAAAGTTAAGGAATAAAGTGTGCTCTTGTGTATTGCGCAATAAAGCACTATAAAGTTATACCTGAGTAGCTAAGTCTTGTTTTATATTAGGACTAGCTGTGCCCGCGAATTCGTTCGCGTGGTTTTTGAGTGACTTAAACCGTTTATGCAGCGCACGCAACGAAAGTCCCCAAATGTTAATAATTTTCCCCGTTTTTGCAACATTTCACACTGACGCTTCGCTCCTATTGGTCGCAGCGTAATGTTATATAGCCTTCCTCTATAAACGGACTATCCAACAAAATTTTTTCAAATCGGACATGTGATTAACGCGCTTAAACAAAAAAAAAACAAACTCTTCCGCTTTATAATATCAGTATAGATGCAATTTTGCAGATTACTAACGTTACGTAGGGAATAATAGATACTTGGCTATCGACTGCCAGATCTCTCTCGAGTTTTATTAGAGTACCTACTAATTATTATAGTATCTATCCTATTATCATTTTCTGTGAATATCGACAGTACGTTAATAATATTAAGCGATGTTTCCTTTTTCATTGTAATTTTATTAGCAGAATCTCGAACAACGTAATTTATAGCTACCGTGAAATATTATGCTTTTAGAGGAGCTCTCGACGCCTGCGAATATAAAACACTGCCATTTCTTATGAAAACTTAACTAGTAATTATTGTCAAAGTACTGTGAAAATAAAGTACTGTGTTAAAATAATGGTAAATAAAACAGTGTACTCCGTAGTACCTCAACCATTTAAACCACGGTTTAAATAATTTATTATCATAAAACATACAATATCACTTACATGAGAACGATAAATATAATTATAATAATATCAATGGATATTATTATAATTATATTTATCGTTATATTTATCGATGACTAGCGCGGTTATATCATAGCGTCAAACAGCTCGTACAGATAGCAAGGTGTTGATATATTTTTTGATTAATTTACTTTAATGCGTTAGAATAGTACACATTCGGAAATTTCGAAGTTTAAAAATAAAATATTAAATGGTGGTTCTAGTCTCGGATTCATGAATTTGTTGGTAAAAATAAAATTCAATGAACGTGCTAGTCATTCAAATAAATAGCGGATTCAATCAGATGGCTGTTTGCTATTGTATTGTATTGTATGGCTGCGACATACATAATAGGTATCTCACAAGTAATACACATATAAATATTTAAGCCAATCCTTTTATATCCTATATTATTTGACGACCTCCTCAGCGCAGTGGTTGAGCGTGTTGGTGCTCGAGCGAGAGATCGCGCGTTCGAGTCCCGCCGAGGGAACAAGAAGTTTCCAATGTTCCCGGGTCCATGGATGTGTATTAAATTTTTGTATAATATATTATAATAAAAAACTTAAATATGTTTAATGTTTATAGTATAAAAGTATTAAATATATTTCCGTTGTCTGGTACAAAATTAAATGTCTGTACCTAAAAACGTGGTAACACAAGTTTTTCGAATTCTTATCACGGGACCAGATTAACGTGGTGTAAGCATCCATAGATATTATAACTATTATTATTATTTATATGTGATTATAAAGTTATTTATGCAGTTGCCGTATCTAGATAACTGGACAGAAATTCCAGAAAATTTAAGTGTTTCTCATATTTATACACTAAACACTACTTGTATAATGTATTCCTAATTTGGAGCTTCTATAGTAAACGGGATCATTTGAATCATTTTGATGAATATGCACCTAAGCTTTAGAAAAATATTTGTAAAGAGAAAATCAGATTTAAAAAATCAGTCAACTAGCGTTTAAATAACTTACCAATTACCATATTCGCCAATCATCCTGCATTTCACTTGAAAGATTCGAAATAAAGTTCCTTTTCCTATCTTATTCAGTTAATGTTTACAAATGCTGGACTCTACTCCTTACTTACTCCAAGCACGTCCGGCATTCAGTGACCGCCGCGGCGTTTTATTTCGCTGTAAAATAGATATTACGCTCAGATACCGATGAATGACAGGACCTATTGATGGACATTCACATTCATTCGTAATTTTATTGGAAGGTATTCTAATAGTCACAAGGTGTAATCCTACTTACTGCTAATATACGCGAAAGTTTGTAAGTATGGATGGATGTTTGTTACTGTTTCACGCAAAAACAACCAATCAGATTTTGATGAAATATGGTATGGTAATAGTTTACATGCTACATAGGTTTTTTGTACGGAAGCAAAATGTGCGGTGTCCGCGGGATTTCATTTTGCGCGTACGACGTGGCGGGTAACATCTATTTATTTTTTATCATTTATTCGTCTCAGATTACACTTATATATTGTAACTTATAACAACACTATCTCGCCAAACACATGTTTAACGGCAAAACACATTATTATTATGAGATCACAGTGTGCGTGGGTGACTAGAGAGAGAATAACACCTCTCCACCATCCATCTTTCCCTTGGGCATCGCAAAAGGCTTGTCGTAATCGTAGAAATTTAAATAAAAAAAAGTTATAAAGGCTAAAACAAGAAAATAAATCAATCAGAAATCCAGAAATTCATAGATACAAAAATGGTCAGGAGCCGTGATCCCTTCCTTTTGGCTTTGCCTAGTGCCTGTGCTTTTGGGGTTGCCTGCATCTGGTGTATAAAGTTCTTAACATAATGTTGACAGATACTATTTTTTTAGCCAGTAAAACCCACCTTTATATTACGGTCTCGGGGTACAAACTTACTTATGCAATATCTGCGTTCGAAATTCAAAATAAAACCAAACTATGTCATGCAAACATTATACCGCATTTCCTTCGATTGGCAGAGCAGAATTAGAAGAATAATATCAAAATGTTTTATCCACACTTAAGAGGAAACACCACGAAATTTTTTCCATACAAAAATAAGGGTCTAGGGATTTCTATTTCCTCCCTGGATAATACCTCTAGAGTAACAATTTTTTTCCTGAATATTTATGGATATTGTTTGTACGTCCCTATTTTTTCCTTTTTTTAATAAATTAATTATTTAAAGAGATATGGACGTTTAAAAACCTAAAAAAAATTGCCAGACTCTCCGCTATGTTTAAATATCTAGGAAACAGATTTGACTACAATAAACAACAAAAGCAAAAAATAGGAACCTAGCTCACTTCTTTTTTTAGCTAATACAGAAAAAAATATTTAAATCGGTTAAGTTTTGGAGGAGGAAACAGGAATCCCCTAAACGTCGATTTCTGGTACTTTTAATAGGTAATTTCAGTCCAAGTTGCAGTTGTCTCTGTCACGCTAGTGCTGGCTAGCTAAGGCACTGGGAGACAGCAATTTATAAATACCTATTTTGTATTTCTCTCAACCGTGGTGTTTCCTCTTAATATTATTTCAAATGTCAAAATGCCTGCCTGTTACATTATGACTCACGAACCACTTTACCGATTTGTATGAATTTTGGAATAGAGATAAGTTTATAATTAAGAGTCAGTCAGTAAGTCACTCATACTAGTACTAGCGTGGTGATAGGTACCAGGCCTAGTAAGCGGACTATCCAACGCAGATTTTTTTTCAAATCAGACAGATAGTTCCTGAAGTGAACACAACACACTCCACTTTCAAATGAACAAACAAACACCTCAGCTTTATAATATTAGTATGATATTCTGTGGATGCGTCATACACGATTTCTCATGTAGCTATCTGGTATACGGCAAGTCTTAGTCTCGTCACTTCACAATCCATCATTTCATTCATTAATCACTACAATCACATTCATCACTCTCCTAAACACACATCTCATGTTACCAGCTAAAAATAATTTGCACGTTTTCAAGAGGCCATCGTTTTTTTATGCACGACGGTTGTTGAAGTAAATATTCGAAAAAATAACCTGATCATGATAGGACATGTCTAATGTCTATGAAGGGATAAAAAACTATCGCGCTATAATATTTTTCTGTTGTTTTGTTGTTGCAGAAATTCAGGACTTGAACCGGCCCAAGATAGAAAATTTCAGACATTCTAAATAAAATTAAATCATCATCCTATAATGAAAATTAACCCGACGTCACATGGCTTCACATGTCACTATGGTGACTATCAAGAGCCTAAAATAATAATACCTTACTATCTTTACCCGTTCATAATTTCATTAATAAAATGCATAATTATTTACCATGGAACCATTAAAGCTAAATACTTAAATATATTTTTGCTAATAATTACTTACGATACTTACTATTACATTTTGATAATGATAAGCTATCAGAGAGCTCTTGTAAAATTTACTTACTAATAAAATATCTACTAGACAAAATTTGGATATTTATCATTTTCCTCATTTATGAATACATTGACGCTAAGTGAATTAACGAATGTTAACAACAGCCAATTTTCGTTTACTTACCGAAGAAGTAATACTCAAAAGATGCTTTTATCGAACAAAAGTGGAAAGAACAATAACGAATGACTGGAAGACTGCTTGTTAAATTTTATAGCCGTTGATTTTCCTCATAACGTCGTTTATAACAATATCCTGCGAATAAAAAACCGCAAAAACTCGCGCCAGACTAAATTGTGACAAATTATTCCGGAGAATTTTAATGGGCTTCCATTTGCACTGATTTTTCATGGAAAAGTGACGGAGATGGGAAACGAGATAACGTTTCAAATCGCGTTTGAATTCGGCTCATTTTGCATAAACTTTTAACGGACACAAATGTTTGTTGTACTTATTTTGATAATGAACGGTGTATTTATTTATGTCAGATATTAATGAATATTGTTTGATATACCTACAGCGTGGTTCATATAAATATACTCTATACAAATAAATAAAATTGAAGTATCTGTTTGTAATTTTCAATTAGCAACGTTTTTCTAAATGCATATGATATTTTAAACGATACTGAAAGCGAAAATGCAATTTAAAAATTTTCTGTCTGTCTGTCTGTCGGCATGTCTGTCTCAGCCAGAGCCAGAACAACTGGCTCTGGAACGGTTGTACCGATTTTGACGAGATTTTCATTGGTAGATAGCTGAAGTTATAAGAAGTATTTTAGGCTACTTTTCAGAATCCAAAGCTAATACACGAGCAAAGCCGCGGGTAAAAGCTAGTTTTACATAAACTATTGACGGTCACAAATGTTAGTTGTACGGTGTATTTATGTTTGATATTAATAAGCATTGTTTGTTATAAAGCACGCTTACCTTTTTTTTTGTATTTTTTGTTTGTATATTGTGAAGAGAAGGACGCGTAGAACATTTTTGTTTTGGCACCTTATATAAATTACTTACCAATAATTCTATTGGCGCCTTCAGATTTTATTGCTTTCACATTTTAAGAACCTACAAGTAGACGCAACCAGGCGGACACATATCTACACTAATATTATAAAGAGGAAAGATTTGTATTTTTGTATGTAACGACTTAACTCAAAAAGTACTGGACCGATTTTAATAATTCTTTTTTCATTAGAAAGCTACATTACCACTGAGTAACATAGGCCATATAAAAATCAATTGCTGTTCGATAGTCTCGCTAAAACTCGAGATCAGCTGAACTGATTCAGCTATTTTTGGTCTTGAAATATTCGTGGAATTCCCGGGATGGTTTACACGGTTTCCATGCTCAACGAAGTGGGCACGGGTCAGCTATTTGATATATTTTACATGTAACTGTATATAACATTTTCATAATAAGATGTTTTCCGTTTTTTTTTTCTATTATTGCTTTCCTTTTTTTTTCTCTTTCTCGCATGTCCGCTTAAAATGTGGCTGTTTCTCTTCTTTCTTACTTGTTTTAAATGTACGTTATGTAATCTCCGAATTTGATAGTGAATAAACATTTATTTATACCTAGATACACATCTATGACACAGGTACATAAAATACTTTTTGTTCCTTAGCATGGATTCCTGCTACCTTCGACATATAGCACCGACGCTCTCTACCACTGGACTACAAATAAGATAGCATTATCCTACTTCATACTAATATTTTAAATGCCAAATTTAGTATGTGTGGATGTATGTTTGTTATTCTTTCACGCAAAAACTGCTGAACTGTTTATGATGAAATATGGTATGGTAGTAGTTTACCTACATGCTGCATAATATAGTATACTTTGCACCGAAGCTATGTATAGTTCTGGCGGGATTTCATTTTGAGATGTAGCGGGAAGCATCTAGTAATAAAATATAAGAACACAATACTTTGTTTTGTCAGCTAATCTATCATCGAAATTCAAAAGGTTCCGAAGAATGACCAAACCCCTCAGAAAATACAAAAGCAATAAGCCCTTTTAGGACCGGAAGTTTAAAGTGCAGTTAAATAAGATCCACACGAACCCATGAAATAATAAAGACCGAATGGTTTTCATAAAATGTTAATGATACCCCTTGATATAAAACTTCTTATCAAAGCACTTAAGTACTTGAACTGAATATTAAACAAGCGCTCAAGACTTTGGTTGTTAAATTAGTGCTTTATCAGATTTTTTCCAATAGATTCCAGATGGCTATTTTTAGACGAAAATAAACAAAAAATATATGTCGTCTCTTGACCTAGTATTGAGTTGACTCACCATTTCTTTATCTCAGATTTCCTTCCTCTTGACTCGGAGATCGTGAGTTCGATTCCCGCACTGGAACAACTAAAACAAGTTTGGCCTGGCAAGTCATATATGGGATACTACAAATAATCAGGGGGCTTACTCCCGACACAATCGAGAGCCGAATCCGTTCGATATCAGTGATTTTTCGCACTTTATTTGGTGAATTACTTTGAAACTAATCAGGATAAACAAAATTATTAGATCGTAACCTTTTGTACTCCCGACCATATCAATCGACTGAGAATCAAAATAAACAAATGACAATTTATTAGGAAGTACGCGGCATGATCGTATCTGAATCAAAATCAAATCAGTTTGGGGAGTAAGGCCCCAGTAATTTCCGATGTTACCGTTATTGAATTCGATAAAGAGGACTATATTACGCCGATCGGACGCAGATAAAAGTTATTTACAATATTAGTTCTTTAGAACCTGTCTACTACCATAACAAACGCTCATGTAGTGCGTGCAGTATGGACATGTAGATACATTCACCTTTATGATATTATGATGTCCTATGCAACATCGCACATACACGCTGTCGTTGCACTACCGTAACCAAATCACCTGCAGTGCGGTGGGCACTGCTATATGTGCAGTCAACTTTAATATATTTCTTGTTACTTGCATCGCTTATAGCTTAAGCTTTAAATACTTCTACAGTAATAATGTCCCACAATTATTTCAGTGACGGTGGCCGGTTTCATTGAAACCAGACGAAGCTACGCATGATTTATTTTACATTGGCAAAGTGTGAAACACTCTCTCTCCCTTCACTCTCGTAGCCCAGTGGGACGAATAACCGACACGACTGGCGAAAGATCAGGCGCAGGACAGACTTTTTACATTGCCAGCCGACGCATGGATCAGATAATCAGGTGATCAGCCTGCATTGTTCTAACAAACTTGAAAACAACGTTTTTTGTTGTTCCAACGCGGGAATCGTGCCCACGACCTCCGAGTCGAAAGCTAGGCTCTAAACCACTAGACCAGGGAGGCGTTAGTTATATAATATACAACACACTAACAGATATACTTGTTACTTCTCTCTACTCAACTTGGCCCGGTGCAGATTTACAATTCAATACGATCTCAACTCCATCGATACTCCCATTGCTCTTAAACGCTTTACGATCCTTTTAAGTGTTTGACTCAACGAAATTTGCTCCGAACTAAACAGTAAATGCTGAATGAAATCCGGTTAAAGTAGATTTAAGTTAGCCTCAAATAAATCCAACAAAGATTTTTAATGACTTTGAAAGAGGATATTCAATTTAATGAACGGGTAAAATGATATTGTCTTGCTACGATTATTTCTATATACTCATACAATAACTTAGTGCCTTCTACAGGCTCTTGCTAAGAAGCTTTATAGAATGATAATTATATTACCTAATGAACAAATAAGACACTCTAAAGGAATGAACATTAATAGGTACTTATAAGTGCCGCTTATAATTTAATAGCTTACTCTTATTGGCCTAAAGAGTTTGTAAACGTTGCTGACATTTATTATTCTTGTACATACTCGTACTTACTTATATTTTGTATAATAAGAATTTGTACCACATTGCATGCAAAAATTGTATCTAGTATCTGTACAAAATATTTTAAAAATCTGCAACTGGAATCTGGAAACGTGTATATTTTCAGGAATAGCAACTGGTCGATTTGATAGTAAAGTCTCGAAACTAAACCGGTTTTAACAATTGGCATTTTTCACACTTTTTTACGGTGTAACTTTTACTCAAATTTTCTCTTTAAACATTCCCTTTATAACAGAGTTACTATTTGGCAGCTTATAAATAAAAGATATCGTTTTTTTTATAAAATTTATTTTACATCGACATAATATCAACATTTAGGGACTTAAAATTATTTTCTTCTATTACATTCAAGAAGAAAGAATTGTGCGATTTTGTAATCAATTATCATCTTCCTCAACAGTCTTTTAATCAACTATCATTTAACTTTCACAAAGACAATTATTAAAAAATGTTAGTAACCACAAAATTAACATTTTATAAAAAACATTACACGTGGTGCCATGTTTTTCTAATAGGCATTGCCTTTCATCCAAAAAAGTAAGTACAGTCAAGTCAATAATAAAATATTAGATTACAATAATACTTTAAAAAGACCAATAATAACTTTAACGGTTTTTTAGGGTCAGCTTACATCGGCTTACATGAGACGCTTCGCTGCATTCTTGACGGTTATTCAAAATTAAACTTTATTTGTAACTTAAGAATCAGGTTGTATTCCAAAAGCGACCCGCGTTATGCGGCCCAGTGCAACTCAAAATTTGAAATGAAACTTGTATTTAATTGTGTAGTGAACAAGGAATCGCTATCTTTAAACATCAGCGTCGCGTTCGTTATGTTTCGGTTTTAAATGACCTTTAGTCACATTAGACGAGAATTTTAGATTTATGCTATTATATAAGTTACGAGTCGCTATAACATATTATATTCATACTGTATAACAAATGAATGAAAAAAAACTGTTAGACGTCTCCTTTTTCAGCATTATTGCAAAATGTAATTTATTGTGAATCTGTAAGTGTAAGAAAAATTACAAAAGTTCAATAACTTATAATTAGTATAACTAATATAGATCTCGGCTAAAACAGTTTCTTATATTTCTTACAACAACATTCTGTACATACACTATTATTAATAGTATATTTCTATTATTATCTACATTCTTCATTTTATATTAATTATATTATTAGTATGACTTATAGAATATAGACCCATAACTACTGGTCCACATCAGTAAATTATGTTTCACTATGTTTTTCTAAACATTTGAGATCATGTAAAGTACAATTTATATGAAGGGATCGATGCCGTAAAAGTGTACGACGTTAGCACTGTCGAAAGTCACTTTTGGGAGTCATCGAGTTAGAG
This sequence comes from Celastrina argiolus, assembly GCA_905187575.2. Taxonomy (NCBI): domain Eukaryota; kingdom Metazoa; phylum Arthropoda; class Insecta; order Lepidoptera; family Lycaenidae; genus Celastrina; species Celastrina argiolus. Next base: position 7,537,212 of record LR994589.1, on the reverse strand, counting down.
TCACTTCTGTATCACTTGAACTTCTAGAACTTTCTTTAATGACATCGAGTTCTCTGTTCGAGAGGGAGGAATTTCTAGAAAATTTGTTAGAACAATATTCACTCTTTTCATCAAAACACTCACTAGCACTCACTTGATAGTCTCTGGTTTCATCCGATTCCGATTCTTCTGTTATGTCATTCACTTCGACTTCTAATAAATTATCATTCTCTTTCAATCCGTACATTCCAAAACTCTTTTCATGACTAAGGCTACGTATTCTGTCTAAGTTATGTTCAATATTATGTACACGCTCATTTTCACACGAGTCATTGAATTTCCACTTTATATTTGAATTAAAGTTCTCCATACTGGGATATATTCCTATACTATTGCTTCTGTGCCCGAAAACCGGACAGTTTCGGAACTCTCACAAATCGGGATGTCTTCCGTTACATATTTTGTTGAAGTTGCCCTCGTCCAGGCTCAAGTTCGATCGAGAACGACTAGAATATTCTAGTTCCGGTCCTGGTCTAAAGAGACAGAAGTCAGAATTTTTCAAACGACATTGTCTCGAACAAGCTTCAATTTGGAACGCTGATCTTTCGAATTGTCTATGATCTGTAGGACCGTAGCCATCATAAAATCTTGTATTATGCTTGCAAGATCCACTGTGATAGCCTTTGAATGATCCCGAATACCGCAGGGGGTCTCTATGACAATTTTTTTGTATAGCATGGAGTGACGTCGAAGAAACGGTTCGCTCCAAAATCTCACCCCAAAACTTTTCACCCAGACCTTCGAATTCTCCTTTCGAATGTAAACCGTCTGATGTTACAGACGACCCGCAGCAGCCAGTCCCTTTTTCATATGCCGCAAACGATTTTGGCCGCTTACAGCAAATCTAGGAATAAAATATAAAAATTATTCTCAAAAGTAAGCGATTTATCTAAAATTTAATCGCATGAAAAAATACTCACATAGAATTGAACTAACTCATTGCTTATCCTCCGAAAATGACTATTCAAAAGCCAATAAAGGAATGGATTCCAGAAGCTGTTACTCAATGCGAGCCAAGTAACAATAAAATCCAATATTGGAGGAACCTGCAATAAACATTCGGTATAAAAGGTGGCACAAGAAAAAAAAAATGCACGCCATTCGCTTTCATTACCTTACATCCAGTACACGCCGCTACTACTTCCTGAATAGTGGATGGTGTTACCATTACAATAAACCCAAGAGAAATAGCTGCCATTGTCCTCGATGTACTCAAACTGTGTGGTCTAGAAAAGCTGGGAATTTGCTGGAACAATAATGAAAAATAAATATAGGCCTTTTATGCAATATTAGAAAATAGAAAAATAAAACCCTATTTTTTTCCTAATTGAAAAGAAACAATATTCTTATGAAAAACCAATGAGGTTTTTTTAATGTTGCGTACAGCTACAGCTGCAGTATTTTTCGCAGATATAGAAGAAAACACAGATAAAAATCGTCATAATATATTATCATACTTTGTACTATTATTTTGTAAGTAATTATTATTAAATTTAAGACTTAATTATCTGTAGGTTGGTGCTAACTTGTAATACCATCTTCATAAACCTCTGTGGTTTCTTAATGATATTTTTATTCAAATATTCTAATTTAATCATTGTTTTAAATGGTAAATAAAGAAAAAAAAGTTTATTTGCATCTTACCACAGTCTCGATTTCATTGTGTATAGTCTTACACGGCAGCGGTACACCATTATGCCTCGGTTCGTGATCTTTAGTTTTGGTCTTGCTCACGTGGAACCCCGACCCGTAGCAGTACATGAGTGCCATCGTGGTCGGGAAGTAGTAGGCACAACAGGCAAGTATTCTTGAAAGAACAAAGTCATTTTAATTTCCTACTTGAAGATTCACCACTTCATACAATAGGAAATGTAGAAGGAAACTAAAATTGTCCGTAAGGTAACCTTATATGTGGCCTATTATATAATTATTATCTGTGACAAATATCATCTACATGAGTCGAGTACTTGACTATTCAAAGCAAACAAAGAAATGTTTCCTCTTAAGTATAATATTAATATTAAATAGTAGGCACGTATAGCATAAACCAATATTAAAATATTGAAAAATGTACACTTTTATTATGAACTAGCTGTGCCCGCGACTTCGTACGCGTGGAAAAGTGATTTAGGGCACTTTAGTATTTTTAAATATATTTTTAGTTTATTGGCGCAACCGCTGAGAACTTTCGCTAATAGGTACTTCCCAGTGCATCCCAGTGTTGATCCCGATCCAGCAAGACACGTACCCGGCAAGCATCTTGGTATGCAGGGTATAATTATTATTTTTATTATATATTACTATCCTTTCGGAGCTCGGCAAAAGAAGTAGGCCTTCGAACAATATGTAGAAGTCAGCAAAGGTATTCGAAGTTAGGATAATATTATTCGAATGCACCGTATAGACCCAGACAATTTTTCACGTTAATTTAGTAAAGAACTTCGATGTCCGTCTGTCTGTCTGGGTGTCAAAACTTTAACACGTGTAGGTATCAAGCTAAAAATCATATTAAAAACTCAGTTCTACTGTCCCTTCTGGCTGTGAAAAGAAACAGGCATCTTGGCCACATCTACCCAAAGATTCAGCCGTTTATATCGCTAATTTTCGCAATTTTCGGGAATAGAAATTTGATATGAAGCAACATCTTAATGCACTATTAAAATGTTGCTTTATATCAAATTTAAACGACATAGGATAAATTGCGAAACCATAAAAATATTTTCAATTTTTTCAACTTATTACCGTTTTTGTCATTAATGTTTTGAAGTATTATTAAATTTAAACTTATATTGCAATTACTAAGGTCTTTAAAACGGAACTCTCGGTTAGACATGGGCGCAGCGGCACGCCCCGCCGAGGATCCAGCAGGCTTACTCTCGACACAACTGAGAATCGAATCAGTTCAATCTTAACGGTTTTTGGTGTTTTATTTGGTAGATTACTTTGAAATTAATTAGGTTAAAGAAAACCGTTAGAACGTAACTTTTTGTACACCAGACCATATCAATCGACAGAGAATAAAAATAAACAAACGTCAATTTCTTCGGGAGTATGCGGCACGATCGAATCTGAATTAAAATCGAATCAGTTTGGAGAGTTAGGCCCCAGCTCGGCGCGCCGCGCCGAATGGCTTTAGTAGCGTTTTTTATAACCCACCCTAAGATTAATAATATTATTATAAATAAATGAAATTTTGTTTTAAACAAAATATAAAATAAAAAAAGAATAAATTTGAATGTTTGAAGCAGCGCGGTTCCCGCCGCGCTTCATACAAACGTCCAGTATTTTTTTTATTGTCATATATCTTCAAATCAAAGCGACATCTATACGCCATACGCCGTACTTTTAACACGATTATTACTGGGGGCACAGTTAGCGGCTGTGCGTGGTTAAATTCATACTACCGGTACTGCCTGTTAGCACATTTTAATAGTATTTTTTACCCAGCAGTGGGGTGGAGTTCCTTTGGTTGACATTCGCCAAAATTCCTACCTACCAGCATCTGATAACTACACTACACCCCGACTCGGATGTAAGACGTCACGCATCAGCCTGTATCGCGCGGCGCCGCGATGCGGCGGTCGAATCACGGCGAAACGATTTTAATTTTGCTATATTATCTCCTAAACTATTAATTATACTTGCTAGGTGTGAAGGGCAAATATAGTCTTCATGAAATTCTTAAGCCAACTAACGTATTAAAAATGATAAGGATTAATACCGTGATGGTATAAATAGTTTACCAAAACCGCTTAATTGCCCGTTTTTTTAGATTATCGCGAAAGGCTTTCTTTTAATAATACAGTTAATTAAGTTGATTTATACAATAAATGATAATTTATTTCAATTTGTGAAGCAAGTTCAAAAATACAATTTTTATATTATTATGACACTCTTCTCAGAAAAAAAAATCTGTTAGTTAGGTACTTATTTCAAGTTCTAATCTACTTTAGTGCCACATTCTATTGCTTCGCGTCACTGTGTAAGCGATCCCCCCGCGCCCCCCGCATGAAAAGTTCGTCCGCAGCCCGCGCGCGCGAAATTCCTCCGACTTGCTTCCAATTTATCGTCACTGCTCGGCTCCTATGTATCGTAGCGTTATGTTTTATAGCCTATAACCTGCCCAGGAATATGGGCTACAATCGTACCAAGTTTGGTTAAAATCCCTTCAGTAGTTTTTGTTCCTATCGCGCACATACAGACAGACAGACAGACAGACAGACAAAAATTTTACTAATTGCATTTTTGGCATCAGTATCGATCGCCAATCATCCTCCAATATGTATTTTGAAAAAATATTCAATGTACAGAATTGACCTCTCTACAGTTTTATTATAAGTATAGATGAAATAAAATGAAAAATTTTGCTTTGTACAACTTAAAACCATAATGCCAAGAATGTGAAATCGTAAAAAATATGGTTTTATTTACTATGACAAAGGTTCAAACAAAAACGTATGTTCTTCGTTGTTAAAAAGCGACTTTAAATAAATAAATAAAAAAAAAAAAAAAAAAAAACGTATGTTATAAATATACCAAATATTATGTTTTGCGGCATCTGTTGTTTAAGTTCATAGTTTTTAATGCAAATTAAGTTCCTAACTTGCTACTTAATTATGCTAGGAGTTAAACTGGAGCCAGAATCAGAAAGCATATAGTATTTTAAACATAAATTAATTTTGTTACCAATTTTATTGTAATGAAAAACATACGCTAGACATGCACCCTGGATGGTTTAAAAAAAAGTTATAACATTGTTATATACAGGGTGTAAAAAGAGCAGTCACTATAACTTTGGGATATGATTAATGGACCTTTTCTTATTCTAGAAATGAAGTTCTTTCATTATTTATTTTTTGAAAAAATTTTTTTTGCAATTTATTATTTCTAGTCGCAAGGCTGAACTGTTTGAAACAACGTTCTGCATTAAATTCTCAAATTTAATAATTTTTGCCCTAGTACGTAATGAACGTCTTACGCGTGCTATTGGCCTCTCAGCGTAATCAGCTGATCGCTGTGTTGTGCACGTTGTACATTGACTATTGAAATTTTTTAAAACAGTGGATTAAAAGCAAATGACTAGTACCAATGGATATATCTCTTGCCTGGTTATTACCCCATGAAGTTATAGTGACTGCTCTTTTTACACCCTGTATATATATTTTTTAAAAAGAACAATTTTCCTATCTTTTTGCTAAAAGGTGGCCCCGAGCGAGTTTCTTACGCCGGTTCTTCTTGCCGGGTTAGTCCCCGAACCGGTGGTAGGTCTACATAACTAGTAACTAGGTAACATTCGGGGACTTTCGTTGCGTGCGCTGCATAAACAGTTTAATTCACTCAAAAACCAGGCGAACGAAGTCGCGGGCACAGCTAGTGAGAAATAAATACTGATTACCCACCGTGATTATCTGTTTTTGTTTTAAAGATAATTTATTATTTCACCGCAATCTTGTTTAGAATTATGTGTTCTTTTCATAATTTAAGAAATCAACAGTAAAAAATAGACATTTAATATTTTTCTCGTTATAAAAACAAGACATATTTCACTGGTCTCCTTGAACTAGAACACTGGAGACGACTGCGGCCTACTCTCGCCGTGACATCTAGTGCCTCCAAAGCCGTCTTTCATACATAAGGGTCAAATTTGTCCGGACTCAAATATTTTTTAAGCCCATGTTTGTAAGTAATAGGAATTTTTAATATTTCATCTATGCCTACTTGAATTATCAACGGTAAACATTTGTTTGTTAGCATTGAATAGGTTTCAAAAATACTGGACTGACACTGAAGAAATTTGGCACAGATATAAAGTAAACCCTGGGAAAGGAAAAATTTTACATTTTATGGAAATAACTTATTACGGAAAAGTGTACGACTTCTACAGGATTATTTGACACGTATTAAGTCAAGTGACACATCTATTGACTATTATAAAAGGTATAAGTTAGTCCTTAACTTAGGATCTCCTATTAGTTGATTAAACTCTCCCATCGAATATAAAACTACTTAAAACATGGCTCTAATTTATAAAGAACTAGCTGACCCGAGGCCACTTCGTTGAGCATACAAACCGTTTAAAGCTTCCCTGGACTTCTACGAATATTTCAAGAATAAAAATAGCCGAATCGGTTCAGCCTATTTCGAGTTTTAGCGAGACTAACGAACAGCAATTAATTTTTATATTTCCAATAACCCACATAAATGTAAAATTGGGAACAAAATTGAATGGACGGATGGATGTATAGGTATATCTACTTTTAAATGGATGTAACATACATCGTGAGCAAATCCACAAGCAAAAGGTGCTTTTATATATGTTCTAGAAATTTACATATTTTATGAGTAAACTCACCTAAAAGCAACTCTACTGTGAAATACGTCGCAGGCCATCAGTCCCGTGGAGTTGAAGTAGTACCCCGACCGCGGGAGCACCATCACCGCGAACAGGGACACCGACAATATCCACGTTATACTTATCACCAACACACATCCCTGGAAACATACATTTTACAATATTTCGGAACATTAGAGTCACATTCTAGGACGTGATATTTGGCTATCATATGAGATGAAAAAAAATTATATCAATTATTCACCGAGTAAATGTAGCTTAAACTTAAATAATTATTTACCCAACGCATGGACACCGCGCGTAGGTACGCGCCCGTACTACCTACGTTGATGTCGCACGCCGCCGCGACGTGCCGCGCCGGCTGCATAGGTATTCCTACTTGCCTAGCCGCGTCATTTTCATATTATCCATGATTCGTTTATTTCAAAGAAAATTTGGTAAAAAATTAAGTACCTACTACATATTTATAATAGAAATCGAGTACCGAGTACTCTCCGTAAGTATTGCACATGTCTCACCAGTCACGCTGTATTATATCTAGTCATAGAAATATCTTTACGTCAATGTTACAAATAACTTGTGTTCACCCAGTCTCGATGTCCGATCGTGTCGTTATGACAGCTACCCTCGCTTAAAACATTTTTATTTATCGTTGTGTTTGAATGTAATTTTGCATTGAAATGTTAATTTTAATATAGCTTTAGTGTTAATTTAAGTAATTTAGCAACACGCTCGATTTTACATATTGTTAATAGTGCATATTACTTTAATATTTGTCAAAATATCATTGTTAACTGTTTTCTGTAATTAGCAGAACAATAGTAAACACTAGACCTCTGAAAGATGTAGAACATGTATAAGCTGTAATAGAACTACCCCTCACTAATAAATATATTATACAAGGTGTAAAACAAATTAGTGAAAGACTTAAGTACTTTTAACTTTCATACTTGTATGAGAAGTGCCCCAACATTATAAAATTTCCTATACATTAATTTTATAAAAATTACTGGTACTTTTATAGTAAACTCTATACATACATACTAGGGTATCGAGAACCGGTATAGTTTTAGGAACCGGGATTTTCGGTACCGGCGCTAGTCAGAACCGGGAATTCCCGGGATTTCCCGGGATTTTCGGTATTTTCGTGATTTTTTTCTTACTTGGCTAAAAACAAATACAGTGGCTTCGAAAACTACTTTTTATAAATAAATCACACATTTTGGCATGTCAAGTTAAAGTATGATACATTAATTTGCTATACAATGATTAAAATATCGTTATAAATTAACCTTTGATAAAGTTTTACATAGATTAATTTAACGTCTCTAATATTAGGGCTTTTTCTCGCGGCTTCGGGCGCGTAGAATAGTATTCGTTACAAAAAGTTCTTTATCAAATAACTCTATGGCTACAGTATGATTAAGATAATATATTACTACAATAATCATATGACTATCCACTATCCAGTTTCTGGCCAGATCATACGCACTACAATATTTTTTTCTGAGGCGTATATTATGTATAACGATTTTCCAGCCTATAAGGCACACTTAGCAGATTCCCACCCGCTCTTGCAAAGTTATTACTTTTGAATAGGTAAATAAAACATTTCATATTATATCTTCGATCTATCATGAGACAAAAAATTATTTAACGGTGTAAATCTATTAAAACTTATAATATTGTAAAATACTGTGTAGTACAAAAAACCCAACCAAAACTGAGGAGTTTTATAAGTTTAAGTATAAGTAATTATATTTTGTTAGTAGGAGTAGTATTTTGTTAGTAGCGGTAGTTTTGCCTCGGCGTTGATAAGTCCTATTTATTATAAACTTATTGCCGTACCAAAATTAAACCAAATCGGTAAAACGTACACCCATACACACACTAAGATATTATAAGTAGATGTATACTGTATCAAGCTACACAATGTGTTTTTTTGTTCTGATATATACTTTATGAAAGTCATACTGACGAGGATTTGTCCTAATTACTAATTTTGGACAAAAATTGTAAAGCTTAAATATTGTATGATTATTTTAATTAGTATGGGGAGCAAGCATATAATAAGTCCTTAATATTTCAATATGCCCTGTAAATTGTAAATGTATGCTGTATATTGCAGAATAATATATTTTCACGCCGACTCTATAAGTCGTGCATTTGACCTGATTGTGTGATGAAAATATTATAGGTACATGTGTCGGATGAGCATGTAGAAGTTCATTATTCGCCAGTGGTGTCCGTCCTCCATCCCACTAATTTACAAGAACAAGAGTAAACGAAGTTATTGCACTTTATGAACTGCGCACACAATTAGGCACTATAAAATAATACCTACGTAGCTGGCCGGTCACGGTTACAGAAATCGGTATGGGAACTAATATTGTTTAATTATCAATTTTTTTATTAGTAGTGTTAAAATTGAGCCCAATTAAAACGCAGATTAGTAAAGATAGCTCTTTACTAATCTGCGTTTTAATTGGTTTACGCACGCATAAACGCAGATTAGTAAAGAGCTATCTTTACTAATCTGCGTTTTAATTGGGCTCAATTTTAACAGATTAGTAAAGAGCTATCTTTACTAATCTGCGTTTTAATTGGGCTCAATTGAGAGCATAAATAACTAAGTTAAGCTGCTTACTTTAGCTAAGCTAAGCTCTTGATATTATTAGCGCTAATCGAAGTCAAGAAATTCAATAGTTCAATTGGTGCTATTAAAACCGATTTATACAACTAAAATATAATAATTAGAGACCGGATTATATGCAACATAAAAAACTTGTTATAGGTATGTATATAAAATGATTCTATGCATACCTTAGAATTGGCAGAAAATGCAAAATTAAACAAAAAATGGAACGACTTTGTAGAAGGCGAGCACGACTGTCTCTTTGATTTTATTATCATAACTAACTGTCAAAACAAAAGACGCGCGCGGCCAGTGAATGCGTTCCGAAATGCAGTAAAAAGTCACAATTATTAATCAATAGCCCTTATATTATTGACTGCTATTAAATTTCGTTTCATTTCGGAACGCAGTGTGAGTGAAAAATAATGTAAATATTATGTAATGATAATATTACCACTGAGAATGCCTAAAATATGCAAACGCAAATAATAATAATAACGAAATCAATGTAAATTACCTTTTTACTGGAATGCTTATGATACGTATTTGGATGCAGCAAATACATGTATCTGTCGATCGCCATGCAGACTAAAATAACTGCGCTCTGCTGACTCACAGCGCCCCTCAACAGAGCCTGAAATTATAAATCACATTTACAAAGAACATTAAAACGCAAAACAGTTTCAGTGGTGGCACTCGACGGGCAACAAAGGATTTCCTCGAACAATAAATTAAACAGCTACAAAAGAAAGGGTTACAGCTGAAACTATGAAGAATTCACACTTTCGCTTCGTCACTATTATAAAAATTATAAACTAAGTTATTCTGAGGCTCACGTGTTTATATACAGGAAAAGTAAAGTATGTTATTAGTATTTAGCAGAAATTAAGCATCAAGTTTTTCTCGTAACACAAAGTAGATAATAAACCTATAGCCATCATCATATTTTAATAAAGCTTTGTATAATCCCAATGTCTATTTTGCGAAAAAAGGGTATCTCATTATATATTTATAAAAATAACTTTATAATCTTTTGATTGAAGAAAGGACTCGATGAAGTTGATATGTTGCAAGAAAAATTTATTAAAATTTTTTAATTTAAACTGTCACTTAAACATTTTAGGATATGTAGTAACGTATTTAGAACATCGATTCTAGAGACGGATCTTTACATTATTGTACATAATACGTTACGACATGTTCTACAATGTGTAAGTGTCAGTTAGAACTCATTTTCTCGAAATCACAATTTTGCTACATATCACCTTCATTCGCTTCTTAATGTTCTACTAAACGTATAGCAATTAGGACTGAACTATTCTTTTAAAGGCTTTTCTATTCGTAATTGGATATTGTGAATGCTCTTCCAATACGCTAGACCGGGCTTAATTGAGCGTGGACCGTTCAGGAAGTGAAACCAAATGTTCGCTAATACCTACTGCTAATATAATTTGTTGTGAGCTTTTGCTTCTCACATTCTTACTTCAGTAAAGTATTCTATCTACTAATATAACTATCATTTTAGTAAAGTAACAATCAATCCTTCTACTATCGTAATATGGATGCAAACTAAACGCATTTTGAAGAAATGTATACTAAATTTCTTCATGAATTTAGTAATTAAAACCTCTTTACCTGAAGTGAAGGAACCATTTAGGAAGTGAAAATGCTTATATCTCAAGTTCAAGTTGCTCAAACAAATATCAATCCTTCTACTATCGTAATATGGATGCAAACTAAACGCATTTTGAAGAAATGTATACTAAATTTCTTCATGAATTTAGTAATTAAAACCTCTTTACCTAAAGTGAAGGAACCATTTAGGAAGTGAAAATGCTTTTATCTCATGTTGAAGTTTCTCAAACAAATACAGCAGAGTTTCATCACAATCGTGTAAACTGTAAAAATGGCGTTTTATATGAAACAAACATTGACATTACAAAGTTGTAATATTCAATTTCAACCTCGCATCTCCAATCAGGAAGTTTTAAATACAACTTTACTCATCTTCTGTTTACACTCCGGCCAGGTTGTAAGTGGATTTTATATCACTCGTAAAGTTTACAGCAAGTTTCAGAAACGAGTAATAACTACTTCATTACGGTGGCCAACCATGGCATTCTTTTTAGGACATCGGACCTGTGGGTCCTATGGGCATGAGGGAAAAAACTGACCTACTGTCGAGTCGAGCAGAGGAGATTTTTCTTCTTTATTATTTATGTGTGTGTTAGACTATTGCTATGAGTATGTTCTATTTTTCACCTATATTATAATGGAGAATGTCACTAGGTATACATATTTTATCAAAACTGCTGTCACAGTTGGGCTTGTATCTGTACAACTACACTAGTTGTTTCATTGAAAAATATCAAGTATTGATGAAGTTACAGACATTAGAAATTCTTGAAAATTTGCAGACGTTGAAAAATGACGTCATTGGAATTTGAAATTAAACATTTTGGAATACACGACGTATCGTAATAATTTTTTGACTCATATTTTTATACAAATACGCTAGATTTATTTCTTTGAAAAAAACCTAGTATTAATGAGTTACCAGATAAATTTCAGTGTTGTAAAATGACGTCATCGCGTCGAGAGTTGAAAATTATATCTCGGAAACTACACGACGTATTGAAATATTTTCACACATATAATTTTTCTATTTTAAAGTTTACGGAGGGATGAAAATAAAAATTAGTGAACATTCTCCATTGGTCACCAATTTCTGGACACCCTAAAAACAACTGTATTATATTCAACAGTGTTGCAACTTGTGAAATATTTCATGTGTCGCCACATTTAACCCTGCATTTTTATTGTTACTTTGCCAAACTCACATTGTATTTTATCAAAATATGCGTGAAATATTCGGTGGAATAAACACCATTTTAGGATGCCTTACCACCAGTAATAAGCGGGGATGTGTTTTTTATGAACCAATATAATCGCTTTGTTGAGCAAGGCTAGGTAAATGCAGCGGTTGGTTCTTGAAAAATACATTTCTCGCAATGCAATACATTGGTGGAATCCCAGCCTTATTACGCGACAAAACAGAAGGGTGCTATAAGGATGAATCAATTTTGATGTAGTTTTTTTTTGTTTGAGAGCTGACGTGATTGCGGGCAATTCATTATCATCAGGGACAACTTAAAATCTTTAATATTGTTTTCATTTTTAACAAGCTCTTCATTTAAATCAAATGAGTAATTTAGGCACTGCGGTGGGTACAAACATACATACACATTACACAACTGGCAAAAACATCTATTTGGCTTCGCCATATAAATACTAATGTCTAGACAGACTATTGAAACCGATGCATATTTGCCATTATTAGAAGTTTAAATTGCTTCTGCTCACAAAATATGCGAAAATAACAGGGAAATTCGCGAATATTCTAACAAACAGGAAAGCTTCACAAATAACAGTTCAAAAACAATTTGTGAAGATGTAAACAAACATTCTATTTTCAAAAGGCCAAGTCTACCATTACGTATTGAATAGCAATTGTGTCGTCGTTTAACTTTTACTGTTATTTATTTGTTTTACGACTTGTTATTTGCAATAATAGTTATGAGTATAAATTATAATAATGTGAGCACTTTCACACCACGTCGATCTGGCAATTACTATGCGCGACTTTTGTTACAGGTACCAGGCAACGGAAATATTTTTATACTTTCCAGACGCATAACCCAGGAATACCGAAAAGTTTTGGTCCTTTGGCGGGATTCGAACCCATTAGCTAGCTTAAGCATCAACTTTGAACACTACAGGTTTTCGCAATGATAAAACTAAAGAGGATAATGATAATGATAATGATAATGTTTATTTACCAAAAACTTTTTCACAAGAGAAATAACTAAATCTAACAATATACATAGAGCTAGGTTTTAAAAGAGATTACAGCGGCTCTTGCACTAAGCACAGCTTGTATCGCAAGAACCAGAAAATATAGGTGCTTAGAAATAGCTCGGACATATTAATATGAGAAATAACATTTTTGTTATAATACAAATAAAAACTAGTTTTGTATGTGTGTGTGTGTGAGTGTGTGAGTGTGTGAATGTATGTGTGTGTGTATGTGTGTGTGTTATGGTAAAAGTAAAGTAGTAGGATGTCTGAATATGCTTTATAATTTTATTTTGTTTCGTCTTAGGAATTTAGAAGTATGTGTGCCAAGTAGGCAAAACTAATGGAATGTAATATAGTGCACCTACCACCATATAGTGTATACAGGAAAAGATGGCTGATAGCATTTCACGCTTAACATAATAAATGCATTAGAGAACTGATAGGTACCTATTATGGAAAACTCGAGTTTGGCTGTCACGGTATGTCACACTGTGTGTGGATGAGCATTCTGTTGGGATTCAATGTGATCAACATGTAAACAAACCTCAGCATGGGTTTATATTAAAATTGGTAAAATTATAATAATGGTACCAATTTTTATGTCACTTCTTCACTGCGCAATGATATACAACGGCACATATTTTGTTTGGTTGACTTTTTGTTTAATTCACTTCACATTCAATCGGAACAGAGTACAACAGAATATGTGAATAATTAATACTGAAAACGTGAAAGAACACTAGGCGTAACTACACGACACGGATAAATGTCCCCTGTATGAAACTGAATGATATTTATTAATACACTACGCGACCAAGTAGAGCAAATCTTAAAATTTCTAAGATTGGAGTAGATAATTAAGCTGATTAGGATTCCAGTCTGATTAATTTGTAGATAATTATAAAATAATTTAACCATTTAAATGTATGCTTTGGGTGGTCTATTCTCTTAAAGAAGCTCTGCTAGACGCAACATGTTAAATAAACCTATCCTATAAAATCCCAAAGAAAAAGGTAAAATCTTAAATATCGTTTTTCCCCTTTTTAACCGATTTCCAAAAAAAAAGAGGTGGTTTCTCAATTCGACCGTATATATGTTTTTTTAATAATAGTTATAACTGCACAAATATTTATTTATATACAATTTTCTTTTACAGAAATATACCTTGACTGTACCCCATACCCTCACACTAGGCAGTCTGTCATGTGGGGGACTAACAGAACTGAACATTTAAAATATATAATGTATAATAATAATATATATTATCAGATACTTCCATGACGTTGCTAAAAGAGTGAAATTTTTGCTGCCGTGTAGTTACGCTTAAAGCGGTCTTTCGACATCGAAATATTTCACGAGAAGTGACAAAATTATTAAACGGTTCAGAAATAAATCAAACAAACAATAAGCAATTACAACTTATATTGTTTTGGAAAAGTTCGCAAATTCGTACCTGTATTTGACAGAATATCTCGCCATACGGCCAGCACTTGTATAAAGCCGGCAACAGCGCCACGGGAGCGATCAAAATGCCGGTAAATAGGTCGTTCAGTGCTAAAGAAGTCAATAGGTATCTGGGCTGAAAAGGAAAAAGAAATTTATATCCGCATCCTTCTTTTTACGCCGTGCCGTGAACGTCGGATATTCTATAAAATGTATTTAGCATCTTTTGCAGAAACATTGTTTGATGCGATTGAAATACTAGGTGCAGATGGGGTCCGGAAAGTTTCAGGAAACTAGTAGAGGTGGTAACTATTTCAAAAAGCGTCGCTACCTAGTGAGGAAACTCATTGAGCCTTTTAGGTACTCTTCCTGGGCCCTGATTCAAGATGCCATCGCTATTATTGAAATTATAAACAAAATGCATGGGATTTGACATAAGCTTTGCTACATAAGTTTGCTAGTCATTAAGCGAACCTCATGTTGAATCCGCGTGACGAAAAAAGTGAGTGATGACACCTTGAATAAGTATGTTTTCTCATTTATTTGTAGCCATTTAGGTTTTTGTTTCATTCATTCCAATCTTAAGAGCTAGGCTCTTGTCGGTGGAGTAATCGCCATGTTTCTCTGTCCTGTGCTTTACTTTTGACCTCTTGATACGACCCAACGTTTATCTTCTCCTTTATTTGTTCTATGTAAGTTCTCCTAGGTCTTCCTCTTCCTCTTCTCCCCTCTACTTTCCCTAGGTTTTTGTTAGCTTGTTAATATTTTAAAGTACATAATACTGTTTACTTTATGTTGGTGATAACTTAACTATTTTGCACTATATGAAAGATTTGTGAGTGTAGATTTTAAAATAAAGTTATTTGGATACTAGCTCCAGTCTAAAGTGGGTTTAGTTTTTCCGTCTAAGTAATCCTTGATATATCTTCTCTTTAAAAAAATTACAAAGTAGTATAGCAATTTTTGCAAAGTATCCAATTGCTCTCGCCGTTTCTAACTCTAATATTAAAGACCTCAGAGCTCTTAAAGGATGGACATGCACTGTTTATGAAATCAGCCAACTCATTTTCATGTTCTAAAATATAACAATCCCGGAAAAATCAACCTATATCAATAACAGAACACGCTGGGCGTACATAAATCAAATGACACAACACTGTCGCTTCAATCCATAGTTTATGGTTACTTTGTATGTAACAAGCCCCACAGCTCTATAAATCATCAATTTCGTTTTGTCTGATATTGGCGGAGTTTCTCTATTAATAATTTATGATTTACAATATCAAATGTCTGTATTGCAACGGACTGTGATCGTGCGAGGATTATCTGACCTGAATAACATTTGGCTTATATGAGTTATAACTTTTTATTCCGGGACTTACGCTTGTCAAAGGATATAGGAGTATTTTATTAGTTTTGACTAGTTTTATGAATGTGAGGAAACCCGAAAACCCGAGGAAAATTTTGGTATTACTGAATAATGTTGGTTTTAGTATGTGGGTATTATTGATTGTCAAGGATTATTATTTGTCAAGGTGGAATTTGGACTGACATGATCACATGCTGTTAATGCTATTGTGTGTGGTGCAAATTTCATTTATTATCACAGTAATAAATAATAATACACTGAAATTCTTACACTTGTTCCACTCTATTTTTTATTTCTTTTTATTACATGACTCGGTTAAAATGAGTTCTCATCAGGCGTAAGTACTAAGTAGAGTAGCGAACAGTGTGTTTGTATGTTTGCTACTTCTTTGACAGTCTGGATTAAAATACATACTACTCAAAATTCAAATTCAAAAAATTCAAATTCAAATTCGATACTTAATAAAGTTACTGTGTTCATATTACAAAAATATTTCATAGCTCATAAGCTATGTAAGCACATAAGCACATTTTAGCAACTTATATTTTGATATCATGATAATGAGATGAGAAGAGGAAGATGAAAGCCTAGGAGAAACTATAAAGAAAAAGTAAAAAAGAAAGTTAACGTTGTGACTTGTGTCGTGTTAAAAGATAGTAAAGTACAGGAACGACAACAGCAGTATTATTCTCTACGAATGATTTTGTATCTCAACCGCTGAATCTGAGTGGCATATTTCCCATACTGTGGACTTAGAAATTTGACACTCAACACGGATTCAGGTGTCGAGATACACATAATATTCTTAGAGAATAGCACTGCTCGTTCTGAGTAATATTGCAGACAAACATACATACACAGATAAAGGTCAAACCGTGAACCTCCGTTTTTATATGGGTTAATAATGGCGATTACTCCACCGACAAGAGCGTAGCACTTAAAGTTTTTATTAATTAGATAATTTGTGTCATGTATCATGTAAATTTTAAACAATTAATACTACAAATGCATGTCACGGTAGTAATCAACCTCCGTATTTTAGCGTGTCTTAGGCAAAATACGTACTGAATATTCAAAACGTATTATCAGGTCCCTGTCTCTTCAGTTATGAATTGCTTCCTTGGTATGAACTACCAGGGATATGAAAGGCAAGGAGCATTTAATAATATATGGTTCAAATTAACAGCACCGCATGAATGCAAATAAATAATGTGTAATATATTTTGCAAGAGTCTTGTCTATACTACTCGTATAAAGTTAATGATTATATGAATGAAAGCACACCTTGGGAATAAAGTAGCCCCCTACAAGGCTACATATATATAGTACATTCTATGTTATTTAGCTTTAGTATTGACATATTTATATGTAAATTTATACTTTTTTTTTAAAGAGAAATTTTCCATTTTTTTGGTAAAAGATGGCCCCATGCGAATTTCTTACGCCGGTTCTTCTTGCTGGGCTAGTTCCCGAACCGGTGGTAGGAATCATATAGAAACGACGTTCAGAAAACCATTTTTTTGTAAAATTTACTCTGAATAAAAATATTTGATTTGATTTGATTTATAGTTTTAGTAAACAAATATGATATGGATTTCATAGAGGCAGCTAAACCCGATGATAATAATGATTTAATAAAACATTCGATTCGGAAATGTAAAACAAGAATCAATTCGATTTTTACTAAAGTTTGAGCCGTGAGACGAGGCACATAATGTCTTAGCAGACATTTCTATGAAATTACGTGCCACGTCTCTTAGTTCTCAAATTGAAGACATGAATGGATGAAGGTGATATGTAGCAAAATATGATTTCGATAAAATTGAGTTCAACTGTCACTCGAACATTTTAGAATACTCTAGAATCAATGTCCATATTACGTTACTACATAGTTCATATCCTAAAATCTTTAAGTGACTGTTCAAACTCAATTTTATGGGTAAAATTTTTTTGCGACACCTTAATCGATTCATGTCTTCAGTTATGCCATAGAATAGATTTGATTAAAACCTACATACTACTTATTCCTACACATACTACATATATTAAATTTGAATCGTATTACCTGATTGTCAATATATTTGATATACCTTCTATTGTTCAACACACAGATCAGCACCAAGTTTCCGAACACAATGCACATAGACATGGCAAATATGAACAAGGCTTTCAATATGTCTGTGGTCGCTGGGAAGGATGAGGGCCAACCTTTGCCGTTGAGCCAACAGGAGCTGTTGGAAAGAGACGGCGCTACTAGCAATGCGCCTTTGGTCGAGTCGAACATAGTTTGCGCATGCAAAACGCAGCGCTCCGTCCTTTTAAATAAGGCATCTAGATCATTCGTCAGTAGGTCCTATTGCTATCTCTTTCATCTCCTCTGGTGATTTCGACGATATAAATGCTCTTGATCCTCCTTCATTTTCAAGGTTGCCTGTAACAAAATGATTTGTTGTATAAAATATGTAATGTTATGTAATGATAAGGACCAAGGTAACTCGGATAGCCCAGCGAATTATAAAATTGTATTGGCAGTGGGCATATAGGACATATAGCTCACAGAACCGATGGCCCCTGAAGCAGAGAGGTTCTCGAGTGGGGACCACGGACGGGAATTCGAACCAGTGAACGTCCTAGCTGAACCGACAACTTATGTAATATTAGTACTCCTTTTTTTACGAAAATTAATTTTTTTTTTTGCTTTTTCGTTATTATTGCGAAAAAAAATAAGATACGGTAAACAGTAAAAAAAAAATTTTGTGACAAAAAAATACATACAATATGAGGAAAGTATTTAGTGCCTCAGCATATGTGTTATTGTTATTAGGTTCAAATTACACGTCCAATAATACACTTCTAGTTAATCGTATTTTACTTTATTCTACTACGTAGATAATACAATAAACAGTATCTTATAAATAACTATGTAGGTACACTGACCCCACTAACCTATCCGGGCCTCTCAAGGAGACTAGCTTAAAACTATCTTAGGCATCAACGTCAATGTCATCTTTGACATCTAGTTGTTTTAAATACATGCATAGCATTATGTAACATCTCCCTTTTTCGAGAAACGCATACAATTTAATAATGCTTAAAATATACATGATTACAAAATATAACTTACTAATTAAATTTCTCATGTATGTACAATTTAGGTTGTTTTACAGTTCTACCAGATCTGGTAACATAATCTGTACCTATTTGCCTTTCCACAGGAACACAGTTGTCAATATGCCTACTAATATCCTGAGAATTTTCACTCGTGAAACAACTAGGATTTATGGGAAGTATATTGCACGTATCATGACCATTATAAGAAGGATCTATTTTTTTAAATTCATGTTTACCGTCACCCGCAAAAGAGGAAGGAGGATTTATATTTTTTAAACTATTTTTCCTATGTCTAATATGCGCTCTATTTCTCCTATAGATAACACCATTCATATCGGTAATATAATGAGACCTACCACAATCTAGATTTCCGTGTATTACGCCAGGAGTCCAAAAATCTTTGGGATTCTTTTTAAAATAAATGTCATCTCCAGGCTTAAAGACTTCATTCCTTTGCCTTGCACATCTGTCAAAGTAATATGTCATTTTGTTTTTATTTTTGACATAAGATTTTTTGTAAACAGAAAATTTTACTAAATTCGGTTTTAATTTTTTACACAGGACAGGTATATTCATACGTAAACTCCTAGACATTAATAATGATGCTGGGCTGGGAAAGTCGCCTTTAGCTGTGTTCCGGTAGTGTAGCAATGCTAAATACACATCAGATCCATCCTGAGCGCATTTACGTAGTATATTTTTGGATAGTTTTACAGCGCTCTCCGAAAAACCATTACTTCTTGGATAATATGGACTCGTGGTTATATGCTCCACGTCCCATTCAACCAGAAAAGATTTGAACTTACATGAGTTGAAAGGTGGACCATTATCCGACACTAATGATCGTGGGATGCCATGGCGTGCGAAAAATGATTTCAAGTGTTTCACCACGTTATCAACGTTGTAATTCTTATGTAAAGAAGCTAGCTCAAAATATTTAGAATAGTAATCTACACAGACAAGGTAATTCTCCCCATCAAAATAAAATAAATCAACCCCTACTCGTTCCCAAGGGAGTTGTGTAATATCATAACATTTCAAAGGTTCCTTATTCGTGCTAGGTTTAAATTTAGCACATACCAGACACTGTTCAATTAAATTTTTAATGTCTGCATTTATATTGGGCCAATAAACTGTTTCCCTAGCAATGTTAAGTGTTTTATTTATACCTAAATGACCACAGTGAATTTTATCTAATATTTGCTTTTGTAAAGCCTTTGGGACTATGAGCCTATTGCCCTTAAAGAGTAAATCATTCATTATATGTATTTCACTTTGAATATTCCAATATGGTTTTACCAAACAGTTAATTTTGTTTTTGCTTGTTGGCCAACCATTTTTTATATAAGATTTAAGCAAATTAAATGATTCATCTTGTTTACTTTCCTTTAAAATTGACTCTAAATATGACTTTGATACTGAAATATTAGAAAAAATTGAATTGACATGATATTGCAAGTCTTGTTCACATTGTGGTACATATGTATCAGTGAGTGAAGCTCGTGATAGCGTGTCTGCTATATACATATGTTTACCAGGTACATAAATTACTTCTAAGTCATATCCTTGCAACGCAAGCATCATTCTCTGCAACCTAGCTGGCACTTCATGAAGAGGTTTTTTAAAGAGATAAATTAAAGGTTTGTGATCTGTATGAACGGTAACAAGACCTCCATAAATATATTGATGAAATTTATTACAACCAAACTGTATAGCAAACAATTCCTTTTCAATCTGAGCGTAGTTTTGTTGAGAGCTTGTCAATGTTCTTGAGCTATATGCAATTGGTCGCTTATTTTGCATGATTACGGCGCCCACTGCATTCTTGGATGAATCTACTGACAAAATTAAAGGTACATTGCAATTATAGTTAGCTAATACAGGTGCTTTAGTAATAATATCTTTTAGTGATTCAAAACACTTTTGATAATTATCATCCCATAGGAATGGTATATCCTTTTTTAACAAGTTTCTTAAGACATTAGTTTTGTCTGCTAAGTTTTCAATGAAAGGGGCTAAAAAATTTAACATGCCTAAAAATCTTTGTAAATCCTTAATGTTTTTAGGTGTAGACATATTTTTTACAGCTCTAATTTTATCTGGATCAATTTTAACACCATCTTTGCTAAAAATATAACCCAAATATGTTATTTCTTCTAAAAGAAACTTACACTTGAGCTTGTTTAATTTCAAATTTACCTGCCTAGCCCGTTCTAAAAATAATTCTAACCTCTTATTGTGTATTTCAATTGTCTCCCCATATATTAAAATGTCATCACACCAAATAATTATGCCTTCAATGTCCCCAAATAAATCAATCATAGTTTTATAAAATATTTCTGTTGCAGTATTAATCCCAAAAGGCAACCGTAGAAATTTATAGCGACCAAATGGGGTCTGAAACGTGCACAAATCACTACTTTCTTTTGTTAATTTTATATTATAAAAACCAGAGAACGCATCCAAGTGGGAAAAATATTTAGCTTTAGACAATTTTGACCTGACTTCATCAATATTTTTAATAGGATAATGACTTCTCAATAGATTTTTATTTAAATATCTAGGATCTAAACATACCCTTAATCCTCCTGCCTTTTTCATGGTAATGACTAAACTACTTACCCATAATGTGGGTTTGTTAACCTTTTGTATAATTCCCAGTTGTTCCATGATTTCTAATTCTTTCCTTAACGGCTCGATGAGAGCAAACGGTACCTTCCTCGGGGGATCTACTCTTGGTATGGCATCCTTCTTTAATACAATACTGTGTTCATATGGAAGACATCCTAGGCCCTGAAAAACATCATTATATTTGATTACAATATTGTCACATGTTTTTTCATATAGGTTATGTATATTTTTCACAATTTTATTGTCATTTTGACAATTTACAGAGAAGTTTTTTGTTATTAAATTTAACTTTATACAAGTTGGTAAGCCAATTACAGTTGGACAATTCAAACTTGTTATTACAAAAGTAATTGTTTCAGGCTCAACTTTATTATCTAATAAACAGGATACATTAGATACTGCCACTATGGGAATTTTATGACCATTGTAAGCAAAAATATTATAATTTTTACACTGTTGTTTGTCTTTATTTTTAATATACAACTTTGAGCTTTTACATGTGTCTAAAGACATCATATTTATATCTGCTCCAGTATCAATTATGCAATCTACTCTTTTATTGTTTATATTAAGAAAATAATGCCAAGAATTATCATTTTTACTTAAAATTGTGCTATTTCTATTACTTTGTGATTCAATGTTGAACAATGTCCCTATAGTAAATCTCTCAGCACTATTTTTTGTTACTTCATCATCGAGATTTGAGTTGTCTACTTCAGAAACAACATTCCTGACATTATTTTTCTTATAACATAAATTAGTAAAGTGTCCATATTTAAAACATGACCTGCATTTATGCTTCCATGCTGGGCAGTTGCGATGAGCATGTGTTGTGTTGCATCTCCCGCACGTTGTTCTGGACCCGGGTGTGGCTGATCTTCTTTGTTGATAATGCGGCACTGGAGATCTGGTTTTTCTCCTATGCTGGTGCGATGAAAACGATGATGACGGAGAACTGTTCGGACGGTTTCTGTGTATCTTGTATACGGTGGCATCTTCTCTTCTTTCACCCCCATTGATTGAATCTTCACTCTTCTGTGCCATAGTGAGTGTTCTACACAGCAGCTTGGCTCTTTCCAGGGAGAGATCTTGTTCTTGTAGCAGCTTTTGTCGAATTTGTGAGAAGTTTGTGGCCATGTTAGCGATGAGAATATCTTTCACCAGGGATTCACGAAGCGTACCAAACTCACATGAATGACTTGCATTTTCTAGCTCCATCAGAAAATTGTCCAATGATTCGTTCACACGTTGTTTTAATGTGAAGAACCTGTGTCTTGCAACTGTCAAATTCTTCTTTGGTTCAAAGTATTCAACAAATTTCTCCTTAACTTGTTTGAATGTAGAACTGCTTAGGTCCAAATTGAAGGAGTTGAAGATGTTTAGACCCTTTTCACCCATAGAGTGTAGCATAATAGCAATCTTCCTTTTGTCTTCGGTTTTTTCCATTCCCGACGCCAGCAAATATATCTCGAACGATTGAGTCCATTTTCTGAAGTTTTCAGCATTATTGTTGATGATTTCCGTCGAAATTTCCAGCTTTTGTACTCCGTTTGCAGCCATTGTCGTCATTGTTGTTGAACCACACCCAGCCGGTCTCGAAATTTCTTTTTTCGCCGTTCTCGACGTACCCTCTCTTTGGTTAATATTTTCTTTTTCTTCTTCTGACACCATATTTAGTGCCTCAGCATATGTGTTATTGTTATTAGGTTCAAATTACACGTCCAATAATACACTTCTAGTTAATCGTATTTTACTTTATTCTACTACGTAGATAATACAATAAACAGTATCTTATAAATAACTATGTAGGTACACTGACCCCACTAACCTATCCGGGCCTCTCAAGGAGACTAGCTTAAAACTATCTTAGGCATCAACGTCAATGTCATCTTTGACATCTAGTTGTTTTAAATACATGCATAGCATTATGTAACAGAAAGGTACATTATACTACATAAATAATAATCATATTGTGTCAAAGTTATAGTGGCTATTCTTTTTACAACCTGTATAATCTAAATAAAACTCAGTATAGGTGTCTATAATGCTACAAATTCAAATGTCATTGATTAACCGAGGAATGAAGAAATATGTAATATAATATTGAATCGAATCAGATAACTATAATTTTTACCACCAACAAACTAACGCCAGTACAGCAGGCCAATCGCGCTAAAAAACTTTAGCTGAAACGCAACCGAAACGTGAACGTTACTCGACTTTATGACGTATTCGGTATCGCGCTATCCTTTTGACAGCTAGGTGAGACGAAGCTGGACCGTAGTTGAAACTCAAACGCTGTCAAACAAAAAGTTCTTACGGAGCTAGTTTAACTCGAACGCAGCTCGAACGTTTGGAACAGAGTGATCGTATATAAGTTAAGTTTTTGAATCTAAATTGTGTAAAGGAAATAAATACTAGTAAATTTATTGACGATTATGGTAAAATAATAGACAATTTCGAAAATCTTAGAATCCCTAATGTCTGACAAAAGGTTGCGTTTCGTTTCGTCTGAGGTTAAGTAGCAATTGGAAGGTTAGCGCGATGTTAAAGTTTGTTCAGCTGGATTGGAAACGAAACGCAGCTGAAACACAAACGAAACTAAGTTGTACCTCAAATGAAACGTTGTACAATAGCGCGATTGGCCTGCAGGAGGCCTACTCAAGATGCCATAGCTAATTATCGCTTACAAAGTTCGATAAAAAATGTATGGGATTTGACATAAGCTACGCTAAATGATCGCGATTTGGTATGTCATAGCGTAGCGTACCTTATGTCAAATCCCATACATTTTGTTATCGAACTTTGTAAGCGATAATTAGCTATGGCATCTTGAGTAGGCCCCCAGGCGTCACAGTCCCACAAAATACGTCATATTGACGTGCAACCTCGCTATTACAACAAATTGGCGGCACTTGCCCAGCTGATGTAATTATGTCCTGAGAGGTCTCAACGACTCCTAATTTGGTTAGGGAATTCGCCGCCATCCGATGGAAAACGAGACAGAGCCACTTTTGCCGCGGTGTACGTCAAATTTACGTAGATTGGGCTTCTAGGGTTAATATCACATTGAATCGAATCAGGTTATTATATTTTTTAACAGCAACAAACTAACATCAACACAATCGTCCTCCCACAAATTACAACTCTACATTTTGCTTGCTTAATTAAGATGAGATTGTTTAATGTATGTCATATATTTGCTACAGTTTCTTGTTGAAGCCATTAAATTGAATGAAAATGAAATTAAGACCGTACGTTAAGTAAATAATAAACTAATTGTTTTAGTTGAGTAAAACGAGTAGGTATTAAGTTAATGTAAGTAGTGTAAATACAGATTCAGAGGACAGCTAAATAACTACCAAAGTTAATACACAAAGTAAAAAAAATACACAAAGTACTTGCACTTAGTTATCATCAGGTTAAAAATATGTTAAACAACTAATAAAGTGGAAAAAAATTGCAATTAATATTTTTGTTTATTACTGTATGATTTCCACCAAAAACCTACACTACTTAAATAACATATTATTATGTTAACAAAAACACCGAAATTAATTAAAATGTAGCTATATGTAGCTATACTGTCGCTAATATTTTCAAATGTTAGATATAAACTTTGTTGCAAACGTAAACTTTTGCTTTAGTAGATATAATATAGATGAATGTAGCAAGGCAACTTGAAGACCGTTTTGAGGTATGTGGGAGATTAAAATAATATTAATTTGGAACAATCCTTGTTCCAAATTAATATTTATTAATATTCAAGTTATTCACTTGTATTTTTAATAGTAGATTTAGAAATAAATAAGCAAAAGCAAGTTAGCGTGCATACAACGAGGGCTCTATTACTACAGGTTTTTTAAAAGGTTTTTGCAACTTACTATCAGTATACTGATAGCAAAGATGTAAGTTACAAGAAAATTATAAGTTTCTCTAACAGCCATTTATGTAGCCATTCCGATATTTTAGTGTTAATTACAAGTAATTAACGCTAAAATATCGAATTTTTCTCAAGATAAAATAATGTTTAGAAAGTAGAAATATTTCAAAAGGAGCTTACAACAAAATAAATTACCATCTACAGGCAGCTTAAGAGGTAATTATTTATTATTCTCTCGGATATAAGTACTTCCAGTCAAAAATAAGAGTAAAATGTATCTTAACGTAATAACAATAACATACATAATTAGCAATGCTGTAGCAGCTGTGTAACTTTTATTATCGTGATTTAGGACAGGGATCACAATTAAGGCCATTTTAACACGCTTTTATTAGGTCGACCTGAATATAATTATGTATAGAACGTCCGAGATAAATGTAACCCAAACGTAAACAGACCCGTCTATGATACAACCATAGACTAGTCAGTGATGCCAATTAACTAATATTGATACAATAAATAAAGTTTGCTATGAACCCATAGACATTATAGGCTCATTATAGGCTTATATTCTACAATCAGCAGTGTCAAAATGGCGTATTTTTTTCGTGAATGATTTTCATTTGATGTGTAAACTTATTAATTATTGTTTAATTTATATAAAATGTATGCCAATGGATACAATTAACAACTTGACGATTTGTCTTTTACTCATTCAATAAATTGTCGTCATTTTATAAACGCGCTAGTCGTTTAATTAAACTGCTGATTCAATCTGATGACTGCGACACATATAAAGTGTATAGAATAAAAATTTAATAAATTGTATGAAATTCTAAGAGCCTTGTGAACTTTGACCACGATAAGGTTTTAAGATTATTATAATACTAGCTGTGCCCGCGACTTCGTACGCGTGGAAAAGTGATTTAGGACACTTTTATATTTTTAAATATATTTTTAGTTTATTGAAATTTGATACGAAGCAACGTCTTAATAGTGCCGACATAGGATAAATTGCGAAACCATAAAATTATTTTCAATTTTTTTGAACTTACTACCGTTTTTGTCATTAATATTTTGAGATATTAAATTGACACATATATTGCAATTATTAAGGTATTTAAAACGAAACTCTCGGTTAGACATGGGCGCAGCGGCACGCCCCGTCGAGGATCCAGCAGGCTTACTCTCGACACAACCGAGAATCGAATCAGTTCGATCTCAACGGATTTGGTGTTTTATTTGGTAGATTACTTTGGAACTAATTAGGATAAAGAAAACCTTTGGAACGAAACTTTTTGTACACCCGACGATAACAATCGACATAGAACAAAAATAAACAAACGTCAATTTATTCGGGAGTATGCGGCACGATCGAATCTGAATCAAAATCGAATCAGTTTGGGGAGTTAGGCCCCAGCTCGGCGCGCCGATCGGTTTTAGTAGCGTTTTTTTATTAACCTACCCTAAGTATAACAATAATATAAATAAATTAAATTTAGTTTTAAAGAAAATATAAAATAAAAAAGATTAAATTTGAATGTTTGCAAAGCAACGTCCAGCATTTTTTTTTAACTGTCATAAGTTTTTTATTTATGAACCGATTGAGATGAAATAAATGTTGAATTTTGCTATATTTCCTAAACTACTCATTATATTTGCATGGTATAAAGGGCAAATATTATAGTCTTCATGGAATGCTTAAGCCAACTAACGTATAAAAAATTAATACCGTGATGGTATAAATAGCTTTCCAAAAACCGCTTAATTGCCCGTTTTTTAGTTTATCGCGAAAGGGTTTCTTTTAATTATACAGTTAATTAAGTTGATTTTATACAATAAATGATAATTTATTTTAATTTGTGAAGCAAGTTCAAAAATACAATTTTTATATTATTATGACAATGTGAAAACACTGTTTTCCCAGAAAAAAAATCCTGATAGTTAGATACTTATTTGTTTTTTTTTTTTTTTTTTTTCGAAAGGGAACTCACTAATGGCTCGAAAGCCGATTTAGCTGTATCGGACTATAACTAGCCGGGTGGCTAGTTGTTTGGCTGGGAGTAGATGGGGAGGTTTGACCCCCCCCTAACATCACCCGGGTGATATTCAAACCGGATTTTGGGGATAGCTACGGAAGTAGTCTATTTTTATACGGTGTGTAGGACACGTGTCCTCCCTGCTGAGGGGCCCGAACCCCGTCCTCACTCTCTGACGAGTGAGGTAGCTCACGCGCGGTAGCAAAAACTATCCACGAACGAGTTATCGTGTTAGAGAAGCTCTTTTATATTGATATTGACTTGGCTAGTGCAAGAAGGGCAAGCCCTCACCCTTCCGCGAGCGGTCGGGTTAGTTCGCGCGCGTAATTTCTAATGTCTAGGAGGTCCGCGTTGTTAATAGAGCTCTCTATATCCAAATCGCGGTCGCGGTCGTTTAGGTGTGTTCCTAAACTGCTAGGACGCGGGCTCGAACTCGGGTCCGAACTCGGTCCCGTGTGTGAGTCGGTCTGTAAGTCAGTACGTGTAAGTATAGACTAGCTGTGCCCGCGACTTCGTACGCGTGGAAAAGTGATTTAGGGCAGCAGTTCAAATACATTTTTAGTTTATGAACACTGTCGTTTGGATATTTAAAATCACTAATTTATAGTAATACTTCTTTATACACGGTATTAGACGTGCATAGGCAAAAGTAGGCCGATGGAGTAATAATAATAGTTTACTGTCAAATAATGGCCGTTTTTGTCGTAAATGTTTTGAGGTATTTTTTCTATGAAAATGCTAACAATTCCTGCTACCAGCTCGAAAAATGACCGTGTATTATTAACCGACTACAAAAAAAGGAGGAGGTTCTCAATTCGTCTGTATGTATAATATTTTTTTTCTTTTATGCGAACGGGACTACTTGATAGTACGCTCATATACGCGACGAAGATCTCTGTATTGAGATTTGTATGGACTTTACGCCGCAGCGACTGCAGACGATGATCGTTTTCACACCGACGCTGCGCTGCTGGCGCCGAGCGCCAAATTTTTTAAAAGTCTACTCTCGGTGCGCAATTCCAACTCGGACTTGCCCGGTTTTTTATTTATTAATTACCTACGCTAACAAACATGTAGCCTACTTAGGGACTTTACGGTTAAAGTACTAACTTCCTGTAGACGACAAAATAACAAAAGTCCAAAAGAAAGAAAAAACCCAAGCCGTACCTAGCATGAAAACTAATAAATAAAAATATCATGAAAAACATAAATCTTACTTATATTGACATAACTTTTCTAATTTAAATGTACCTATGACATCTCATTCATATCTTGAAAACAAACTATCCTACGCCTATACTTTATTAATCGTATTTGCAAAACCTAAGTATGATAATAAATTACTTCGCACAAAGTAATAATTATTTTCACTTGTACTGGAAAATAAGTATTACTTTGTGCGAAGTAAATTTAATTGTTCCTTTTAGTTTACCTTTTGAAGTCGTTTTTTTTTTGTTTAAAATTATTTAATTTTCAGATTTTTAGTGATGGGTATAGACTGAGTAGGGATAATTCTCGAATGATCAGACGACGATCAGACGACGATTATTTGAGGATGGAAAATGAAAAACAAAAACGATTAGACAAAAAAAAAATAGTAGAAAGAGAAAAAGTCTACCTAGCCTAGCCTGGCGTAAGCCAGAGCGGCGCAATTTTTTTAATATATATATATATATATATATATTATGTATATTGTATATATGCTCTGGCGTGAGCCAGAGCAGCGCGAAATTTTTCAATATATATATATATATAGTTTACTGAAACGCGAAATTTTTTGATATTATAGATCCAGGATATGGTGCAAAACCTTACTGTTTGGTAACATATGCTTAGACTACTTCAGAAAAAATCAAAATCAATATACTATTCCACATAAATTTTGAGGATTTCCTTCGATTCCTCACGGATCCCATCATCAGGTCACCATTTTGGTGACAATGGGACCAAATTTAAATTATACCCTACACAACAAAAAAAAAAATTAAAATCGTTTCAGAAACGATGAAGATATCCGCGAAGAAACATAAAAAACAAACATATATTTACGAATTGAGAAACCTCCTCCTTTTTTGTAAGTCGGTTAAAAATATTATGTTGGTTGTTTCATGTTACAGTCTACCTTTGTGCCAAGTTTCATTTAAATACGTTGAGTAGTTTGGCTGAAATACCGTCAAATAGGTAGCTACAATTTTTTGAAGATCCCAGGGGAACCCTTACGTTTTTCGGGATAACAGTTTCCAATAATGCTCTTCAGGTCATAAGCTACCTGCCTACCGAATTTCATTCAAATACGTTGAGTAGTTTGGCTGAAATACCGTCAAATAGGTAGCTACAATTTTTTGAAGATCCCACGGGAACCCTTTCGTTTTTCGGGATAATAATTTCCAATAATGCTCTTCAGGTTATAAGCTACCTGCCTGCCAAATTGAATTTAAATACGTTGAGTAGTATGGCTGAAATACCGTCAAATAGGTAGCTACAATTTTTTTAAGATCCTACGGGAACCCTTTCGTTTTTCGGCATAACAATTTCCAATAA
Organism: Celastrina argiolus; assembly: GCA_905187575.2. Lineage (NCBI taxonomy): Eukaryota > Metazoa > Arthropoda > Insecta > Lepidoptera > Lycaenidae > Celastrina > Celastrina argiolus. Next base: position 7,507,311 of record LR994589.1, on the reverse strand, counting down.
TGCTCTTCAGATCATAAGCTACCTGCCTGCCAAATTTCATTTACATACGTTGAGTAGTTTGGCTGAAATACCGTCAAATAGGTAGCTACAATTTTTTGAAGATCCCACGGGAACCCTTTCGTTTTTCGGGATAATAATTTCCAATAATGCTCTTCAGGTTATAAGCTACCTGCCTGCCAAATTGAATTTAAATACGTTGAGTAGTATGGCTGAAATACCGTCAAATAGGTAGCTACAATTTTTTGAAGATCCCACGGGAACCCTTTCGTTTTTCGGGATAATAATTTCCAATAATGCTCTTCAGGTCGTAAGCTACCTGCCTGCCAAATTTCATTTCATTCCATACAGTGGTTTTAGCGTGATGCGACGACAAACATTCCCATATGGACAGACAGACAGACAGACAGACAGACAGACAGACAGACAGACATTTTTTTCAAAAATGTTATTTTTAGGTTCTGTGGCTTATATAGACCCCGTTTTTTTAATTTTCACTTAAATATTCTTAATGTACAGACATGACCCCTCTACAGATTTATTATTTTTTTCAAAAATGTTATTTTTAGGTTCTGTGGCTTATATAGACCCCCTTTTTTTAATTTTCACTTAAATATTCCTAATGTACAGACATGACCCCTCTACAGATTTATTATATGTATAGATATAGATATAGATAGATTATTAACCACAAGAAAAAAATCGTTAGATTGTAGCTTTTTGTCCATATCAATAGACTGATGATCAAAACAAACAAACGTCAATTTATTCGGGAGTATACGGCATCGAATAATAGAAAAGATCGAATCTGAATCAGAGAGTAACGCCCCGGAAGATAAGTAGGAACTGGCATTTCATGATGGAATATCGTATCATAATCATGTTTGCACTTATGAGAAAGGCCACGTAATGAACAAAGTGTTCATTTACAACTTTGATTCAGATTCGATCTTTATGATGATTAAAAAATATTATCTTTTCTGTGACGTGTCTGTGTGTCTACACGATAGTAGTATAGTTTCATCGCAATTTATGTAAAGGGAAGATTATTCATAAGCTGTTTTTATAGACAGTTCTAAGTTTGAAACTGAGTTTAAAATATCTACATTTTTATCAAGTAACTTTGATAGTGAAGCAGAAAATCGAATTATTGAACAATTTTAACTTTTTTCAGTAGAAAACCAATATAATATTCAGTAAAATGTTTTTTTTACATATTAAAATACAAAAGTCTTAGTAATTTCTTGCTGGTCAATGTAGATAATATTATTTATAAAATAAACAATTTACAATAAGATTTACTTTTTTTTCCTAGGTTTAATGCTAATAGTACTAAGAACATAACATGGCCTATAATTGGCCATTTGATTTTTTTCTACTTTCATTAATAGACCAGTGTCGATACCTTATCATAAAAATGAAAGGAACGGGCGATCTAAGGTCGGGAAGGGAAAGTGCAAACATTATTTATTGTATCAATCGTCATATTCGACTAGTCTATGGTTGTATCATAGACGGGTTTGTTTACGTTTGGGTTACAGTTTAAATGATGAAAAACGGTTTATTTCAATATCCGGAAAAACTAAAAGCCAGGCTAAGTTGTAGTGTAATAAAGTGATATATAACTTCAAGTTTCTTGTTTTCTTATATTTAGCTTTTTCAAAAAAAGTTCCAAAAAAGTTAAGGAGCGTGTTGAAATCGTATAAAACTCGTTTAAAAATATTTGAGGCAAAATTGGAAAAGAACAAAAACAATAGTTGCTTGAGTCTTGCCTCACTTAAAATGCTGAAATATTTTTTTATATTTATATATAAATATAAATATAAAAAACATTTTAACGTTAAAAATGTGTGAACTTTGCATATTATTATTGTTTTATGCTACACTAAAACAAAAATATCAATTCAAAAATCATCTGGTAAATGTGATGAAGATTATTATATTATATTATGTTCGGAGATTTTTCAACAAGACCAGTATCAAGAAAAAAATATAGAAAAACCACCGGTTCGGAAACTAGCCCGGCAAGATAAACCAGCGTAAGAAACTCGAGCAAGGCTACAAAAACCATGGAACAAAACTTTTACATTTTTTGGTATTTTAAAGAACAATATTTTCCTGTGAAACTTACATGTTTGAGTATGTGCTCATCCTGAATTTCGTATGTGCATCCGAAATTCAGAATTTATATTTACTAAAAGGAATGTCGAAATTTTATTTGCCTAGCATACGGATACAGCTGCAGGCTTACTCCCGACACAATAAAATCGTTAGTCGAGAATCGAATCCGTTCGATCTCAACGGCTTTTTGTGTTTTATTTGGTGAATTACTTTGAAACTAATCAGGATAAAGAAAATTGTTACATCGTAACTTTTTGTACTCCCGACCATATCAATCGACTGAGAATCAAAATAAACAAATGTCAATTTATTCGGGAGTATGCGGCACCGTCGAATCGGAATCAAAATCGATTCAGTTTGGAGAGTAAGGCCCCATACAACGAAAATATTATGTTTAGTACATTACACTATACATAAAACGAACTACCATAGGTAGTTCGTTTTTTAACCCATCGAGGCAAAAAACGCAGTGTTTGTTGCCTTATTTTTACGGACCTTTATGAAAAAAAAAGATTACAAACAAATCTTCTATGTCATATTATTAGGTCGAAAGAAATGGCGATAGTTTTGAAGATAGAATTACAAGTATCAATATATCAATAGTTTAGTAAAAGGTTTTTTGCCATTAAAATAAAATCTTACAAATTTATTCTAAAGTCTCGCGATATAAATAAATGTGTTATCAATACATAAGGGTCCTTAAACGCTGAAGACGGTTCATACGACACTCAAATATTCATTCGTCCCTAGTCAAGTGGATTCTTATTTATTTTATTTTCTCGTAACACTTTTTTTTTTTTGGTTTCTATGTCGGACTTGTATACATAATGTTTATAATATTCTGAAGAAATAAGTACCTATATGTAACACAGACTGAGCGCTAACTAAAGCTGGATTATAATTCCCGCGACTATCCCTGAGCTTTTAGTGGGTATAATGAAATATGGCTGTGTTTAATTCACCACATACCCGACATAATCGAGAATCGAATCAGTTCGAATTGAACGGCTTTTTGGTATTTTATTTGGTAGATTGCTTTCAAACTAACCAGGATAAAGAAAATCGTTAGATCTTAAATTTTTGTACTCCCGACTATATCAAATGACTGAGAAAAAAAATAAACAAATGTCAATTTATTGGGAAGGACGCAGCACGATGGAATCTGAATCAAAATCGAATCAGTTTGGAGAGTAAGGCCCCTGTCTGTAATGCTCAAAGTCGAATCTATAAAGTAGGTATTGCTTTTTTTCCTCAATGTCTTTGTTATGCAAAAGAGCCTACGTTTTGACCACGATCCTATTGACTTTCGGGAACCATTGTTTTTTGTTTATTGTCTGGAATAGCTACGCTAAAGCTATATGCGCTGAGAGTCATTAGCAATGTAGTTTCAATATGATTATGTAAATACGGTATTGATTTGTCATTAGTACTACTCAATTTGCTTTTCATGAAATAATGTAAATGTAAATTGTAATAATGCAGATTATGTGTAAGAATCGAGACGCCTTCAATAGACATCTAATATTCTACTTAGTTCGCTAACGTACAAAAGAACTTAATTGGAATTTAATTTAATTCAACACTGAAAGAATTTTCCATATAGAAATAGGTTTTTTAACTCCTTTTCTCCAGCGATTCAACTTTTCGATAATGAGCTGATATTTGGTAAGGATTTAAGCATGCATGGATTACCTGGATGTTAATCCAGTGATATATCAATGTTGGTGCTATATCGTCACAGAGTCACGTCCGGGGGAGCACCTCTTATAAGTATTTTGAACATTGAGTTCGGCGCTAAAGCTCATGAACTCCCAACCTAGTAGTCAGGGTTCCCCCATACATTGTTTTCACTTGATTAGTATCAAGCAAATTTTTCGTGAGTTACCTACATTTTGATGAGTCGCCCAAGAATTTCTTGGACGGAACTCTTGTTTGTGGTAGTCTTAATTTTGGATAGTCCATTTATAGAGGAAGGCTTTAGGCTATATAACATTACGCTGCGACTAATAGGAGCGAAGCGTTAGTGAGAAATGTTGCAAAAACGGGGAAAATTATTATTCACATTTAGGGACTTTCGTTGCGTGCGCTGCATATACGGTTTAAGTTACTCAAAAACCACGCGAACGAAGTCGCGAGCACAGCTAGTTATATATATTTCTTTACAACCTATAAATCAGGATCCATTGCATCTATAATGGACCTTATGTTTCATATCGGACATAGTGTATTAATGTAGTGTGTTTAAAACTAGTGCGGAACATCTGACCTAAAAAATCTGGCCAACTCATGAATTGATATTGTCATTTCAATTTTACAATTCGTCACGACACTAGCTCCAAATTGGTTTGTGATTGAGTGTAGATTTTATGGAAGTATTACAATCCTATGTAATCGGTATTGTTTTCATCGGTAGCACGTAACTTGACAGCAGTAGAATCGAGTTGGTCTTGGATTGAAATTAAAATTATTTTCGAGAAAAATCCCCCTGACCAAACGTACGCGTACCTGTACCCCTGGCTACTCTGGCTAGGGGCAATCTTTATACACGGACCAACTTGTTTCATCTTAAGGGCACGCACACAAAACCGCGATGCGATGCGATATTATGCCGCATCTCTTATTTTGTAGTGTAAAAATAAGAGACGCAGCATCATATCGCATCACATTACGGTTTTGTGTGCGAGCCCTAAGTTTCAATATTTTCCATCATACGTGGTGTATTTTACCCGATTTCCTACATGCAAAGGAAGTCGTCTGGTTTTATTGAAACCAGGCCAGCTACGCAGGAGTTATTTTATAGTGCCCAAGTGTGTGCGAAATACAAATAATCATTCTTTCACTCTCGTAGGCCAGTGGGACGGATATTAGATTACCGACACTACTGGCGGGAGATCTAGCGCAGGCCCGAATTTTTACATGCCCATCCGACGTATGGATTATCTTTCTTGTCAGACAATCAGGTGATCAGCATGCATTGTCCTAACCAAACTTGAAATCAACATTTTTTGTTGTTCCAACGTGGGAATCGAACCCACGACCTCCGAGTCGAGAGCTAGGCTCTAAACTACTTAGACCACGGAGGCGTTAAGGCATTTTGGTAATTTATCATTCAACATCATCGTCTGTCAATTGCCGTGCACTGCTTATCTATCAAATATTAAGGGCGTGTTTCACCCAGCGATGTTAAAGTTAATCCTTCGTTAAGTTTCATGTTGTTCCTCTCGTATTCCCTGTCAATGAATGAGAAGGCATGGTATTTTAACAATCCGTTAACATTAACATGCGTTGGTGAAATCGGGACTTAAATTTATACACAAAACAATTTGATTTCAGATATCATTAGCGTCGAACTTACAATATATCATCGTTAGGTATATAAATGCTGTTTCAGAGGACGATCAACCCGTACTGTAGCGGCTTAACAGACCCTGTTCGACGGTCGAGCAACCCTACCCCGACAGTGACAAATAAGGGTTAAACTGATAGGTAACATGAGATAAATATCGCACCGGGGGTTATTCACAATCCCCCCTCGACTTGGAACCGAATATTTACCGTGCGGTTATTGGTCAACACTTGGCGCGGCGAACGTTTATTGGCTGTTGCGCCGGAAAATTCGAATCCGACACGAACTATGCATTGTGAATCAGGCTCTGGCTAATACAGAAGAAACTGCACACAGTATAGAGACTGGAAAGACAGTTTTACACAGTTTTACTTTAGACAAAAATAAAATATAAAAAAAGAATTTAGTTTTTTTCTATACAATATATTATTATATATTATATCATCTATATTTTGTTTGTTTATCATTTAAGTATGTATGTATATCATATTTATAATTTTGCACGTTCTATCTGCTAACCTTTATACCATAATATATCTCCGTAGAGCTGCCGGAAGAAATTTATTTTTAGAAATAAGCAGTACATTTGTGTCGTCATTCTTTGTAAATTGGACTATTGTAAATGATTTTGTGCAATCAATTGTAAAATAAATAAATAAACCCTTAATTATACTATACTAGAAACTATTGCTTTGGAGTTCTCTCTAAAATCTAGACGGATGGTTAAAAGTAGCGTTCCGATATCCACGTTTCTGTTAGTTAAAGTTAGACAAATAAACAACAAAGACCATTTTTATTTTACGTATATTTTGAACAATAAAATCTTACATTCCAAATCACTTTTTTCCGTAATTGTTAAGTGCAGTTATGTCGACAGCATGGTTTAAGATGTTATTGGCAACACCGACACCTTTTTCTTCCGTTATTTCAGTCGGCGCGTACACGACAGCGTTAGACATCTTGAATACAGACACAAGTAAAACTATCAGAATGCTAACCTGCAAAAAAGGTAATTTTCACTGTAAAAATTAAACGGTTCAGGCGGTAGAACGAGCCAAACAATTATGTATAGATTATGACGTAAGTATATTACGTCATATATATGTCGCAGTCATCTGATTAAATCAGCAGTTTAATTGAACGACTAGCGCGTTTATGAAATGACGACATTTAATTGAAAGACTAAAGGTCAACACTTCAAGTTGTATAATGATCGACGACCTCCGTAGCGCAGTGGTTCAGTGCGTTGGTGCTCGATCGAGAGGTTGCGGGTTCGAATCCCGCCGAAGGAACAAAAAGTTGTCAATGTTCCCGGGTCATGGATGTGTATTAAATTTGTGTATTAATATAATAAAAATCTTAAATATGTGTATAGTATAAAAAGTATTAAATATATATTTCCGTTGTTTGGTACCTGTAACACAAGTTCTTCGGATACTTAGCACAGGGCCAGATTGACGTGGTGTGAAGCGTCTATAGATATTATTATTATTATTATTATTATTATTATTATTATAATGTAACGTTCAATGTCTTGACTGAACGTCTGTTGACATAGTCATTGAATGGGATATAGCATACTTTGTAATGTTTGGTAGGGGTAGGTTTGACCATAGCTTCGCAACTTAGGTCCTCAAAAAATTTATGAAATGAGAATGAAAATGAAAATGAAAATTTCAACTTTGCGAGCTGTTTGCCGCCATATTTGTTTTGGTAACTACTAGCGCCACTGCGGGAAAAAATGAACTAAATTTCAATCACCTGACTGATTTTACGTTCGCCCTGTTTAAAGGGCTTTGTTACAGTCCGCTAACTAGTTGGACGTTATGTGGACGCTTGTTCAATGAACGTTCGGCCTAGTCAATCAATTAAATGTCGTTATTCAAAAAACACGCTAGACATTAAATAAAATAGCCGATTCAACCAGATGACTGCGACATATACATAGACTGCCTAAATTTTAACTCTCTCTTTTTACTTCCAAAAAAGAAGGAAGTCTTCACTTCCCATTCAGTATGTTTTTATGTATGTCTAAGCTATCTCTAATCTCTATAATTCGATATTCTATACAATATACCTAGGTATCGAATGCGCTAACGCCAGGTAATGCATGAAATATTATTTATTTTATACTTTACTTTTGTATTCTATGACATACAAATTTCGCTGATATGTAATGAGATGTGGACAAGGGGAAAGGCTCTGCCGTCTGAACCGCTTTAGTATTCGGTCGATAGTCTGATTTGTGTTATATGGGGACATCGGAATAATAATATAAAAGTGTCACATTATATTTAAATAAAAAAAATTAACGAGGACTCTGCGTGTTGGCTTCGGGCCCACGCATGCCTTGCAAAGGTCTGGGACTTTACTGCCCGTGAACAATTAACATAATAATTATAATATCTACGGACGTTTTACACCACGTGGAATGGGAGTAAAATAATATTATTTCTTATCAAATAACAGACATTGAATTATCCCTATTTATATATTATAACTGAAAACGCGAGTTTATATCTATTATTTATACTATTATTATTATGATAAAAAAACAGAATTATATTAAACTAAGTATAATTTTGTTATTTTATCATAACGATTTTAATAAAATAAGTTTTAAGGTGTTTTCATAGTTAATTGGACTAAGAAATGTTAATGACGGTAAAGTCAAAAAGAAAGTTAATTATTTTAGCAGTCTATGTAATAATATTATCCTCTCTCTCCTTCCTATCTTCTCGATCGATTTAACTTTTCTCGACCCCTTAATACTCCTTGTGGGCCTAATGTCAGAACTACTCTTTCCATCCCATCCCATCGCTCCAACTTTTACTCCTACTCCTTCACCGTTCATGCAGTCAGATTGTGGAACTCGCTTCCTCATACCATTCGCGACAGTCCGACCATTACTGTATTTAAAATTAAAATTTCAAGTCTCAGTCCATATTATAAAATATTATAAATACATATTATTTATACATGCACTATTTATTTATATTAAGTACTAGCTGACCCGTGCCCACTTCGTTGAGTATGGAAACCGTTTAAACCTTCCTGGGTCTTCCACGAATATTTCAAGACCAAAAATAGCCGAATCAGTTCAGCTGATCTGGAGTTTTAGCGAGACTAACTAACAGCAATTGATTTTATATAGCCTATGTTACTCAGTAACAATGTAGCTTTCTAATGAAAAAATAATTATTAAAATCGGTCCAGTACTTACTTTTTGAGTTTAGGCGTTACATACAAAATTACAAATCTTTCATCTTTATAATATTAGTGTAGATTATAGTATTTATGTAGTTAATCAAGTATTATATTGAATTATAATTATTGTAATAGTAAATAAGTATATATTATTGTACTTTATTATATATTATATTTGTGCGAATAGAGTAAATGTAATATTATATTAATAGTGCACGTCTTAACTACCGTGTTTTATGCCATCTCCCTCCGTAGGACTGCTGGAAGAAATTTCTTGTTAGAAATAAGCAGTACCATATATAATAAGCATACCAGTCTTTCTTTGTAAAATGTGTTGTTGTGAATTTCCTTGTGTGCAATAAATGTTAAATAAATAAAAAATAAATATGATGTTTGTTCCACCTTAGCTCCCAAACTGCTGATCCGATTTTAATGAAAGAGGTGCCAATAGATTTGTAATAATGCATAGATAACATAGGCTATAATATTAGGTAATAATTTCGACTTTTGGTTATTTAAATCAAAAAATATGTAAACTTACCAAAAACAAACGCATATTGACCAGTTTAAGTTTTGTTCTGCTTATTTCACACAACTGAATAATTGCAAACGTGTCAGTAATATATAAATAAATGTAACGTCATTAAAATGCATTAACTTCATGACATCTTCACGAATTAAATGTTATTTACCCTTCACGATCTCTTTTATTGCCACTTAAAACTGAATCGTGATTTGAATGTAGTAGAGTATAATATTACGAAATAAAAAAAATAGCTCGTATATAATATTACGTCTTTTTTAATCATTTATTTTATTTAGGCCATACATCATAAAGATTAAGCCGGCCTAATATTACATTTTATCCGTGAACATTTGTGTAAAATTGTAGTATTGCATTTTTAACATTCTCGCTCTATGTCTGACTGTCCCTGCCCGCCTGTGAAAGTAGCAATGCCGAAATGAGTACTTTTGTGTACGCATGCTAATAAAGGACCATCGGAGTCTATGTCAGACATAATATACCTACAAACAATCGGTCTATTATCCATTTTTCTGATTGGAGCGGTAAATCCGTATGGTTACTAACAAGCCGAATGAAATTACACGTGTATTTGACCATACAGGCTGGAATTAAGATATTTGTTGCAATAATTCAAATTAGATTTTCTCGAAAATCGTATGATTGCAACTACTTTTCATATGAAACAACTCAAGAATTCCCCCAGTAATTTTATCACTCATTTCTGTTACTCGTTGTACTTATACAACGAGTGCGCACTATTCATCGGCCTACTCCTGCGGCAACTTGTTCGATTGTACAATGTTAAGCTAACATCAGAATTTAAATAATAATTAAAAGTACAAACGAAACTCTTTTAATTATTACATCCCATCATCCATTATTTTAAACTGTAGACAGTTCGTAAGTGGATATATATTTTTCACCTCACAGTCATGAACATCATCATCATTTCAAGTCCACTATTAGACATAACCCCCCCTCCCCCAAGTATATATTCCCTCCCACGTTATATTAAATGTGGGGACGCATTTCCATTTTGCATCTTTCTTTAAATGTACCTACAATGAAAGTAAAAATTCAGCTGTCTAGCTTAGCTAAACAGACAGTGACCCTTTATTAATAGACCCGTAGAATGTTTATATAAAAAAAATATTAGACCCTATTACAATTACTCCACTGTCTTTGTTGTTGTTTTCACAGATGATGTATTTCTGTTGCCGCTAAACAAAAAACAAAATAAAATTAATAGTTGAGGGGCCCCCATACGATAAACGCAATTTTTGTTTCGTACCTAACCCTTCACGCGAGTCCAATTCGCACTTGGGTTTGGGTTTTTAAGTTTCATGTCCAAAGAGGGTGCGAAACCCTAAACATGGCAACGAATACGAAACGATAAAGGAACATTCTCGTCAAATGTTTTGCTCGGACAATGTAGGACGCGGATATGAGAATCTTTGTGTGTTCTGTTCGTCGTTTCTAAACTTCGACTGTATTGCGACTGAATCTGGAAATTTCTAAATAGAAAAAGCAGTATACTCCATTCAATGGATGGCTAATAATGCTACCAATTTAAATGTACACTTACTTCTTTTATATATGACTAGCTGTCCCCGTGACTTCGTTTGCGTGGTTTTTGTGCGACTTAAACCGGTTATGCAGCGCACGCAACGAAAGTCTCCCCGTTTTTGCAACATTTCTCACTGAAGCTTTGCTCCTATTAGTCGCAGCGTAATGTTATATAGCCTAAAGCCTTCCTCTATAAATTGACTATCCAACCAAAAAATATTTTTTCAAATCGGACCAGTAGTTCTTGAGATTAGCGCGTTTAAACAAACAAACAAACAAACAAAGAAACAAACAAACTCTTCCGCTTTATAATATTAAGTATAGATAAGGCTTACCCCCGGTTTCTGAAACCCTATTTCAATGTTCAACTAACATGGCATTCAAATCAACAACCCATTGGTGGAACATTATCAGACAGAAAGGAAAGGAAGATATTTCATAATTACCTCACGCTCGCACTTGCAAGGCTGGAGCACGATTCTCGGGCAGTGGAAAAAAGCTCGAATATTAGTATATCCCGCTCGCACGCGCGGTAAATCTCATTTGCATGAGCGGGACAGACCGATAGTAAAAACTGAGTTCGAGCCCTGAGAATTAGGGCCCTGGTTAAAATTCCACAGATAAGGTTAATTCACCAAACACACCGATAAGTTGACATACGACTTGAATCAACTTTATAATAACAATGTAGTAAATTATACAAATATGATTAACATATCGCTAATTACAAGCCACCACATATAGGTTGCATAAAATATAGTATAGTGCATCATGGACTTTAGAAACGTGTAGATATACGAAAACGATGACTTAAGTTCATATATGTATGTAAATAGAACATATTTAAACTAACAGTAGGATTCACTATAACGTAAGTAAGATTAGACCCAGTATATAATGATACTATAATTTGTTTAATAATATATCAAAATAAATAATATCTTATCCTTTATTTTAAAAAAAGTTAACTAAACCTAAACTTAAACTCGTTTTGTGTTTATTAGTTTACAGAATCCTCCTAAGACATGTCCTCCTGACGTGCTTTTAGTAAAAAGAAATAAGTAGTGGGTAAATTGCCCGCCGCCTGGTGTCTGTTACATAATGCTATGTCATTATGTATTATGATTAAAACACAATAAGATGTCAAGATGACGTCTGACATTGAAGCCTAAGATAGATTTAATATTAGTCCTCTAGGGAGGCCCCTAGAGTTAAGATCTGTATAGGTACCTAGTTATGTATAAGATACTGTATATTAAATTAGTTACGTATGAATAAAGCCAAATACGATTAACTAGAAGTGTATTATTGTTGGACGTGTAATTGGAACCTAATAACAATAACACATATGCTGTGGCACTAAACATGGTGTCAGAAGAAGAAAAAGAAAATATTAACCAAAGAGAGGGTACGTCGAGAACGGCGAAAAAAGAAATTTCGAGACCGGCTGGGTGTGGTTCAACAACAATGACGACAATGGCTGCAAACGGAGTACAAAAGCTGGAAATTTCGACGGAAATCATCAACAATAATGCTGAAAACTTCAGAAAATGGACTCAGTCGTTCGATATAAATATTTGCTGGCGTCGGGAATGGAGAAAACTGAAGACAAAAGGAAGATTGCTATTATGCTACACTCTATGGGTGAAAAAGGTCTAAACATATTCAACTCCTTCAATTTGGACCTAAGCAGTTCTACATTCAAACAAGTTAAGGAAAAATTTGTTGAATACTTTGAACCAAAGAAGAATTTGACAGTTGCAAGACACAGGTTCTTCACATTAAAACAACGTGTGAACGAATCGTTGGACAATTTTCTGATGGAACTAGAAAATGCAAGTCATTCATGTGAGTTTGGTACGCTTCGTGAGTCCCTGGTGAAAGATATTCTCATCGCTAACATGGCCACAAATTTCTCACAAATTCGACAAAAGCTGCTACAAGAACAAGATCTCTCCCTGGAAAGAGCCAAGCTGCTATGTAGAACACTCACTATGGCACAGAAGAGTGAAGATTCAATCAATGGGGGTGAAAGAAGAGAAGATGCCACCGTATACAAGATACACAGAAACCGTCGGAACAGCTCTACGTCATCATCGTCTTCATCGCACCAGCATATAAGAAAAACCAGATCTCCAGTGCCGCATTATCAACGAAGAAGATCAGCCACACCCGGGTCCAGAACAACGTGCGGGAGATGCAACACAACACATGCTCATCGCAACTGCCCAGCATGAAAGCATAAATGCAGGTCATGTTTTAAATATGGACACTTTACTAATTTATGTTATAAGAAAAATAATGTCAGGAATGTTGTTTCTGAAGTAGACAACTCAAATCTCGATGATGAAGTAACAAAAAAAAGTGCTGAGAGATTTACTGTAGGGACATTGTTCAACATTGAATCACAAAGTAATAGTAATAGCACAATTTTAAGTAAAAATGATAATTCTTGGCATTATTTTCTTAATATAAACAATAAAAGAGTAGATTGCATAATTGATACTGGAGCAGATATAAATATGATGTCTTTAGACACATGCAAAAGCTCAAAGTTGTATATTAAAAATAAAGACAAACAACAGTGTAAAAATTATAATATTTTTGCTTACAATGGTCATAAAATTCCCATAGTGGCAGTATCTAATGTATCCTGTTTATTAGATAATAAAGTAGAGCCTGAAACAATTACTTTTGTAATAACAAGTTTGAATTGTCCAACTGTAATTGGCTTACCAACTTGTATAAAGTTAAACTTAATAACAAAAAACTTCTCTGTAAGTTGTCAAAATGACAATAAAATTGTGAAAAATATACATAACCTATATGAAAAAACATGTGACAATATTGTAATCAAATATAATGATGTTTTTCAGGGTCTAGGATGCCTTCCATATGAACACAGTATTGTATTAAAGAAGGATGCCACACCAAGAGTAGATCCCCCGAGGAAAGTACCGTTTGCTCTCATCGAGCCGTTAAGGAAAGAATTAGAAGTCATGGAACAACTGGGAATTATACAAAAGGTTAACAAACCCACATTATGGGTAAGTAGTTTAGTCATTACCATGAAAAAGGCAGGAGGATTAAGGGTATGTTTAGATCCTAGATATTTAAATAAAAATCTATTGAGAAGTCATTATCCTATTAAAAATATTGATGAAGTCAGGTCAAAATTATCTAAAGCTACATATTTTTCCCACTTGGATGCGTTCTCTGGTTTTTATAATATAAAATTAACAAAGGAAAGTAGTGATTTGTGCACATTTCAGACCCCATTTGGTCGCTATAAATTCCTACGGTTGCCCTTCGGGATTAATACTGCGACAGAAATATTTTATAAAACTATGATTGATTTATTTGGGGACATTGAAGGCATAATTATTTGGTGTGATGACATATTAATTTATGGGGAGACAATTGAGATACATAATAAGAGATTAGAATTATTTTTAGAACGGGCTAGGCAGGTAAATCTGAAATTAAACAAGCTCAAGTGTAAGTTTCTTTTAGAAGAAATAACATATTTGGGTTATATTTTTAGCAAAGATGGTGTTAAAATTGATCCAGATAAAATTAAAGCTGTAAAAAATATGTCTACACCTAAAAATGTTAAGGATTTACAAAGATTTTTAGGCATGTTAAATTTTTTAGCCCCTTTCATTGAAAACTTAGCAGACAAAACTATTGTCTTAAGAAACTTGTTAAAAAAGGATATACCATTCCTATGGGATAATAATTATCAAAAGTGTTTTGAATCACTAAAAGATATTATTACTAAAGCACCTGTATTAATTAACTATAATTGCAATTTACCTTTAATTTTGTCAGTAGATTCATCCAAGAATGCAGTGGGCGCTGTTATCATGCAAAATAAGCGACCAATTGCATATAGCTCAAAAACATTGACAAGCTCTCAACAAAACTACGCTCAGATTGAAAAGGAATTGTTTGCTATACAGTTTGGTTGTAATAAATTTCATCAATATATTTATGGAGGTCCTGTTACCGTTCATACAGATCACAAACCTTTAATTTATCTCTTTAAAAAACCTCTTCATGAAGTGCCAGCTAGATTACAGAGAATGATGCTTGCGTTGCAAGGATATGACTTAGAAGTAATTTATATACCTGGTAAACATATGTATATAGCAGACACGTTATCAAGAGCTTCACTCAATGAAACATATGTACCGCGGTATGAACAAGATTTACAATATCATGTCAATTCAATTTTTTCTAATATTTCAGTATCAAAGTCATATTTAGAGTCAATTTTAAAGGAAAGTAAACAAGATGAATCATTAAATTTGCTTAAATCTTATATAAAAAATGGTTGGCCAACAAGCAAAAACAAAATTAACTGTTTGGTAAAACCATATTGGAATATTCAAGGTGAAATACATATAATGAATGATTTACTCTTTAAGGGCAATAGGCTCATAGTCCCAAAGGCTTTACAAAAGCAAATATTAGATAAAATTCACTGTGGTCATTTAGGTATAAATAAAACACTTAACATTGCTAGGGAAACAGTTTATTGGCCCAATATAAATGCAGACATTAAAAATTTAATTGAACAGTGTCTGGTATGTGCTAAATTTAAACCTAACACAAATAAGGAACCTTTGAAGTGTTATGATATTACACAACTCCCTTGGGAACGAGTAGGGGTTGATTTATTTTATTTTGATGGGGAGAATTACCTTGTCTGTGTAGATTACTATTCTAAATATTTTGAGCTAGCTTCTTTACATAAGAATTACAATGTTGATAACGTAGTGAAAAACTTGAAATCATTCTTCGCTCGCCATGGAATTCCACGATCATTAGTGTCGGATAATGGTCCACCTTTTAACTCATGTAAGTTCAAATCCTTTCTGGTTGACTGGGATGTGGAGCATATCACATCGAGTCCTTATTTTGCTCGATCAAATGGCCAGGTTGAGGCTGCGGTCAAGGTATCCAAAAGCATACTACGTAAGTGTGCTCAAGATAATTCTGATGTATATTTAGCATTGCTACACTACCGTAACACAGCTAAAAATGATTTTCCCAGCCCAGCATCATTATTAATGTCTAGGAGTTTACGTATGAATATGCCTGTCCTGTGTAAGAAATTAAAACCGAATTTAGTAAAATTTTCTGTTTACAAAAAATGTCATGACAACAATAAAAACAAAATGACATTTTACTTTGACAGATGTGCAAGGCAAAGAAATGAAGTCTTTAAGCCTGGAGATGACATTTATTTTAAAAAGAATCCCAAAGATTTTTGGACTCCTGGTGTAATACATAGAAATCTAGATTGTGGTAGGTCTCATTATATTACCGATATGAATGGTGTTATATATAGGAGAAATAGAGCGCATATTAGACATAGGAAAAATAATTTAAAAAAGATAAATCCTCCTTCCTCTTTTGCGGGTGACAGTAAAGATGAATTTAAAAAAATTGATCCTTCTTATATTGGTCATGATACGTGCAATATACTTCCCATAAATCCTAGTTGTTTCACGAGTGAAAATTCTCAGGATATTAGTAGGCATAATGATAACTGTGTTCCTGTGGAAAGGCAAATAGGTACAGATTATGTTACCAGATCTGGTAGAACTGTAAAACAACCTAAATTGTACATACATGAGAAATTTAATTAGTAAGTTATATTTTGTAATCATGTATATTATAAGCATTGATATATTGTATGCGTTTCTCGAAAAAGGGAGATGTTACATAATGCTATGTCATTATGTATTATGATTAAAAAAACAATAAGATGTGAAGATGACGTCTGACATTGAAGCCTAAGATAGATTTAATATTAGTCCTCTAGGGAGGCCCCTAGAGTTAAGATCTGTATAGGTACCTAGTTATGTATAAGATACTGTATGTATATTAAATTAGTTACGTATGAATAAAGCCAAATACGATTAACTAGAAGTGTATTATTGTTGGACGTGTAATTGGAACCTAATAACAATAACACATATGCTGTGGCACTAAACAGTGTCTTACATACATCTAGTCCCGTCTCTGGGGGATGCGTAATCCATTTCTCTTGCGACAACAGATCAAAAAAATAATTATAAAAAAAAATCTACTTAGCGTGTAACATTCCTATCACACTTAACAAACGACCTTGAAGACCTTAACCAATTTCCACCAAATATAGCTAAAATACTCTCGACTGATATATGTAGTGCCTTTCAAACAAAAAAAACGTATTAAAATCGGATCATCCGCTTGGTAGCTACGATGCCACAGACAGACACATACACATTTACAAAGACACGTCAAACTTATAACACCCCGTCGTTTTTGCGTCGGTTAAAGAGGTCATTCATAAGTCTGGTAACAAATGGGTACTTTAGACCTCAAAAAGGTAGGAGCTAAGGTATGAGGCATTCGTTGATCCTTTGCTCAATATAAAAACTCAAAAATATGTACGAAATCTTCTACATTTTATAGGATTATTATGTGTGCTATCTATTTTATTTATCTGACCTTTTTCGCTTCAGCCGTAAGCTATTAGTATTGCTAAGCCTGGACGACAGATATTTGGCTTAAAGACTTGGCAATATTTTCACTGTTTATTTCGACTCTATCCTTGTATATTTAGTTAAAGAAAACTTCATTCGTCGGGGGTTAAAATTTAATGTAGTACGAGTCTGTAGTTTGTTTTTATTGAATTATAGTTTTTATATAATTTACTATAATTTTATTATGTATATATTATATTGTACTACATAATATATATATATTATTTATATTAATGTATTGAATTTAGAATTATATGTCCGATATCTTGTTTGGAATGCATCTACTGTCATCTCCAAATCACCTAAAGGCCAACCTCAAGGTATTTTCTACCAGTCAACTGGTAGAAAAAACCTTGAGGGAATATGTCCGCCTATGCACAAAATGTGCATGACGTTTATATAAATAAATTAATTCATTAATGAAGAATTTTTGAGCCTGTTCTAAATTCTTCACGACCCAGGAACATTTGAAAAACTTTTTGTTCCCTCGGCGGGATTCGGACCCGCGACCTGTCGTTCGAGCACCAACGTGCTCAACCACTGTGCTACGGAGGTCGTCAATTTGTCGTGAGTCGTTATATTAATATGTCGTCAACCATTGCCGATATCGCATCGGATCCTATAACCGCTCTGAGCGAAGGAAACGCCATTAGAAGAATCGGTATACTCCTTTGTGCTGCATCGTGACAAACGGTGCGATTACGTCAAGGAAATGGACGCCGAGTCCAACGGAATTTTATGCTGACTCCATATTGTTATTCAATGTAGACAGAACAAACTAGTTTAGCTCCAATAAAACTAGCAAATTGTAAAGGAAATAGACGCAAACCATTCCCAGATTCGGTTCCAACTCAAATTCGATGGTGATATATCACCGATTCAAAGCTAAGGAGATCAGCATGCAAACAACATTGCATTAATCAGATTTCAAACGTGTTTCACGTTTTGCTAATATTGAATTCTCGGAACATAGTTTTAGCATTTGTATTTATGGAGTTACCGCCTTTTGGTTTATTTTGTTAAAATCTCGTTTGAATTACTACGAGTAGTTACTGTCTTACTTGCACCAAATTGGACTTTTAGTCCGATACAAAGACATAGAAGACTTGCACTATTTTAACACACACACCTTGAGGAAATTATTAAGTTTATTTCACATTCTCTCGTATTAGGTAGGTATAGACAATTATTTTTCTAGTAGCCTATGCTGACCACTGCTGGGCAAACCCCTCCAAAGAAAAATATATAAAATAAAATCTTGACAATGCGCCCAGAGGCCGAGCGAGTCGGTAAGCGGTGGTCGGTAAGCATCTCATCGCGCGCTGTACGTGCTGATATTTCATACCACCTGTCCTAAATACTACAGTGCTTAAAGATCTGCTTAAGCATTACCTTCACTGATTATAAAAGTATGTATGTGACAATTGAAGACATGAAACGATGAAGGTGATAATGTCGCAACAAGAATATAACTAACAAATTGAGTTTAAACCGTCAGTTGACGTCACGGTTTAAGTGCTACATATCACCTTCATCCAATCATGTCTTCGATTAATAGTTTTGGTGTTGTCAAATCAATTCGAAAATTATTTATGAGCGACGGTTATATGGCAGAGGTACAGTTTATAATGATTAAGTCGCGAGTTCACTCTTTTAAAAATAATTGAGTGGTTAAATATCTGGTTTGAAGGAACATAAGGTCCTTCGAGCCAGATAGATTACTTCAGTGGAAAAATACTGTATAAATCATCCAATAACTAATGAAATGGACTTAGTTTGTAGGTATAGATATAACATGGACAATATCTAATATAATGACGTATAAGCATGGGCAATGCTTCGAGTGCCCTCATTGTTCTCGCCGCTGGCGCGGGCAGTTCCGGCGGCAGATGATATGGGTCAACATAATTATGGCCTGTGAGAGTCAGTCCGACGCCACTGGCCCAGATGTTTTGGCCTCGTAATAGTAATGCCTTCCACACGATCGGGGAGCGTGACAAAACCGGGCCAGCTAGAGGAGGAGTTTTTAAAGTTCCCGAGTATGTACACAATACACAAAAACTCTGTTTAGCTTCACTTTCTAAGCCCAGTGGGACGGATAACTGACAAGACTGGCGGAATATGAGGTGCAGACTGACTTTTTACTTGCCCATTTAACGCATGGATATTTTTTTAAACAGAGTATCATGTGATCAGCCTTATTGTCCTAACCAAATTTGAAAACAAATTAATTTTGGTCCAACGCTAGAATCGAACGCACGACCTCCGAAATCGAGGGATAAGCTCTACGTAACTGGACCACGGAACCTTTTACTTCTACTAAGATAAAAATAATCGCCATAAACAGATCTATAGAGATTATTTTACTACATACAACAAACTAATCAGGAAGTGAAAAATGCCGTATGATTCTGCTTTTCTTTAGATACTTTTCTTCAAAGATTTATTGACTCAAGTCTATTTGTTAAACGAATATGAATTATCGATTTATTGAATAGATGTTGCCCGCGACTTGGTGAGGGACAAAGGAAAATCCCGAAGTACCTTACGTTTTGCCGCTAAAAGTAGTAAGTACAATAATCCAAGGTACCTCGTCAATCATTAACTCACACTAAGAATTTTATTACACCTAGGTAATATAACGTACATGTAGATTTGTGGAGCTATCAAAACATTACCTTTTTAAAAGCTTTTATAAGCTTGAGTTGTATGTGTGTATTTATCGGAACGGAACGGAATCTTTCAGCATAATTTTCATAAATTTACAGAAGTCTGATTAAATTTAAACGTATCAAGGACAATGCAATTAAGCGTGTTTTTTTTAACTGTTATGTGTTTATTCCACTCTAAATACTACCATTGTTATTTTATAGTAGAGTTTGTAAAATCGTTTCACTGGAAAAGTGGAAAAGTTCACTGGAAAAGCTCGTCACATATGCCTTGCTTAGAGCAAAAATTTAATATGACTGAAAACCCGCGGGTGCGAGACTATTTGTACAATGAAACATACCTATATTGAAATGCGAATAGCTCTATATGAAATTGATTTGCTCCATATATGAACAAAAATATATAGATTTTATTATTTTGATAGCTAAGTTGTCATCGCTAATTACGATGTCGAAGTTACTTGGCGATGCTTACGTCAAATCCAACACATTTAATAATAATAATAAAATATTTATTTGACTCGTTAACAACATTACACTACATATTATACAAAGAATTTTAGCATAAAATGTGAGAAACTATACAATAAACAAACACAGAAAAACAGCAAATTAAAGAAAAAAATAATTGTCTGTTTTCGTTTTCTTAAGTTGCGATGGGTCCTTGGTTAAAGGCTCCGCACACTGCACTGCATATTTTCTACACAAACCGCGGTACTTTACAATCTTTAAGAGCGTTTTTACATTAGCCGACCTGATATTTTGATTTTGGAGGACTTACGGATTTACTATAGAAATAATAATAAAAACAGTTATTCGACATATTTAGACATTACTATACTCATATTCTATATTGCCATTTCTACTGGGATTTTCGTCGCTACACACCGACAAACTGCTGCGCGGTTTGGTGGGCTGCATGATTGTATTGATTTGTAAATGTATTTGAAAAAAAATGAAGACTTTTTTACTTTTACTTTTACTTTACTTTACTTTACTGTGGTAGGCTATAGTCACCAATTACTTGGCATCAGTATTATTATCTACCTTGTATTACTGCTCGGTGGTGGTCATTTTGAAGGACAATTCTAAAAGTGTCAGATTGTAACCTATTTGATAATAAAATATTTTTCATTGTCATATTTTCATTTTCTGGTAGTACCAAAATATCAGTATGTGTGAGGCCTACTAGCAAATTAATAATAAAACCGGCCAAGTGCGAGTCGAGCTCGCGCACAAAACGGCAAAATCACGCAAGTTATATGGGTCTTTAACCCACTCGCGACCTACTTTCGTAGGACCGAGAATCTGCCAGATTTTTTCTTCATACTAAATAAAAGTATTATCACTCATTAACAATAACGACAACACCTCCGTGGTCTGGTGGTCAGACCTTCGCTCTCGATCGTGGCTTCGATTCCCGCGTTGGAACAACAAAAAATGTGGTATTCAAGTTTGGTTAGGACAATGCAGGCTGATCACCTATTGTCTGACAAGAAAGATGATCCATGCGCCGGATGGGCGTGTAAAAAGTCGGTCCTGCGTCTGTTATCTAGCCAGTCGTGTCGGTTTACCGTCCCACTGGGAAAGAGTAAAAGGAAGAGAGAGTGTCATGTTGTGTGAGTGTATTGCGCACACTCTTACTAATTATAAAATAATTCCTACTTAGCTGGCTTCAATGAAATCGGCTACTGACACCGAAATCGGTGAGGGGAGCTATTATTATATTAAAGGGTTAATATTAAACCTTTATTATATTGTTGTTTTGACGTCAACAGTCGCCGTGACATACCAAATCGCGATCATTTAGCGTACCTTATGTCAAATCCCATACATTTTGTTATCGAACTTTGTAAGCGATAATTAGCGATGGCATCTTGAGTAGGCCCCCAGATATAGGTACATTCAAGATACAGTCAAACGGACCTTGGTACCTTCGTTTGGTACAGAATCCAAAACATAAATTGCCAAACTAATCAACGTAATGTCAGTACATACGAGACTGCGTCAACGACTTTTGGCAGCTCCACGGCCTTTATTTAGTGGCTCAAGGTTGGCGTACACCCAGATGTAATTACAGATGTTCGGTTTATTTGAGTGGATTTCAACAACTAGCATTTTTTTACTAATTTTGGTGGAAATTTTTATGTATGATTTTTTTTTATTCAATTTGATTTTAGGTGTTAGAGAGTACTATCTTTTAATGAAATTATCAAGAAGAATAAAAATATTCCCTTAAATAATCATGTTATTCCTGACACCGAAATTGACCTCCCACCAAAATTGTTTTTTTGACACCAAAATTGAAAATGATACCACCAAAATTGTTACACCCCACCAAAATTATATTTATGGAAAAAACCTTGTACTGCAATAAAAAAAATAAAAAAAAAATTGACTGACTGCCTTGGCCCTTGCCTGCCTGAATAACTTTACCTTAAAATTCATGTCATGTCAAGCTAGCATGCAGCTTTAAAGATGGACAGAACATGTACTAGGATAATATTATATAGGTAGTTAAATATGAATCTTAATGGCTGTACCTACTTATATATTTTAAAGACTAACCGAATATGTAGCATATTTTAACAAAATATCATCTTAATACGAGTATGATTGTATAGTTTGAAAGATGATCCCATGACTGGGCAACATATTTTATTTTAAAAAATGTACCAATTTTATCTAACATTTTATTATCCGTGATAAAAGTATACAAGAACTTGTTATACTAACCGAATTAAATAAATATATAATTTGTAATTATCATTTATTAATTATTCCCATAAGTTACAACTAATTACAGTCTTTTATTTACAGAAAAACGAACTGTTTGAACTTCTTCTCTATATTTTGTGTTATAGTTCTCACTGAAGTCAACGTGTATTAAGCATTCGTTTTCAGATAGTTCTTCTTTTTTTATTTTCTTTACAGAAGCGTAATGTTTCTTAATTCTTCCACAATGAGCCATAAAGGGCGTTATAGTTTTTAAAAACAATTTAATTACATCTTTAGGAGTGTCCACTTTGTTAACTTTTGCAATTGCATTAATATATTTTTCTTTATTGTTTTCAGTATAGCTTTTGGCTGCTTTCTCCCATACATAGTATGAAATGGTATTTGAGTTGTCAAATTCCTTGAAACTTAACATTTTACTACAACAAACCTCACATTTTATAGGAGCAGCAGGAGCAGATTCAATGGTAAAAGTAAGACTTTTGTTATGGGATCGCAAAACTCGAAGTGAACTTGAAATTGGCTGATGTGTTTGCTGTGACGTTGTTTTGGTGGGTAAATTATGTAGCTGGACAGTATTGAAGGTGAACCAGCTCTTCGTTTTTTTCTTTCAGAGTCCGCTTTGAAGTTAATATAGTTTCGTCTCTGTTTCAGTCTACGGGCTCGAGGTGGCAATTCGGACAACGGTACAATTTTGCCTTCAGCTTTCTTTCTGTGGTATCTTTCGCGTTCTTTTCTTCTCAGTTCTTCAAGCTTGAGAGGATCTTTTCCGATGTTTTCTTTTCTCTTTCTTTCTGACTCTCTCTTTTTTTGTAACTGCTCTGCTCTAGTTTATTTAGTTTTTTTCTTCGGTTTACTGTAACAGAATACCTTCTTAATTTAAAAATATCAATCTACAGGATAAAAAAATAGTATTATGCAGGGTCCTTTATAGAGTTTACTGTGAAAATATCAGCATTTTTTGTGATTTGCATGGGCAAGTCCCTTAGCATTGTGAGTTTGCTCACACAAAAGTAAAAAAGTTACTCTTTCAGCACTGTAATCTGGAATAGGTACCTATAGTTAATAGCCAAAGTAGAAAAGGGATACAATTGTAATACGACCTATACCCATATTATCTTCCTAAATATTTTTTAATACAGCATATACTAAAGAAATCATATAAATATCCAATTTTAAGAGAAAAGAACAAATGCCAATGATAATAAATGAACTTCATAGGGTACGTGCGAGCGCGCTCAATTAGTTCAAAATGCAATGCAGTTAAAAAATCAATATTATAGACAGGAAAGTACATAGTAAAATTACGAGGCAAGGGAAAAGAGGACACAAGGCGGTACATTGTGCTAAATATTTCGACCCATATTCGATTTTATAGTAATTACATTAATATTTAATTCGATTTTTCAATTGATTTTATAATTTTGGTATCATGAAGCAATGTTACGTAGGTAAATAAATATTTTTATTTGAATTTTCTAATTTTTGTGCAAGGAAGCAATTTTGGTTGGTCTAAAAATGCCACCAAAACCACCAAAATTGTCCCACCAAAATTGGAAATTGCGAAAAAAAAATTCTTAAAAAAAAACTACGTGTACTAAAATAATAACATATATACTAAACAATAAAAAAACCAAAACCCTACCATTACTCAAAATAACAATAAAATATTACTGCCACAAGTATTATTATTTAAGTACACCAAAATTGCATAAAATCGGGGGTGTTGCAATGAAACGGTTTACTTACATTTGTGGTGGGAAACTGGTACGACACAGCACAAAACCACCTCCTAAGCCGGTTAGCGCGTGTCTAACGGAAGTGCATGACGTAATTTCGATGCTTTAGGAATCACTGGTGTTTTGTAGAAATATCGTTTTGTAAATGACACCAAAATTGGAAAATTCTCGGCGACAGACCTAAATTGTGCCGGTAAAACTATACTACAGTACTTAATATAATAAAATTGATATATTTTGAATGGTCAACTATTATAAAACGACTACAAAAAAAATTAAATCTAATCCTACGTCTAGTTTTTAGTTAATCTATCTTGATATTGAGCGAAATAGTTCGGCGACAAGCCACCAAAATTGGAAATCGCCTATATTTGCTTAATTTTCTTGGAAAATAATAATTATTTTTAAAATATAATGATAGGGCCATATTATAAACGTTGTGCTTTACGATTAAAACAAAAAATAAAAACAATATCTTGAAAAATTAGGATAGTTTTCAGCCTTGCCGCGTAAAAAAGCGGTTTGGGAAATCCACTCATTTACATCATCTGCAACTAGTTTGCCAAATATGCCGTTAATATCCCAACTTTTTCGATCACGCCCATAGAATTCTCGACCGAATATTAGCGAATTCTCGTGCGCGTTTTTGTATTTTTCATGGATTTCCGCGGTAGGTCTTTCTTAGCTTGAAGAGTCACATTATATTCATCGCTACATTACAAATTAGGCATATATACCTACAGTGTGTAAAAGGACAGACACTATAACTTTGAGATACTGTTATACTTACTACCTTTCCGCATTTTGGATATTTTTTTTCTTTATATTTTTTACCAAAAATGGAAAAATATTTCAAATAACTTAAAATCTACATAAATAAAAATACACCTATAAAATAATAAAGTTTATAAATGTTATGTTTGTATAACAATATATACAACGTAAACGATACTGTAATTATTATTATAATAGATGGCATCTATGTATTGTCATCATGTCGTTTTAAATAGGTAGAGGGTGCGACTTTATATTTCTCAGAAAACAATGTTTATACTAATATTGTTTTCTGAGAAACTGATAATAGTATCAGTGTATATGATAACAGTATATGATAACAATGAGGTTATTTATAGAAATAACCTCATTTTTTTTTTTTGTCCCTATTTTTTCCTTTTTTAAATAAATTAGTTATTTCAAGAGATATGGACGTTTAAAAACCTAAAAATGGCCAGACTCTTCGCTATGTTTAAATATCTAGGAAACAGATTTGACTACAATAAACAACAAAATCAAAAAATAGGAACCTAGCTCAAATCTTTTTTTACCTAATACAGTAAAAAAAATTTTAAATCGGTTAAGTTTTGGAGGAGGAAACAGGAACACCCTAAACGTCGAATTCTGGTACTTATAATAGGTAGTTTCAGTCCAAGTTGCAGTTGTCTCTATTGCACTAGTGCTGGCTAGCTGGCACTGCGAGACAGCAATAGATTTTATAAATACCTATTTTGTATTTCTCTCAATGTGGTGTTTCCTCTAAACTGTGGCTAGAGTGTACCAACTTTTGCTGTAAAATATCCTAATGCGTTAATTCATAACCTAATAAAATAGGAATATGTTTTAAAAAAATTAATATACTAAAAAGGAGGCCCTCAAATTATAATAAATTTTGTTCAATAAAAATCACCATAATTAAAAACATGAACCACAAGGAAAAATATGAAAATATATTTAATAGAAGTTAATAAAATTATCGGGCATTAACGTCTTTTAAAAAGCTAACCAAGGGTATAACAGAATATGTCTAAGGAGGGTTCTGTAATCCGTTTTTTATTTATTATTAATTTTTTCTTTTTTATTCATGAATTTTCGTTTTTTTTTTTCTTTTCTATTAATGAATTCGTGATGTCTTCTGCCAATAGGTGTTGTCATTTGATGTAACTCTTAGTAAACATGTAACTACCAAAAATTTACATTAAATTGAAAGAATTATAGCCGCTCATGCTTTGTTTACATATAGACCCCATTCAAACGGAACGGGGTTAACCTTAATATCATGCAATACAGGTCAAGACCACACTATAATTCTATTAAGGGATAACCACAATGATCATTATGCCTCGAAGCCACATTTGACCCGCTTTCAATGGATAGTTGACATTAATTGAATTACACCTGCTTACGATTGTAAGCGTCCATGGCCGTTGTAAGTGGTAGCGGCTGGGTTCAATCTCAATGTGCTTGGTGCGATTTACTCTCACTGCTTACCGTGAGTGAGTTTAACTATATTAATTTTCACATATTCACTTATTGTGCACACTTATCCACACTTTCATCGGATTACTAAAGGATCATTCTTCATTATTCAATTAATTTTATAAAAATTAAACACTAATTAATATAATATTTCAACATCTAATGAAAAACTTGCACAGTAAAAATAAGCAATTTTGACACTGCCGACTGTACCTATATAGTCTATGGATGATTACTATTTGCTACTATGAATCCATAGGGGATTCATAGTCGTAAACAATAATCATTGTATTGTATTGACAACACTAGTCTCTCCACCCGTCTATGACACAACCCTATGGTTGTGTCATAGACGGGTTTGTTTACGTTTGGGTTAAAATAAAACGGGACGTACTATACAATTTGTATGGCTTTCCACTCACACAGTGGCAAACTAAAGTAACTTAGTAGTTAGCTCACGAATTACATATATGTAATTCGTGTGACTTAGTACACGAATTACATATATGTAATTCGTGTACTAAGTCCTTTTTTTTTTAAATTACGATACCAAAGAGAGAGGTAACACTAATAATATCATAGTATATCTTGCGTTGGGTCGTGTCAAAGAAAACTATATTACAACTCACTTCTGAACAGTATGTGACATTCCTACTTTCTACTTAGAACTTACTCAGTTTGTTTCATACTTATGTGACTGGTTTATTTCTACGATGTTGCTTTAATACTTTGTATAATATGAAACTACTTTGCACGTTTTATTCTAATTATATATCAATATTTACTGGATATCTTTGATACATTTGTAGCAATTAAGAACAGGTTTACAAATAATTTAAGTCTTATTATAATGTTATTAGACCATGATTTTAATGAACCAACACAGATAAATTGACTTTGTTTGGGTGTCCACGACTGATAACCGTTGACCTTCATTTAGTTGATGAAAAATAGAACATACAGACACATCATACAGACAGACGGTCAGCAATAATATATAGAAACATCCTCCCGATTATCGGACATCGAAAAAGTAGACTAGAAGAAGGCACTGGGCACTTTTTACATAATATGAATTTAACTTTGTTGTAGGTGTTAATAAAAATGACTAGCTGTTCCCGCGACTACGTTCGCGTGGTTTTTGAGTGAGCCGTTTATGCAGAGCACGCAATGAAAGTTTCCCCCAAATGTGAATAATTTTCCCCTTTTTTGCAACATTTCTCACTGACGCTTCGCTCCTATTGGTCGTAGCATAATTTTATATAGCCTTCCTCTATAAATGGGCTATCCAACAAAAAAATATTTTTTCAAATCGGACCAGTAGTTCCTGAGACTAGCGCGTTTAAACAAACAAACTCTTCCGCTTTATAATATTAGTATAGATTATAATATTAGTATAATTATCAAATAACACGATTTACAAAATGTTACAAAATAAATGGAGCTAGTAATAAATTATGGAATTATAGACAACGTCAACAGATCGGCCATATTTATGGCGTACATTTCATTTGTTTCATAATCTATTTTATTTTCCATCGTCATGTTTCACCACTTTATGGCCTGTGAGGATCTGGATGAATTACAATAGCCTGGTTTAAATTTAAACATTGTCGATTTCCGCGTGAATTTATGATAGTTGCATTACTGACGTCAGTTTCACATTAGTCCTCAGTTATGTACCTAACTGCTGAGGTTGCCCCACCCCAATATACTGGTCTCACCCCAATTTGTGGAGGAAAACGCTGCATCATCACATTTGACTATAGCGGGTTGACATCATAGTTTAAGTTTAGGCAATACACTTCCTTCCTTCCTCCTTCCTCCCTTTTTATATATTTTTTTTGTTATTATCTGGTTGTCCTATTTTGTATTTTAATTATATATCTGTAAATATATTGTCTAAAATGTCCAAATAAAGTTAATTATTATTATTATTATAAGCAATAATACACTAAATACTTGTACTTTTTCCCACTTTATTAGTTATTTTACTAATTATTTCTTAAAATACACGACCGGTTTCGACATAGTCATCATCAGGTGTGTGGAATAAAGTGCAAGTATTTAGTGTATTATTACTATATATTTTTTTTTTTTTTTTTCACCACATCAATCTGGCCCTGTGCTAAGTATCCGAAGAACTTGTGTTACAGGTACCAGACAACGGAAATATATTTAATACTATAATATATTTTATACTATACACATATTTAAGGTTTTTATTATATTATACACAAATTTAATACACATCCATGACACAGGAACATTGAAAACTTTTTGTTCCCTCGGCGGGATTCGAACCCGCGACCTTTCGTTCGAGCACCAAGGCGCTCAACCAACTGCGCTACGGAGGTCGTCAAAAAATAATATGTATTTCCATCAATAACCTACGGTACATTCAATAACATATATTATTATAAGGTCTATATTTTATTTAATTCTTTATTTCTTACCATACACGGCATGTCAGCCCACAGCCCATGATTTTTTTTTTTGTAATCGAAGCCCAGACGTCACTGCGACCCTTCTGGATCTATTGTGACTCCTTCGCTTTAGAGTACCGTCCCCAGTCCTATGCTACTCATGAAGCGAACGATATGGTGGGAGTCTGCGGTGCGAATTTCCTCTGCTGTAGAGTATTCGTGATGCCCGAGGTACTTGCTCCTGCTTATATGAAGAGCTGGACAATCAAGAAGAAGGTGGAGGGGTGTCTCGTCTTTATCCTTGCAAAATCTGCAAGTAATTTGATCACCTATACCTGTCCTGTGAAGGTGTTTGTTTAGCTTGCAGTGCCCGGTTTGGGTTCTGGTGAGGATTCTTAGTTGATTCCTAAATTGAAAGCGCTGATCGCGCTGATCTGCGTGTCGTTTGTTAAAACCCGGGATCAGTGCTTTGGAGTGCTCTAGTCCTGGGGCCACAGTCCACCACTCTATGCTTAGCCTGCGACTCCATTCCTTAAGCTCTCGTTTGGTAGTGCTGGGAGGTATTCCACAGACTGGTTCTGGACCATACATGGGGCTTTCAGCGCCCAGCCTTGCTAGTTCGTCTGCAGTTTCGTTGCCGGGAATGTTGCTGTTTCCCGGAACCCATGATAAATTACTATGCATAACTAAATTCATCATTTCAACTTAGGTTATTTTTTCAGTGATAGTAGTTAAAGCCAGATTACACAAATGTGAAAACTACGGTATCCGCGGGCTAGCTAATGAATGGATAGAAAGTTATATCTCACAGAGAACACAATATGTAAAGATTACAAAAACTAATAATAAACAGGAATCGGTATCATTTACTTCAGATAGTAGAGTAAAGACCAAAGGAGTCCCACAGGGTAGTGTTTTAGGCCCTCTTCTTTTTATTATTTATATAAATGACATACCTAGAGTTATTTCTCATTATTGTACAATTTTCGTAGATGACATCTCTATAATAGTTAATAATAAAAATGATTTGACATATAACTTAGATATTAATAATGCTGTTAATGACATAATTGAATGGATGGACTATAATAATTTAAAATTTAATATTAAAAAAACTACATTTATGCAATTTTATAACAAGGGTAATAGAGGTAGAGATCTATGTATAACATACGATAAACATGAGATTAGTGAGTCGCGTGTTGTAAAGTTCTTAGGTATTAATATTGATAATAATCTATCGTGGATATTACATGTCAGCTCAATATACCACATATTGAGCTGACATGTAAGAAAATAAACAAATACGTTTATCTCCTTAGTCGTCTAAAAAAGACAACTTGCACACAAACGGCATTAACTGCGTACCATGCATTTGTGGTGTCAGCTCTTAGGTATGGGCTTATAGTATGGGGCAACTCTGTAGACATAACTAGATTATTCATTGGACAAAAGAAATGTATCAGGGCTATATGTGGAGCTAAACCTATAGACTCATGTCGCCCATTATTCAAAAAATTAAAACTGCTTACTTTAGTATGTTTGTATATTTACGAAATAAGTTTATTTGTTCGAAAGTATAAGAGTGAATTTTACACAAAAAAATCAGAAATTTTAAATATATATACCAGGTATCCAAACAAGTTGGTACTACCAATTACACAAACAACATTTTTGAGTAAAGCCTGTTATTGTATGTCTATCAAAATATACAATAAGCTCCCCGAGAACTTAAAAGGACTTACTTATAACATGTTTAGAAGAAGACTGTACAACTGGCTCGCTGAAAAGTGTTTTTACACCATAAATGAATTTTTAGGACATACTGATTAATAAAATTTAGTTGTTTTTTTTTTTTTGCAAATTTATGAATATTATTAGGTACAATGAAAATTAAAATGGATTAATATTATTGTTGTTCCAATTAAATGACATAATAATATTTTCAATCTAATATTTATAAACTGTAATTGACATTTTTTATATTAAGATGACTTTTTATTTTTTGATTTATTGACATTTTAATTATTATTGTATGACATCTAATTTTATATCCAATTAATTCACTGTACTTGACATTTTATTTATACTTATACCTACTAATGTTGACTTTTATATATACTTGCATAGTGACATTTTAATTAATAGTGTTTAAAATTAATGTATATGGTTGAAAATGCAGGTTGCCATGATGTAATATTAAGAATTAACAATAATATACTATGTGGTGTTGGAAGGTAAATACATAATATGTAAGGGGTTAAGATGATTATAATATAGGGACATTTTTATTTTTTTAATTAAGCATGAAATTCATAAGATAAATCCTTTAGACTTTTAGTAATATTAAGTTATAATAAAATATTTCCATGTCCATATGGGCTGAAATTGCGAAAAAATAAATAAATAATGTAACAACTTATGTAACCAATTTCTTGGAATAAATAAATCTTTATCTTTATCTTTATCAGAAACAATGCATTTCAAACGTTAGCTAATGTGGGGTTTATACGGGTAGGTAGAGCCCACTATTTTCGCTGCGCTAAAACAGACTGTCTAAATGGCGATTCGGGTTAGTCGTAAGGCAGTTTTGCCAAAAAAATGCTAAGAAGATTTGTGTAGCGACCGCACGGCAACAATAAACACACTGCTTTATAATAATATGAAACAGCTGCACTTGTTTTGTAGGCAACTCATAGTTTGTTTAAGTCTATTGCATCTGTAATAAATAAATTAATTGTAAAATAAGATCATCAAAATGAAATCAAATCAATATATTTTCATTCAGATTAAATTTTACAAAAAATGTTTTCTGAACGTCGTCATCTAGTTATATCTTATTTTACAATTAATTCGATTTACAAATAGATAGGATTCTGTGGTTATGCTCCTGTGAGCATACTGGATACTCTAATGAGTGAAAGGTAGTAGTAAATTATAGTAAATAATAAAAATTATTATTTTCTTTTTAAATTTACTTTTGTGATGTCAAAGTTTGATGCGTATCTGAGTATGTTTTACGTATTTTTATATAATTTAATTTTTATTACCCTAAATTGGAATGCATTAAAGTATTCTAGTTTAATGCGTTCCAATTTCAAATTGATATAAAAGTTTGATGGATTTAAAATTTGGACTACGGGAATCCTTCATGATATTTCAATAGCTCGGACCATTTTAAAAAGGTTCTTTGGATATTGAAGTGAACGGAGTGCTAACGGAATTCTATTTAGAAGGAACTTTTTTATTGACATTCCTATGCTTTTGTACCATTTTCATTTGATTATCCCTTATTATGAAAATTTTCATTAACTTTTCAAGAATTTATTCAAGAATTTTATCTACTATAGATATTGTTTTACTATAAAAATACTCTTTAACATTTCATATTAAGATGTATGAAACAAGATGGATGTGATTAGCTTTTCCCAGGATCTACTACATACATACATACATTTATGTGGCAATTTTCGTCAAAACCCTAAGTAAAAGTTATTGCTTCAAATTGCAAAATTATAAAGCCATGTTTGCGTTCTTCCATAACGACTGAAAAAGGGTACAACTTTTTTGCTTCACACATTGTTTTATCTGTATTAATTATGGCGAAGGAAAAAGCTTCTTTTTTAAAGAGTTGCGTATCCCGAAATAAAATAAACGCGTACCCACGAGCGCTCGTATCAAATAAAGTAACAATAGTGTCAACGCACTCTATCAAATTATTATGATCCCTACAGCGATGATAACAGAGCTTAAATTCATTCGACGGGAGCAAACCTAGATTCCGTTTTCCACAATTCACAAATACTTGACCGTCTTTTGTTTCTCGAGACAACCTCTCGAGGTTTAAGTTTAAGGATTCTTTGTTATCTTTTTTAGGAAAACCCGGGGCTTCAGAAATTTATCGCGGGGAGAAAAGCGATTGCCTTATCAAAATCAAATTTGGCCTGAGTGAGCCTTTTACACTTACGTGTTAAATATATTTTGGCGTATCTACTTTATTTTACAATGATAGTGTTATTTCAAGTTGTTTAACTCTGTACAAGACTTATGTCCAATTGTGGACGTCATAGCTGAAATGATGATGATTATGATGACAAGCGTGAACTAGCGACAGGAGAAAGGTTATTGGATGATTTTTTGTACTGAAATAAATAAATAAATCATAAAAAAAATACGTTTAAAAAATGTTCATAAAATAAAAGCTACGGGGCCAAACTATGTCAAATTTTAGGGGAACCAAATGCTAGCTATTCTGCGTCAAGTAAACAAAGAATCACGAAAATCGGATCATTAATCTTAGAGTAATCGGTAAATATGTATGTACAACATAAAACTAGCCGAATTGAGTCGGAAGTTGAAGTCGGTTAAAAATAATAAATTATACATACGATTTATGCGCCTGTATAAAAATTCATCACTTTAATTACTTAACTAAAGATTTAAATAAAATTTATTATTTATATAAATATTTTTACACTTAGGGTGCCTACGAGTTATAATTGGTGACCGACTTTTTGCAGGTGAACAATAGAACATACTGATTTCAAAATTGACATGTACACGTATACAAAAAACCGATCAATTACGGAGGAAAATTCTGCCCGATTATCGGGATACCCACTGCCACTGCCAATTTTTTGTAATATAATCGATATTACAAAAAATTGGCAGTGGATAAGCTCAATCAATCTTGGAATTTTGCTACAAATCAGTGGTTATCAGTATGAGACCGATAAGCAAGTTGTGTCAAGAGCCCGCGGCTATTTTCTCTGTTCTAAACTAGTACTATGTTACTTAGCTTGATTGACCAATCGTCTTTGACAATTACACAGACATATTAACCCCTGATTTCTGAAAGGCTGATCAAATTGATCAATTGATCAAATCAGCTAATCTGAACGCTAATTGGTGAACATCACTTCGCAGTCACTGTTTTCACCAATGAGCGTTCAAATTAACTGTTTTTTTTTATTTATTTTTTTTATTTTTGATCAATTGATCAGCCTTTCAGAAATTGGGCGTAAGTGCCTTATAATGTTACTTTTGATAACATTTGCACTGAACTAAGTAAAGTGTTTAGATAGTTATTCAAAGGTCTGCTGATAAAGATCTCTTGCAGAGATCAGCACACCTATGTACTTTTATAGCTGTTATGTAATTACTCTATGTTAGTTTTTAGATAGTTTGTAAAATGTGCATAAACATAAGAAAATAAATACAAAATTCTAAAGTAAAAAACCGCTTATTATTATCCAACGGTCAACAAACTGATGGTGATGAATAGTACCTAAAAACATTTTCGATAGTTTTAATTGTTTGAAAGTTGACGTGCAACTTTCAAACAATTAAAACTATCAAAATCGGTTTATCCGTTTGGGCCCACTGATGTACACACAACTCATTTACTATACGTCAAAAACATGACCCTTCGACTCTGCGCCAATGTGCGTTGAGCCTAAGTCGATATTGCGTCACTTTGAAGTCCCTAATTTAATTCTCTCGACAACGTTCACTAGTCGGACACTAAAGGAACTTGTTAAGAGATTTTGTGACAAGTAAAGAACGAGTGAACGAGTACCTAACTCAGATTAGTTAGTCCTAATCTAATCCTAAAGTTACAGTGACGTTAACGTAAATATTAGCCCGTTATGAACAGCAATATTATAAGGCTCTATGCATTTAGTCATAATCATAAACAGATCTTAGATGTTGAGGTTTTTTCAACCTGTATAAAATTGTAATACTTCATAATTCCTGCGTGAAAGTATCTAGATGAACATGTAAATCATACCAATATTTACCATTCAATCTTATATTGGTCCAAATTGGCCAAAGAACCGTATATTTATCGTAGCCGATGGCCATTCGAAGACAATGTACAAGGTTATATTAATAAAACCAATATTCACACTTAATATATTGTAACAAGTATATTTAAACATTTTTCATTCTCCTTCAGGGCCGACGAGGCACTGGTGATTCCTCTGGTGTTGCCCATGTTCATAGGCGACGGTGACCGCTTACCACCAGGTGGCCCGTCTGCCCTTTCGTCTCGCTCTATAAAATACCCTATATATATAAAAATAGTTTCATTCGAAGTTGCACTTTAAATATTTAAAACTTTTAAAGTGCAACTTCTTTATAATATATTGCCGAACGCTCGCACGGAGTTTACGCCGGTTTATCTTGGCGAACTAGGGTTAAACCGGTTGCTAAGTCGTTTCAAAGCTTGTTAAGTTTCATCTGTAAGTAAAATATTTTTATGCTGTTTATTTTGTGGGTTACGCTCGTTGGGGTAGAGTCAGCTCGAGTCAATTTTGTATTCTAGCTTTGTCTTAATAAAGTGTTCACTTCTGTGGTCTAAGCACACTCTTTTTTAACCCCCGACACAAAAACGACGGAGTATTATAAGTTTGACGTGACTGTGTATATGTCTGTCTGTAGCATCGTAGCTCCCAAATGAATGATCTGATTTTAATGCGTTTTTTTTTTGTTTGAAAGGTATATCAGTCGAGAGTGTTCTTAGCTAAGCTATGTTTGGTGGAAATCGGTTCAGGTCCTCAAGATCGTTGTGATAGGAATATTACATGCTAAGTCGGGAGTTTTTTTATAAATTTATTTCATTAAATGTGCAAATTTATATTTGCAAAATTGTTTTTCTCTTTTGTGAAGGAAAATAGTTGTGTAGAGATAAAGGATACTTGAAATACACTTCTTTGCATACAAAGCAATCGAGACTATCTCTATACAAGAGTTTCTAAACATAGATCTAAGTGGCGAATCAAGCTGACGTCAGCTTCCACTTTCAGGGACAGATGTCACGTGTAAAGAAAAATTAACATTATGCTTCAAAAAAAGGCATGAGAAAGAAACTATTTTACAAAAATAATAAAATAATAATAATAATACTCGTATGCATTAAGGATTCCAGTGATTTTTTTAATCTTTATTTAAGAGTTTTATCGCAAAGCGATCATGCTACCCGTATTCACAAACATACAATTTTGAATTAGACGTAAGTATGCAATCAAAAAAATAACAAGACATATATATTATATATTAAATGAAGACAATATATATACATAAAAATTACCAACGCTTGATTAACAACAGTTTATACAATTCTCTGGACAAATTAGACAAAGGGTCTGACAGAGCACTGTTGTCTGTTACAGACTCCTACGTTCATCACCCTACCAAACCTTAGAGAACTTAAAGATTCATTACAGATTCATTCTATTAAAACGTGATACACGTCATCAATCAAATGTGGTTAACACCAAATTGCTCGAGATGTAATGACATCTCGAGCAATTTGGTGTTGTGGATTTTATTCCTGTGATTGTGGCCAGTTTCATTGAAACTAAATCAGCTACACAGGTGTTATTTACACAGTGGCCGAGTGTGGGCGCAATACAAAGAGGCTGTCTCTATTTACACTCGTAGCCCAGTGGGACGGTAGGACATGAATTTCGAGAGAATGGGGACCGAACATTTTACATGCAAATTAGACGCATGTATTATCTTTCTCGTCAGACAATCAGGTGTTCAGCTTGTATTGTCCTAAGCAAACTTGAAAACTACGTTTTTTATTGTTCACCGTCGGAATCGAACCTAGGACCGGGTCGAGAACCTAGCTCTAAATCACTACGGAGGCGTTAAAAAAACAAAAAAAAACACAATAATATACCACACATTTGAACTATAAATTTCATATAATTGAATACTTTTTATAGACATCTAAAATAGTAATCATTCAAATAGTTATTTTACTAACTTACTATAATGTATAACGTATTTGTAGCTGCATTGCGGTTTATGCTCTCTTACCAACATATGCTAATCGATGTTGCTATATTTGTCTGATAAGTTGGAACAGCCTTAAAAAAGGCTGAAACGACGACGAAGTTGGAACAGTAAGTTGATAGATAAAGATAGTTAACATTCATCAGAGTATATTTTATGGATATGCATTATGCATGGACACGTAGCAAAGCGTAGCAACACCGCTACGAAAAGTGCTACGCAATATATGCGTGTAGCAATGAAAAGACATAAACGAATTGCCTTGCTACGATGTCGCTACGCATGGTGTAAGGGTGTTACGTATGAGTAACAGTTCCAAAAACTATAGTATGGTATTTTAAAATACGTCTTAAATACTTTTTGTCTTGTCACTGCGACTAATGAATATTTTTTATAATTGCTTAATCACAACTTCACTTCATTAAAAGCTTAATTAGGGATTAATTAAAAATATCCGTATACTAGATTAAAAATTAGCACGTAGCCTTCTTTTGAGTGAAAGGGATTGATGCCATGGAGGTAAACACTAACTTATACTTGCTTTTTAATTAGCTGTACGACAAGCTCAGAGTTGCTCTGAAGTGTTGTTGCCGAGGTATTATGAGGCACTGAACCGATGTTTTATGATCATCAATCTTCCAGGTATTTTAGGATTAAAACTTCATTAAAATTTAACGAAACTCGACTATATTTCACGTAGAACTAGGGTTGTAAGGATTTATCGTTTTATCGACTTTTATTATCGTTACATTGTTTTAATAATTTTATCGATAATACTGTTATGCTTATAGGTACTTCCCATGTTGAACAGAAAACGTTATTATCAAATCTAATTAGAATAATGCAGACTGACCTACTGATTGCCTGACAAGAAAGAAGAGCAATGCAAAAAGTCTGTCCTGATCTCTCTCCCCTATTATATCGGTCACCGCAGGGTTAAGGGGAGTTAAAAAGTAGAGAAAGACCTCCTATGTATTATGCACACACTTGAGTACTATAAAATACTAATGAAAACGTGATCAGCTTGCAATAAAACCAGACTTTGCCACTGAAATCAATTCGTATATTAGAAGCAACAGTTTCAAGAAATCGATATTATAGTGTTAAAAATATCGATATAAAATAACATCTCGATAATTTATAAAACTACCCTTTTATCACAAATCTTTCTCTTGTAACACGTTGTCGGATATATTGTTCATATAATATTTATCGCAATCTCTTTCACTTCTGCGCTAAAAAAGCTTTGTGCATTCCTATTTTTATCGTCAATTGAGATCAGTTCTCCGCTGGGTTGGCTTAACCCGTAACAAAGCAAGCTTTGCTAGAGGATATTGCCAAAACGAATGGAGTTTAAGTGTGATATAAAGTAACTTATGTAGAAATGTGGATCATGCAACTTTTTAAATAACGTAACGTTGAGTGATACTCCATTTTGGTTTTAGGCAATAAACTTCCTTCCTTCCTTCTATCCATTTGTTTTGTTGTTATCTGGTTATTTTGTATTTTAATTATGTTTGTGTGAATGTGTTGTCTAAAATGTCTAAATAAAGTTTTTTTATTTTATTATTATTTTTTTATTTTAATAAAGGACGTTCTCAATTTGGCCTGTTTTTTATGTATATAGTGTACACTGATTACTCTGAGGTCGATGATCCGATTTGCATGATTTTTTAAAATTCGACCTAGAATAGCTGCCTTTTGGACCCTTAACATTATTACATAGTTTGGCTTAATAGTTTTTATTTTATGAACATTTTTCACCAATTAACAGGAGTTTCCCAGGTATGTATAAGCACTTTCGTTATAGGAAGATGTAGTATCATTGTGGCTAATTTAGCAGATATTCACTTTAACATTTATAATTGGCTCTCGATACAAAAAGGAGATGGTGTTATAAACACGGAGTATGTGGTGTCTGTCAATTTGTCTGTAGCATCGTTACCAAACGGATTTAGCCTACC
This sequence comes from Celastrina argiolus, assembly GCA_905187575.2. Lineage (NCBI taxonomy): Eukaryota > Metazoa > Arthropoda > Insecta > Lepidoptera > Lycaenidae > Celastrina > Celastrina argiolus. The sequence continues at coordinate 7,468,416 of LR994589.1, read as the reverse complement.
TACTGTAGTTTACTTTCAGTAAGAGACACAAAAACAAATTACGTTTAGAAATACCGATTTTAAATTTAAAAAAATGTAGTTACAATTACTGTCCTTTTTTGGCGTCGGTGTCAGTTTGTAATAACCTTATAGGTTAGCAACAATAAGGTGGTAGTTCTTAAGCTTTATGTTATTTCTATGAAACTGAATAAGGAAAGCTGTGAATAAATTTACGGTCATAAGTTAAATACTTATTGCTACGATATAATATTAGCTAGCGATGGCAATTGAATATTTTCATCGCTAGCTAATTGTATATTCCTTCCATATTGATGGATGATTATCTAACAATTTCATTTTCATATTATGGTCATATTATATATAACCAGAAAATATAAAAAAATGTATATAATTTTATATTAGCTTCTGTACTAAATAATATACAAAGAAAAAGCTAATTTTTTCGCAATATGACAGGAATGTTCATTTCGCATGGGTATGGAATGAAGCGATATTATATTCAGTTGCTATTATATTATATTGCTTATCAGTACTATATTTTCCGTGTGTATTCTTCATAGTAAGTTATAACAATTCTATGTAATAATATACATTTTTATTTTGCTATTGTTATATTACTAGTTTTTTCCCGTCCACGAAAAAGGATATTATCCCTCGAGTATATTGTACTTTTTATGGGCAAAAAGTAACTAATATGTTGATTGGATAAAATTTTATCAAAATCGATGCACAATGTAAATGTGTGAAGAAGTAACAAACATACATACACACTCACAAAGTTTCAATAATGATTCAGTGTAATATAAGCTACAAACATACGGTAATTATGTTGATAATAAAATATTGAAAAAATTTAAAAAATGGATATGCGTGAAAACAGTCTATGTTTCTTAAAATTAAATTGTCTATTAAAATGTATCTTTTCTTTTTATTGATTTATTTTAATGTAATGAAGTGTAAAACGAGTTACTGAATAAATGTTTTCATTTATTTACTCAGACAACGACGAATGACAAATACTATTTTTAACCGACTTAAAAAAAAAGAGGAGGTTTCTCGACCGTATATATGTTTTTTTACTGTGGCAAATTTACTACTCTACGATTTTTTTGTGTGGACGAAGTCGCGATCCACATCTTGTTACCAATAATTATCTAGTAGATATAAATTTCAGCTATCTCCTACCTGCGGCAGCTCTTGTTCGTAAAACTAATAAGCGAAGTTATTGCCTATCCAAGTTTTACTTAAGATATAAAAGATAAGACGTTAAAATAAGATTGAACGTATCGCCAACTTATATGCCGCTAATATTGGAAAAGTACTCAAACTTTTACAACATGGCCACTGGCGAGTTCTTGTGAAATTGAACTAAGAGCTTCTTATACTTGAGCTTTCTATGATCTAGAATTTTTAATTAATAACTTGACTAGATATTTTTTCAATTTTATTCTATGATGTTTGAGAATAGATGGTAAAATTTATTAAGTTTCTGCGTGAGCACGTTCCTCCGAAGCCATTAAGTATACGTTCCGAAATGAAGATTTAAAGGGCATATTTATTTGAACACAGGAAACACAAGGTCGCCAATGAAAATTAAGCTTTGTCGACTTAGGCTCTTCTCATATTGGAGCAGAATTATGTGACGCATCTTTTTTCAACGAGAGATGCGCGTCAATCATATAATAATTTCGTACATGTATCTACCCTAGGGCCAGTTACTGTAGTGGTGGCAGGCATCAGACTGCGCCCGAGTAACGCGCGTCAACCCGAAGCCGCACTTCAATAAAAAACATTACGCCTGCTAACATCATGCGACGCGATCTACCTTATTTTCATAATAATAATTTGTGCCATAATAATTGAAAATTATAGTTGAATATGTTATGCTTAAAAAAATTCACATCGCTTCAGCTCTGTGCCAGTCTGAGTTAAGCCTAACACGACTTACACGACGTACAATATTCAGAAACAATTGACTAACAGCGCGAAATAACTGGACTAATTTAAACATAGGTGTAGTAAGTACGTACTCTATATCCTATATTTCTTAAAAGAGATTTAAAAAACTTATGCACGCATATGATGCATATGGGCCTCACGATGTATTTTTTTACCCTTAGATCGTCCGTATAATGTATCCTTATATCTATTATATCCGTATAATAATATCCTAGTTAAACTATAGCTGTGTAGTATTAGTAGTCGATGTTAGAATATAACGTATTAGTGTAAGTGTGTATGAGTATGTACCTATAAAATATTTTTGAGATTGTGGCTTACTAATAAATCTTATTCTAATGGATCTAGCTGTTTCTCAGATAATTTTTATTTGTTATAAAATTACAAAATATTTATGTGGCAACTTAATAATAGGATTAAAATAACTAAAAATAATAATAATAATATACATACTTAGTAGTAGTGGTAGGTATATACAAACAATAATAAAAATATTTACAAATAATAACTAACCTATCCTACCTCTGGACCTACCTACTCTATAATGCTGTTTGTTAATAATTATTACAATTTATATCCATTGACATACCCTTACAATTACTGTTCCACGTACTATAACCAGAATATTTACAAAAAAAAATCATTTCAAGTACGTAAATCCTATATTACGAATTTATTGACACCTCTTTTGTTAATGTCGGATCAGTAGTTTGGGCTCCACGCAGGGAAAAAAAAGACTAAATCTTTTCTTATAGCTTAGTAGTCGGGTAAAGTAGATAATTCTTTCTAAGAAATCTCTATCATATTTATCCATACCTAGACTTAGGAGCAACGACCTCAATCGAATTTCTTCAAGGCGCAGCTGAAATCAAATCATGTCAACTTGATTTTGTGTAGTTGGGGGCAAAATATCACAAATAAATTCTGTGAATTGCAATTCAACTTTTTTACCATAAATAAATATTATTTTCTGCATGAAAATAATATTATAGAATCACTCGAAATATTTAAGATATTTTGTAAGTCATTATAACATCCATAAAGATATTGTACAGGATTAAGTGAAATTAAATTTAACATTATATATTTTCAGACAATAAACGGGTGAGGTTGATTTGTTTGTATGTCTTACATAGAATCCCAAGTTACCAAACCAATTTTGATAAAATTTAACACAAACATAGAGTAGACTACGGTGTACAACATAGGCTATTTATGTATAAATGATTATCTATTGCACGAAGTCCGGAGCCACATCTAGCAATGAAATAAACTTCGATCAAATACACTAGATACCGTATCCCATATAAAAAAAAAGACTTAAATCTGTCCCCACATTTGCTTATGAGCTAAACCTCATGAAAAAAGTTTTATATCATTTCAAATTAATTGATTCAGTGATTTGAAGTCAGAAAAATTATGTCACTTCAAAATCTGAAAAATCTAAACTCATTGTGGCACGTGTTGACGTTGCACTGTTTCAAGCGAAATAAATAAAATAACAGCTCGTTTTGCCAGTGAGCTGATATTCGCTAAGTATAGTTATATATCTAGTGGTGATTCAGTGATTTGAAATCATTAAATACGTCACTTCAAATTCTGAAAAATCTAAACTAATTGTGGTACGAGTTGACGTCGGCACTGTTCCAAAAGAAGTAAATAACAGCTCGCTTTTCCAGTGAGAAAGGAATATAACTAATGAAAATAAGTACCTTTAATTACATTGTAGGTAGTTAACAAAATTACAGTAATAATAGTTATCTAAATAGAAACTGTTACATAATAGTACTCGTATACCTTTATGTATTAGGTTTAAAACAATGTAACGTCTATTCAGACAAACTTCCAAAAAATTCACTAAGCTGGCAACATTAATATTATCTGCACAATGTTTACGAATTATTTATAAATTTTAAATCTACCTACACCTGATGATGACTTAGTCGAAACCGGTCGTGTATTTTTATAAATCTCTTAATTAACTAATAAAGTGGAAAAAGTGTAAGTAATTTGAGTATCATTACTGTGTAATGTCTATTGTCTATGTCGCAGACATCTGATTGAATTTGCAGTTTAATTGAACGACTAGCATGTTTATGAAATCACGACATTTAATTGAAGTAACATTCAAAGTCTTGACTGAACGTCCTTTAGCATAGTCGTTGAATGGGATATATCATATTTTGTAATGTTTAGTAGGGCCGTAAGGGTGACCATAAGTTCGCAACTTAAAAGGTCTTCAAAAACGAGAACATGACATGTCACAGAAAAAAAAATCAAATATGTATAGGTAGGTAATATCTGTGCGAGGTGTTCGCCGCCATATTTGTTTTGGTGACTACTAGTGCCACTGCGGGAAAAATGAACTATACTTCAATCACCTGACTGATTTTACGTCCGCTCTGTTTAAAATGCTTTGTTTCAGTCCCCTAACTAGTTGGACGTTGAGTGACGCTTGTTAAATTAACGTTCGACCTAGGCAATCAATTAAATCAAATAGCTGATTCAATCAGATGACTGCGACATAAGAAGTCACTTAGCGAAGCTCAATCTAAAAAATGATTGTTTTCAAACTTCGAAAGCGGTTAAATTAACGTTCGACCTAGGCAATCAATTAAATGTCGTCAATAAAGGCGCCAGACATTTAATTAAATAGCAGTTTCAACCAGATGACTGCGACATCTACATGACGTTTGACAATGATGCCTTTTTTTTGATGTCACAAGAGAAATGCATTACGCATCCCCCAGGGGACCCTTAGGTGTATGTGGGACTCCCGGCTCGTAACGGCCCACTAAACCCATTAAACCACTTGCGTATTGCCATCAACCGTTATGTTGGGTGGAGTGCCCTGGATCTGTTAAAACACAGGCCACTCCTCCCCTGATGATAGTGATGCCTGAGATAGTCTATATTAGTCCTCCCAGAGGAGGACCTATGTACCTAGTTATAAGATGTATCACAATACACGTATCACCTGTTACCTAATAAAAGTAATAGAGTAATCCAAGTGTATTATAGGACGTGTGAATGGACATTAACCTAATGCTGTAGCATCACAACAGTAACAAGCTAAAGGGTGCAAAGCAATTACTACAATACCCATTGTGTATTAAATGAGCTCCGTTAAGCTAACAAATAACTATTTAATGCTTAGTTAGTGCTCGGCGCTCAACGTCCCATGACCGAAGCTGTTTACGTATCTTCGTTCCGTGATTTGTTACCTCGTTTTCACTATCTTTTATTTTTTTTCCCCGATATTCCCTACATACACTGCGTTTTGCTGAGTAACAGGAAATCTGAACCCCAATTCTCGTTTATAATGTAATAATAATCAATGAATCGTCTCGACGTAAACTGATTTTCAGTTAATCAAAACGCCATAATTATCATACATATTATATTACTTACATACTTTGTTCGTTTACATTATGAGAAATTAATAATGTTTTTTTCGGAAGCTTTTTAGACGGATATAATATATAATCACATTATGCATATAATTTATTGCACATTATAATCGCCTTTTACGCCGTACAGTTTAAATTAATATCTTAAAATTAGTAAGACAAAATTTGATTCTCGTGGTTTCTACTACGTAAAGCGGGGTCATACTGAACAGCAGGAAGAGTTGTTTGCTGAATAAGTTTTTTGCCACGACCATAGTGTTCCGAGTGGGTGAAACCTCGAGTTTTCTATAAAAAGTATTGCTGATTAACTGATAAACAACGTCATCTGCCCAATGCTGCAAAACGATAAGGTTGGGTTGGTGGTGCGTGTTTCCTGTGCATTAGATTATTCATGATGTGCAAACTGCCCAACACATGATTCTGCACTGTTCAGAAATTAATATATTATAGACCAAATAATAAATTTAGGCCGTGTTTTACCAAGCAATGTTAAAGTTAACGCCATGTTAAAATACCATGCCATCTCATTCATTGACAGGAAATACGAGAGGGATAACATCATATTTAACATGGCGTTAACTTTAACATTGCTTGGTGAAACACGCACTAAGAATTATACATAATGCCCGGTCATTATGAAAATGTCCAATATTTGATAGTAACAATTCAAAATTATGCGGGCAGTATACATATTGTTAATTACCTTTTGGGCTAAGTAATAAAAATATATCTAATAAAAAGGATTTATCTAAAGGAAAAAGGACCTTATTTACTAAGATTCCACTCTCTGTCTATCTGTCTGTCACTAGGTTGTATATCAAGACGAATGTTTGTGAGTGAGTGTGTGTGTATGATTACTACGCTTTCATGCAAAAACTACTCAGATTTCGTGGGTTCGAATCCCGCGAAAGGAAAAAACTTTTCTTTGTTCCTGTGGATGTGTATTAAATGAGTGTATTGATATAAGAGTAATATTAACATAAATATTATGTGTATCTATAGTATAAAAATATTATGAGTCTGTTAACACAACCTGTAACACAAGTTCTGCGGATACTTACGTGTGTGGAGTGTCAATAGATATTATACAGACACACAGACACGCTAAACTTATAACACCCCACCGTTTTCATCGGGGATAAATATAGGTAGTAAGTTTAATTTTCTTGAAATCACAATTTTGCTGCATATCACCTTCATCTATTAATGTCTTCAGTTATTCCAGAAAAAAGAATGTAGATAGAAAAAACATATTATTTAATAATAATATATTATAATTAGTTAAATATACGGTAGATCACAACTCATATCACAACTTATAAAATATTTAACTTGCGCAATCAAGTTGCCTTAAGTTTTTTACTATTTCTTACACTATTGGTTAAATATTTATATGACTTATACACAGCAAAACTAACCACAAATAAGAAAACAGAAATTATTGAGAGAATTAATGAAACTAAATCTACTTCGTAGTACTGTGCCCATGACAAATTCGCTCCAGCTGCAATCAAGTGCTTGCCTCCTTTGTGTCTGATGATGTGGTGGATCCAGAAGATGGCTCGGTCCAGGGGCTTCAAAGGCTGATCGTCTATTATCTGCCGAAGTCTCACAATGTTTTCACGATATCTAAAATAAAATAAATACTCAGGACATGTTTTTATGACGTTTTGGTTTGAAGGTTCAAAATCTTTTATTTCCTTGAAGGACTTGCAAATGGGATGGTAGATTAAATCATAAATAAATCACGTCAGGTCAACCTGAACGGATGCGAGGGTACATAAGGAAAGATATTTGGAACCACGTCAATCTATACAGCCGGCTGATGCGATCTGCTTCAAGGTTTTGTTTGTTACACACAAACCAAACTGAAGGTAGATTGCCGATTGGACCATTTTTTTTTTCGCAAGGAAGGGCTCCCTAGGGGTGGGTACGTGGGACTCCCGGCTCGCTACGGCCGGGTTACCCACTAAAACCACTTGCGGATTGCCATCAGCCGTTAAATGGGAGGAGTGTCCTGGATCTTTCAAAGCACAGGCCAAGCCCCCGACCAGCCGGTTTATCTCATAAGGCAACGGACTTCCATCAAATTAAGAGAGCACTCCGGCAAAGCTAGAATGGACCATAACCACCAACCTTAACACCAACCAAACATCAACCTTAATTTACCTTTTATCTTCAATGATCTCTTCAACTGCATTTTTAACAATATCCTCAGTTATGTCTTCAAACAAATATTTTTTGCCGATTCCATGACGTTCATATTTATCACCATTAAACCACTGGTCCCCGAGCACCGGAAAAGCAAGAAGTGGCACTCCACCAGATATGGCTTCGTCTGTTGATTGCAGGCCGGCTTGAGTTATGAATAGTTTTATCTTTGGGTGCTCTGTAAAAAAAATCTTAATTTTTACTATTCTATCGGTATATTGATAGCATTCAAAATTAACAATTTAATACCATAAAGAAGTTTTGATATTACATTTTTTCCATGACCAAATTATTTGTCATCATACTTTAATAAGTGCCTTAATACACGTACCGCAATACTTGCGGTTTTTAATTGCAGCAGCTGTGACACGTGTGTTAGCGTACTTAATCATTATGGTACTTATATCAAATTTGTCTATTAATTAAAATGTTCATACTCAAGAGATCCGCTTGAGGTAGCCATTTTGATAGTTTGATATTTTTTGCTTGTCCCGGAAGAGTATCTTTATCCCATTTCCATAAAATGTCATACGGCATCTGTCCCAATACTTTCGCTATTGTTTCTATTTTGTCGGTCTGTAGTATTGTTGATAATGCATTTGTCCCGAAACTGACGTAGATGACACCATGTTTGGATGAATCAAGATAGGTTTTAAGATCCTGTAGAAAAAATTCTGTTGAGCTAAAGCAAGCAAGTTTGATATATAAAAAAAGACATTCATAGAAGTACATAATATAATAAATCTGAAGAGGGGTGTCTGTACATTAAGGGTATTAAAGTGAAAATCAAAAAAAGGGGTATATAAAGGCCACAGAATCTAAAAATATCATTTTTGATACAAAAAGTCTTTCTGTCTGTCTGTCTGTCAGTCCGTATGGAAATGTTTGTTAACATATCACGCTAAGCCACTGTATGGAATGAAATAAAATTTGGCAGGCAGGTAGCTTACGACTTGAAAAACACTATTAGAAATTATTATCCCGAAAAACGAAAGGGTTCCCGTGGGGTCTGTGGTCCGTGGGAATTGTAATATATTAAACATACTAGCTGTGCCCGCGACTTCGTACGCGTGGAAAAATTATTTAGGGCAGTGTTATAATAAATCTGTTTTAAAAGAAGTAGGCCTATGAAGTAATAATAATAGTTTACCGTCAAATAATGGCTCGGACATGCCATATGAAGACATAGGATTACCCCCAATATATGTAACTATATCTTGAATAGTCAGACATAACTGCTCAGTATCAAAAAGTACACAGAACACCATCATGACTACAAACAAATGGCGCAACCGCTGAGGACTTTCGCTAATAGGTACTTGCCAATGTTGATACCGATCCAGTTAGTGACATGCCCGGCAAGCCGCTTGGCATGTATATAACTATAAGGTATATAAGGTATAAATATAAGGTATAGGTATTACCATCCTTTCGGAGCTCAGCAAAAGAAGTAGACCCCGAACAACATGTAGATAGTAGAGAAGTTATTCGGATAATATTATTCGGATACCCCGTATAAACCCGACCAATTTTTCTCGTTAATTTAGTATAGGATTTTTTCTTCGTGTCCATCTGTCTTTCTGTATGTCAAACCCTTTATCTCAGAAACAGGTATCAAGCTAAAAATCATATCGAATACTCAGGATCTATAACTATCCCTTGAAGCTGTGAAAAAATCAGACTTGTTAGCCACCGCAACCAAAAGATACAGCCGTTTATGTCGCAAAATTTTGTCATTTTCCACACTTACATGGGAATTAAAACCTAAACGGTACTTCCCGGGAACTCAGAATCTTTAACGATAATCAAGCAACAACGTTTTAATTTAGTGCTGACTGCGGATAATATGCGAAAACATAAAAATATTATAATTTTTTTGAGCTTACTGCCGTTTTTGTCATGAATGTTTTGAGGTATTAAATTGAAACTTATATTACAAATACTCAGGTCTCTAATATCTTCAAGCTGTAATCAAATCAAAATTCTATGGCAAACAGATTTGTATGGAGCTCTTGATGCGCAAGTCCAACTCGCACTTGGCCAGTTTTTATTTATTTGTATTATTATTACAACCTCGCTAACAAATATGTACGTACATACAGTACTTATCACAAAGGACTTTACAGTAAAAGTAATAACTAATTTTATACAAAAAACTTTCGTAATAAAGAAAGTCAAGAAAAAAAACGATTGTCCCTACCTAGTATAAAAACTAAGAAATAAAAAGATCAAGAAATACATAAATTTAAGTTAGTTATATTGACCTAACTTTTTTAGTTTAACTATTAACACGTGTAAATCAATATTCTATTTATTAGGTATGTATAATAGTTTAATTGTAAACAAACTATCCTACGCCTATACAAAAATAATAGTTGTATTTACAATCCAATATAAATAAATGAAATTCACTTTTATCGAATGCCATTCTCCCTCGGTACGTTCGCTGCGAATAAAATTTGAAGCGGCGCGCGGCTCCCGGGCCGGCGCGTTTCCTACTAACGTCCAGCAAGTACGACATGATGTTTTTAAATTGCCATAACTTTTTTATTTATAAACCGATTTACATGAAACAAACACTAAATGTTAAGTGAAGCTTGCCGCAATATATTAGTGAAAAGTACATCTAAATCGGATAAGCCGTTTCTGAGATTAGCGTGCACGAACCCACAGACAAACAGACAAACAGATAAACAGACAAACAGACAAAAATTCCAAAAATCACTGTTTTGGGTACTATTGCGTAAATAAAGGTCCCCTATAATATTTTTTCTCAAATATCTTCAATGTACAGACACGACTCCTCTACAGATTTATTATATGTATAGATTATATAATATTATTCTTACTTAGGTGGGAAGTTCTTACTTATTTTTAATATCAATATAGGGTGTAAAAAGAGCAGTCACTATAACTTCGTGGGGTAATAACCAGGCAAGAGATATATCCATTGGTACTAGTCATTTGCTTTTAATCCACTGTTTTAAAAAAAATTAAAATTTCCAATAGGCAATGTACAACGTGCACAACACAGCGATCAGCTGATTACGCTGAGAGGTCAATAGCACGCGTAAGATTTTTACGTACTAGGGCAAAAATTATAAAATTTAAGAATTTAATGCAGAACGTTGTTCCAAACAGTTCAGTCTTGCGACTAAATAATAAATTGCAAAAAAAATCATTTCTAGACTCAGTCAAGGTCATATAACTCTATCCCAAAGTTATAGTGACTGCTCTTTTTACACCCTGTATACATAGTTCAAAAAAGGTTTGTTTGCAAAAAATTTGCTTGTGTTGCGAGTGTGCGTTTGTAACGACGCAACCCTCAAAAGATTGTTTTGTTAGATAATTTTTATGCGTAACCTATCCATGAGTATAATATAATTAAAGCCATCAGATGACCAACCAACATCGCACTAACCAGTGTTTCTAAGTGGAGATCGAACCTCCGACCAGGGCCCCCAAGCTAAACCACACATTAAACAAGGGGATAAAATAATAATACTCTAGACTCAATAGCATTTAAAAACATTCGCGTATTTCTTACCTGCGGTAATTCTTTGGGTTCCAGCTGGTGCAGTCCTCCCATGTTTATAACGTTAGGTGGAACAGGTTGGTTATCACTCCAGATAGCATGACTGTTAAGGAAGAGCATATGGGCGTTTTTATATAGTTCACCGATATCGGGAATATCAGCACCAAAATATTTTTGCAATAGTTTATGTTCTTGTTTCATCAGTTTCGAATCCTTGTACAAGACGTTGTAATAGTCGTACAGCTTCACTAATTTCTCCCAAATATTTAAATTGTAAACCTTTTTAGTCATTGAAGTTGAATATAAAATGGGATGAGTCTGCATTCCGAAAACTTGAAACGCCCCGGGCGTTCCGCCCAAAGAGCTAAAGAGAATAACTGGTGCTTTTATAACATGAGATAAACCAAGATACACGCGCGTCATTTCTTCCATTATAATCAAATCATATTGAGTATTGTTATCTCTTATTATTTCTTGGACATCGGTAACTTTCATGTGTTCTTCGAAAATTTGCTGCGCATATTCAGACTGAAACTTTGGATCACTAATAGTTCTGAATAATTCCTTACGGTCTAATTTTGACATAATTTGGCGCATAAAAGTATATGATACATCATGAACATCAATTTCTTTTAAATTTTCAGGTCCATCCTTTTTTGGGAACGCGGGGTCTGGTGTTATGACAGTCACGTTATGACCAAGTCGCACTAGTTCTAAGGTCACACGTCGAAAAACTATTTGATGACTGATCGATGGAAATGGGTACACGGATAAAATATTTGCTGACTCCACACTAGAACACATCACTATTAAGAAGTAGAAATAAAATCGAAACATTTTATGAAAACAAATAAGACACGTCTTATTCAATCCCAGCTCACAAGTGGTATGATAAGAATTCATTTGAAGCTCATCTACATATTATTTTGCCGAGTATAAGTCGCGTTTCATTTTTTTTGATAAAACATAAGTGAGATAGAATATAATATTATGGTCTTGCACAATATATTATGTAAATCAATATTTCAGTCCTTACAGTATTTTCACATTACGGTGTTTTTTACTGTATCTACTTAAGAAAAATATGTTTTTTACTGTTCATAGAAATACCCATCATAAGACCATAGATGTCCATGGTGAAATGTAATAATCCCACATTTATATTTTACACAGAATGAATTCCTAAAAAGGGTAAGCGTAGTAGGTGAAATCCGAAACTATAGGAGGTAGCGGAAAATACTGAACTCACAAGTGGTATGACAAAATCTGTTTGATGCCCAACTTTATAGTACACCGAATCTGAGTGACGTTTTATATCAAATAAGTATTAAAAGCATTAAAATTACGGGTTTGCTTAAAATTAAGTACGCTAATCTTTGTGAATAGTTCTGTTTTCAACTCCGACGCAAAAACAACGGGGTGTTATAAGTTTGACGTGTCTTTGTAAATGTGTATGTGTCTGTCTGTTGCATCGTAGCTCCCAAACGGATGATCCAATTTTAATGCGGTTTTTTTGTTTGAGAGGTACTTATATTCGTCGAGAGTGTTCTTAGCTATGTTTGTTGGAAATCGGTTCAGGTCTTCAAGGTCATCAGGTCGTTTGTTACGTGTGATAAGAATAGTACACGCTAAGTCGGGGGTTATTTTTGAATTTTTTATTTAGGTTATCAAATAATGCATGGGAAGATTACTCCTTACAGACACACAGTTTACATTACCGTGTTTTCTACAATACTTACTTGGGACAAATATGAGTAATTAAAAATTTTAACAAGTCATGATGAAAATATTGTTTATCCTGTATCTGTTTGCAATTACTTCAGATAAATTGATACGAGTGGTTGTCAATTGTTATTCCTTCATATATCGATAAATCGTTTCTTTATCAATATCAATAATTATAATGTAACTAGAAGTACACAGATGTCTGTAAAGTCACTGATAACCCGTCTTGTACTAGTAACATTGTTTACAAGCGATAATATCATTGTCATTATCAGCAACTAAAAATGAAAAAAAAAATTATAATGTACTAGTATGAAATTAGTACGTAGATAGTTGAAAATTAATGGGACACATAAATTTTTTAAAAAATACTCGTAAAAAGGGTTAGAAAAAGATTCTAAAACTGCTTTACGTTTAAAGATGGCTGACATTGTTTATTATCTAACCCATATAATATATTGCACAATTCGAAATAACATTGCGAAATATAATTAAAACTTGTACGTGACTAGCAAATTTGTCCGCGACTTCATTTACGCAAAAAGTAAAAAATAATCCCCGATTTAAAACACTCTTTGAAGCCCCGCTACTTTTGATATTATCGTGATGATTTATATCATCTAAACTACTAAGGGAAAGAGAGGATAATGAAAAAGACATTTTTAAATTATTTTTAATTTTATAGTATGTTTCTTATATTAGGTTCTGTAATTTAATATTATAAATCGAGATACACCCTTGTCGGGTTTTACGGTGCTACTAATATTTAAGTAAACAATTGTAATAAAGTAAAAAATGTTATCAGTAATCACTTACTACGTAGGCTACTTTTAGCGTAAGTTTCCGCGGGATTTTTCGTCGTGAACGATTTCGCGGGTGACACCTAGTTACGTAATATTTACTTGACATACATGAAAACAGTATCCGTACTTCTTGACCTTGATTTACCTTATCAGACAATACTAGAATAAAGCAGTTTCACTATGCATAAATATGATGTAAAAAAAATTGAGTCTCAGTTCATACTTATATGAGGAGCCTCAACAATGTATTGTTTTTTTTTTTAATGTAAATTATGTAAAATGATAGATACTTAATGCGGTTCACCGACTACATCTACGTACTAAGTTTCAACAGTATGGTTCTTATAGTTGCGAAAAAAGGTGGCTGTGACATACGGAACAACAGACAGACATGACGAATCCATAAGGCTGGAAACATACATACGTTTTCGTAATTCGTTTTCCGTATTCGGACATCTGAACGCATGGAATCAGTAGAAAACACGTTCGCTTTTTTTCCGGACGGAATAAATTCCGCACGTACGTTCGTGTGCAAATCGGCGCGTCCGGAGAAACCTACTCGAAAAAACCTAATGACGACATGCGGAACGCAGCGCTTGCCTACATTTTGCTTTAGAAATTTCTATTCGGTTTCGCACCCGCACCGCGAGTATCGGACGTATTCTCTGTATTGGTTACGCATAAATTGTACTGACGTGGATACATTACGAATGATATAAACGAACGTTTGCGCTAGTCTCACGGAATACCAATTCGAAATTACGCACTCGGAAAACGAATACGGAAAACGTATGTATGCGGCCGGCCTAAGAGTTCCGTTTTTGGCATTTGGCTAAGGAACCCGAAAAAAGGCGTGTTTTTTAATAACATGCCAAGTTGCACAAACAGATTAAAGCAACTTCAACTGGCGAGAACACTAAGCTTTCGCCGCCATAAATGTTCAAAAAACAAAAGCGTAAAATGTAAGCTTTCGTAAGTTTGCAAAGCTTTCGACCGACACTGTAAGCTCGGGGTGTGATCTGTCCGCAGTGACAACACAAACATTTCAATTTTAAATTTTAAGAACATAACGGATGCAAAAATTGTGTGTATTTTAACCTTTTCAGTGATGCAACTAGTGCTTTTACAATGTATAAAATAAATGAGTACATTATATTATGCATCCTTTACTTATCCTTTATTATCCCTATTTTATACGTTGTACAATCTGCTACGCTTCTATAAGGCCTGAAACTGTGTTAAACGGGCGCCCGTCGCGGGGCCCGTCGCGTGGCCCGTCGCGTGGCCCGTCGCGGGGCCCGTCGCGTGGCCCGTCGCGGAGCCCGTCGCGGAGACCCGACTTACGCAGTGTCTCCAGTTTAATTTTAACAGTTTGCATGTACGTCGTTCAACAGTCGTATCGATGGAGAACTTAATATTATGATTTTGCTGCGTCACTGAAATTTTCGAAATTTTCAAATAGGTTTTAATTATTTGCAAATTTAGAGCCATGCTGCCGTCCGCGCGCCTTGGTCTTTATATAATTCATTCGCCTGGTTCCAAATGACAGGGTGAGGATGTATGTTCGTCTATAATCTGCCAAGTTAAGCACGGTCGTACCCTCCTTTTCTCGAAGCAGTTCAGGCCATTTTCAACCTATAACTTATAACTTTGTTGTGGGTTAAACGAGAAGCCTGCATTTTTAGTTACGGTCTAATTTCATTCAATTTGAAACAGAAGTTTAAGAATTATAACTTGTCAAACTTAATTTTGTCACTAACTCACTCACTCACTGACCGAGCATCAAAAGTATTAGGCACTTCTAGCAGACATAGAAGCTTCAAATTTGGAATACAAGTAGCGTTTAGTATAAATGACGGAAAAACCTAAACATTTTGGAATTTCTGTCTAGTTATCTAAATACGCTAACTGCACAATTAACTTTGTAATCCCTAATAAACCTATAGGATTACAAAGTTATATTTGCACTTTTTAACAAAAACACGCGTTTTAGTAAATTTTCTACAAAAAGAAATCAGTCCCTATCAAAAATATATCTTGTAAAAAGTGCCACTTCACGTCACACTCATCGTTCTTCTACCGTAAAAAGTTGTGAGATACATGTTATGACAAGTAGGGGATAGTCGGTCGGTCTAACAACATCTTATAGTGATCATAATCAATATTATTAATAATCTTTCATATTTAAAATAAATAGTAGATTGACTTGGCAATCGCACTAAAAGATCTGATTTAATATACGTATCACGGTGAGATAAATATTATGTTGTTTTCATGCGATTGCCAAGTCAATCTACTTATTTATTTGAAACATGAAGCACCCGCGCGGCTACATACAAAAGTGACCCGCGCGGGTGCCCGTCGCGGGGAGACGGGCTCCGTAGCGCGGGCGCGCGGCCCGCCTTCCCGCGACGGATCTCCCGCGCGGCTTTCCGCGACGGGTCACTTTTGTATGAAGCCGCGCGGGTGCCCGCTTAACTCAGTTTATGCCCTTAAGGTGCAATAAATGGAAACTGAACGTTATCACACTCATTTAAATGAACGTCCAGTAGAATGAAAACTTTACATTACTATTAAAAAGAAACATTCTGTGAACATTCTGTGAACCTTATAAATAAAGGGTCAGATGGCAGTAAAATTATTAACAGAAAGCAGAATGAATAAGGAATCAGAATTTGCATTCAACTTTCGTTTCAATTTACACCGCTCATTCAATTTCACTCTCAGCATATTTTATAACAAGCGTAAATAAATATTTTTTATGTACCTTTTATGTACCTTTGCGTAAGCTGCTAATGATGTTAATATGAATCATATTATTAATAATATACAAAGTTTATTTTCTCACCACAAGAATTACATATTTTGAACAATCACACAGTTTACATATTTGTGGGAGACTGGTGCCTAAACTAGGCGTGACCTGTATTTCAGGACACCAGAACCTCCGAACAATAAACATTTTAAACAGTTTTTGCAGTCGAGCAGACTGTACAAGTTACTTTACAATTATTATTCTTTAGTGATGTCATTGTTAGTTCTAAGGACAGGTGTGTGTGTGTGTGTGTGATAGAGAGTTTATTTGTGTGTGTTATTATATTATATATTGATAGGGACTGTAATTAAGTTTTCTGTGTCTTTATAGTTAAGTGTTAACGACCAATCGGTAAGTCTATTTTTGCATGCTGACTTAGTTAATACTAAGTTAGATACTTAGCACGGAATTTCGTAGTCTTAGCGGCTAAGTGTATAAAACTTTGCACTTTTATATTAAATTAATATTATGCAGGAGTTCAGAAAGATACAGGAGTACATAAAGTTAATAAAAAATATTAACAGAATCAACTACACCACGCAATATACTATGTATTGTATTATAATAGTAGTTTTGACACATAGTAGTTAGTTATACAATAAGTATACATACATGTAACACTTTTAATATAAAAGGACTTTGATACTCTTCATTTTGCAACAAAGGTGAAATAAAGGCATTTTGCACCCTCAAGTCTGTTTGATGGTAAATCTCACAGAAAGCAAAACCTTTTTCCTTGTTTCTTGAGATTTTCGTTGTAACTTTACCAATTTCATAAATTGTACTTTTGTTGACGAAATGTCGAGGTATTTGGGACAAATCGTCATAGAAATCCTGGCAATGACAAACATACATAATTGCAATCGTATATTCGTATGTATATTATTACTTTCAGACGGGTCCCATCTTTCCGTGGGTGTCGTAAAAATTGACAGAATTAATATACAAGGTGTGAATATGTGACTCCTATGTAGAGTTTACTGTGAAAGTACCAGAGCTGTAAGACTTACTTTTGACTTTCATGTTTGTATGAGAAATGCCCATAAATTTTCCCATACAATAGTTTAAAAAAAGTACCTCTACCAGCGCTGGTACTTTCACAGTAAACTCTATATACGGGACCCATACACACCCTACAGTATTATCACTCATTAATATTATAGCCTGTATATCCGGAAATAATCATCATCATCAGCTATGACGTCCACTACTGGACTAACTATTTTTTTGCTAGTTGCCTATTTTCAGTCATACTTGGCAGGCGGGTTGGCGAGCGCAGTTTTCAGATGCTATGTTCACGGACACGCTGATCATTTCCGGAAATATGATCCCTCTGTTGCCTTTTACGAAACCTACAAAAAGATGCGGACAAGCATCTCATATCATCATCATCATCTTGTTTTGCCTACTTGCAATACGAACAAACCTTTTTTAATGAATAAAAACAAATGTGTAAACAACGCATTTCAAAGGCTCGAGTATTTAAAAACATTTCTGTAATTACGTTACAAAGGGTGTTTACTGAATTAAGATTCAAAACAGACGTTTTTAATTTAAAATAAAAAACAGAATGTCCAGTAACATATACAGTTTTTTTCGCTGTATTTCCCAAGTTTAAAAATATACAGTCGAATTGAAAATCTCCTTTTCTGTTGAATAACGTTGAATGTTGAAGTTGTTTTAAAAAGGCGAAACTAACTAGTAGGTGAGTAGAAAAATTATTTTGTTACAATCTAATGGTCGCACATGTAGGACAGTCAAATATAGTACATAATAATAATATTATGTTAATTTTACCGTATGTAACTAAACGGAGTTTAATGAAGTTGCCCTTTGTATTAAAAATTCGCTCATATTATTATTATTATGATTATTTTCAGTTCTAACAGATTTGTATTAAGTCCGTGCGCTTAGTATAGGAGTTAATCTTTGCATTATTCAAATAAATATTGGCTTTCTGCACACGTTCTTCGACGTAAACTTCGACTGTGCTAAATTTCATACTTCACTGTTCGTACAATTCTCGGTATTCAAAGTTTCACATATTAACATAATAAAGATCAATTAATTACTAGATATTTGTGTTTCCTTTATATTATTATTCTGCTTTTACATGCATGTCAAAAAGGAAAATAATGAAATAGAAAATATATTAATAATAAATAATTGAACACATGAAATGAAGCAGATGAAACAAAAAAAAAATACATTAATGGATGATATGTCGCAGAAAAAATTCACTTAAAAAATTAGGTTTAAATTCTCACTAACACATTTTAGGATAATATATTGTAGTAACGTATTAAGTAGGTAGGTACGTTGATTTTAGAGACGCATATTTTAGATTAATGCACTTAATACATTACGACATATTCTAAAATCTTTAAGTGACAGTTTGAACTAAATTTTTTCGAAATCAGAATTTTGCTACATAATATCACCTTCATCCATTCATGTCTTAAATTGTTATTTACTGCACATTACATTGAGTATCGGCTAGCTTTAAGAGAACTAACGATAGTTCGACACAGTATAAAAATAAAATAAAGAGATTCTGCTAGAAGCTTGAGTGACTCTTATACATCCGACCTATATTTTCCAATCGAGGAGATGCCTAATGGTCTAGAAACACCAAAAAGAAGCAAAATATATTATTGTTATGTAAGGTAAAACACCGTGTAGTTGGCTACCCTCCAGTATTGCTTGCTTCTAAAATTTCATAACCATACACAACTCATGGCAACTTTTATAAAACTAATAAGTTTATAGGTTAAGTTCAACAACACTAAATCCCGATTTCACCAACGAATGTGGCTTGTTATAATACCACGCCTTCTCATTCATTGATAAGAATTACGAGAGGACCAACATAATATTTAACGAAGGATCAACTTTAACATTGCTTGGTGAAACACGCCGTTAGTCCTGATTTCACCAACGCTTGTTAGTGTTAACGGCTTGTTAAAATACCGTGCCTTTTCATTGACAGGAAATACGAGAATCCCTCTCGTATTTCCTGTCATGTAACATGATATTTAATGATGGATTAATTTTAACATTTGTTGATGAATTTGGCACTTAAGGAGCGTTCCAGTTGTAAGGAAATTAAGAAATCCTCGAAGACAGAGCAAATGAGTATTATTTATTAACCGTATTCCTGGTATTATGACGAAAGACATGTTTCAAGGAAAGTCATTTTCAATAATTCAACCCTAAATAGATTTCAGTAAATGTTGCGAATATTAAGCACCACATTTGAGTAATTATGACTAATATTATAAGTTACGGATTCATTAATATCTTTTCAAAACATTTTTCCAAACAAAACGGGACTTTACAAGACAAGGCAAAATTAGTATAGCCAATACATTTCTTTTGTAATAAATACGTTTTCCTGGCACCTTTTATAACTCATTGACAGTCATACGGTAAGACCTCACTCTATATTGCGCCACCTGGTGAGACAAAAGACGATAGCCACCGTTACATTCACATAAGAAGAATATAATTTATAGAAGTAATTGAAAAGTAAACATATTATGCGTTGTGAATTTCACTATACTATTATAATATTATTATATTTTCTCCATACAATAGCAAATTTGATATGCTAATTAAAATTTGATTTTTTTTTATACATTATAATTTATATTTTTCTTTGGTCTATTCTCCTAGCACTAAAGTAAAAAGTAATTAGTGGATATTATAAAAAATGTATGCTGCCAAAACAAAATGTTTTCAAAGAAAATGTCGCTGTCGTAATAGAAAAGTGATTAAGGATTAAGAACAGCGATTACGTTAAGGTAAAGTTCTTTAAAACCTATAACTTCTGTTGTAAATAGGTGTTTTACATATTTTCATGTTATTAGAAATTTTAATAATTTTAATTAAACCTTATCTTAATTTAAGTTGAAACTTGTTCAGCAAAAGCTTTAACAAGTTTACTCAGTCACAAGAAAAAAATATTATATTTATTTATAATTACTAAGTTAATAATTATAATTACTAAAGTACATATTAACTACTTACCGAAAAAAATCCTAAAATCACATATACTGTCACTATGTCTATTAAAAGTTTTTAACACTGTACTTACAAGCACCGAAGTGCGATTAAAGTCTGAATATCATTCATAGTTTTTAAACTAGTTTAGATTACTGTAACTAAAGATTAATATATTAGTTTGTTATTTAAATTACTATATACCGAAGTGCACTATGGCAGTAGCAACACGTCTAACCACGTTCGCGTCTGAAGCGAGACTGCGGCTCTGAAGTTACGTCTTACGAACTTACTGAAAACACCGCGACGATTTGCGATTTGCAATCATCGGTCGTTGAGATGAGAGAAAAAGAAGAGAGAAGTATATTAACTCCGTGATCCAGTCCTCTTGGTTCTCAACTTCGGAGGTCCTGCGTTCAATTCTCGCTTTGGAGAATAAAAAAATGTCGTTTTTTAGGATTAGCTAGGACAATGTAGGATGTGGAAACATTTGAGAGCTCCGTAAAGTAACGTTAACGAATAATAATTGTATGAAAAGCATGTCATCGCTAATACAATTAACAATCGATTGCCTACTTTACATACAGAACTCTCAAATGTTCCTACTTGGGCTAACCATCACCCGATTGTCTGAAAAGCAAATATATTATGTTCCATTCGTCGGGTGTGCATGTAAAAGTCGGTAATGCACATGATCTGCCACTAGTCGTGTCGTGCCACTACGAGAGTGAAGGAAGAAAGAGTTATGTGTATTGAACTCACACTTGGGCTCTATAAAATATCTCTTGCTATTGGCTGATTTCAATGAAACCGGTCACTGTCACCGAAATCGATGTAAGCATTATTATTGAGAAGTCGAGACGAGGATCAGCAGAGAGAGAATAGATGCAGTACACGATAAAGTTAGATAAGGTAAAATACTAAACTATTACCATCTAGGTTAGCCCGTCGATTTCATCTCGAACTCATAAAATTGCTTCTTATTCTGACTGAAAACCCACATTATTATGTTGTATCACACCTTACCTTGGCAATAATATCAGATAAATAGTGCTAAGAGGAGTTTTTACAAGGCTTTTAAATAATAAATAATGTATTTCTTTAAATAAAAAACTAACAAATAACATTAAATATTTATTTGTATGTTGGACGTGAACTGCAGTGTAATAACATAAAAACAAAATTCCTGGGATATGTCCAAGGAATATTACATTTTTACTTACCAAAAGTATACCAAAATGAACCGAGAAAAGAAAATGAATATTTTATGTAACATTTCTGTAAGATTTTCTTCATCGTAAGGTCACTTTTGGTGTGGATTTAATTACGAGTTCGGGACATTGAAAAGGCGTGAACGTCTCTTGTTCGGAAACCGCAAGATTTTTTGGAAACTCGACAAGCTTCTACCAAACTTTTTCACTGAATACACTTCATAAATCACTTCTTACTATTTTGTACGTACTGATGATATAATTTAAAAGTGTGTAGAGTTTTATACTTTTTACTCGTGGTCTAGTGGTTTATAGCCTAGTTCTTGACTCGGAGGTCGTGGGTTCGTTACTCGCGTTTGAACAACAAAAAATTTTGTTTTCAAGTTTGGCTATAATGCAGGCTAATCACCTGATTATCTGCCAAGAAAGATGATCCATGCGTCGGATGGGCATATAAAAAGCCGGAACTGCGTCTGATCTCCCACCAGTCGTGTTGGTTATCCGTCCCACTGGGCTACGAGAGTCAAGGAAGAGAGAGTGCCTATGTGTATTGCGCACACACTTGAGCACTATAATATAACTCCTGCTAGCTGGCCTGGTTTCAATGAGACCAGCCACCGTCGCTGAATTCGGAGGCATTATTATTATTATTATTACTTTTTACCCGACTACGGCAAGGCCAAAAGGAAGAGCCAGAATAAAATATGTGTACATGTCTTTATTTTTACTTGTTTTAAATGTAACGTAGTAAATTGTCAAATTGTGTTAGTGAACAAATTTTTATTTATTTATTTATCTGATTTAATTGAAAGAGGTTTCAATTGATTTGTAATAAAAGCCCAGGTAACATAGGCTATTAATCATTTAATAGAACTTCCATAGGAGAATGTATGAATTTTTTGCAAGCAGAAATGAGTTCGGATGGCTGGCACTTACATATTTTAAAATATAATAGAATTTAGAATAGAATTGAAAGGAATGACATAGAACAATGTCGGTTACAGAAGACCATTTAATATAGTCTGCTTGTTTAATAGATTATTTAAAATGATGGACATCCTGCAAAAAATGTGTAATAAAAATGTCTGACAATCAGATGGAAAAAGATTGTGGGGACTATGGAGATTGAGGGCCAACTCCTCTAACCTTTGTTTGCTTAATGCTTATAATATATTTTAATATTTAACTGTCAACCATTAATATTGCTCTCAGGGGCGATAACAATAATAATAACCCAGAAATATCCCCTATACCCCAGACTCTTTTCCTATAACCGTTCCTTGCAATAGTCCTACACTAACCGGTGGGTCTCTGTGGGCGCACTCCCATGGTGCGTACAGGGAGAGTCGCCGGCTGGTGTCACATTACATTTAAATTAAAATTGTGTAACGGAGCCTCTGCGTGTTGGCTTCGACCCCACGCATGACTTTCAAAGGTCCGGGATTTAATTGCCCGTGAAAGTTATACTATATAGTTGCAAGGAAAGCTATAGACAAACATAATAACTTACTTTTATCACGCTACAAAAAGCGGTAATTCTAAATACGTGCCGAATTGTCCGAAAATTCCTATCCATCAGTTAGTATCATTGTTATAAAGTTGTTTGGTCACAAGCCCGCAACTTTAAACGAAACACAACCCAAAAGGAGAAAATAAAATTGAAAAGAAAGATAATAATAATAATGTCACAACACCCTGAACGGTTGGATCAGTTTCATTTGATATATTTGCTTAATAACTCTACGTACATTGAGTGAAATCGATGCTCGGAACTCGGTGAAAAATTACTATCCATTACAATTACAGGGTAAATTCTCATTATTTCCGCTCAATTTGCAGTATGGTGCCAACAGAACCTGTTCCACAGACACCGAATATGTATGCAAGCGATTTTATACTCTACCAATGAAACCGACGACCTCCGTAGCGCAGTGATTGAGCGCACTGGTGCTCGACGGAGAGGTCGCGGGTTCGTATCCCGCCCAGGGAACAAAAAGTTTTCAATGTTCCTGGGTCATGGATGTGTATTAAATTTGTGTATAGTATTATAAAACTCTTAAATATGTGTATAGTATAAAAGTATTAAATATATTTCCGTTGTCAGGTGGTACCTGTAACACAAGTTCTTCGGATACTTTACTACTACATAATATTATAGCAAATCGATAAAAAATAATTATTACGAGAATCACTTCCCAGATTTTGTTTTTATTTATTTACTTACTATATTATATACTTATTTTTTTGTGTTTTCACCCTACTATGTCAATGAACTCCTTTTACGACTGAATCTGTTTTGATTAAATAGTTTGTGTGTCTTCAGGTGAATTCGAGAATTGTTTGAATATACAATTGGACGTAGGTTCGCTGCTTATGAACAGATAAAAGTTTTAGACGGTACGAAGTTAGTAGAAACATCTATTTACCTACATATGGTTTAAAACAAGTGAGTTACAATACTTAAGGGTGGGTATGTGCTTACTTAATACAATAATTGAAAAAGTAACTGTTTCAGCTCTGGGACTCTCACAGTAAACTCTATATACGGGACCCATACACAACCACAACTATTATCACTCATTAATATTACAGCCTGTACAAATCGACGGTCCCTACGTATAAAGCGACATGTCAAAAGTAGTGGTTTTCAGGAGAGCGTTTTAAAGATTCAAACTCTTCTGTAGAATTATCATAAAACATAAATACAATATTTTTGTGTTGATCTGTAAAGCTTAATGTAGGCTGTTTTTAAATATGTAACACAATTTGAAATATTTACAATATTTTCGTCAAAATTGCAAGATGACCGTTTTTACGCTGACTATTTAAGGCTGGCCTTAACGTTTAAGTCATACATGTCCGTTTTTACTTTGAAACAATAAAAACATTATATTAAGCCCTACATTCATTCTGCACTAGAAAAATGATTAGTATTGTCATAATTTATAAATTTATAAAATATAATTAATAGAAATTCTGGCTCTCCATCAAAAAAAAACAAAAAACATGGACATATCTTTTTATACGCTGTTAATATAAGTCGTTTTTTGTATGTTATAATGCAACGAATAAAAGGATATGTTATTAATAACTATATGTCCATATTGTAAAATACTAATAAAACTTGATTATTAGCTATATTAAACTGTTTAATCGTTAAAAGTCTACACATTTTTGTATATTTTTTTTTAATTAACATTGTAAATTTAAACAGAATCACTTTTATTTGTAGGTTTATGTTTATACCTATAGTAAATATTAGTAATATAATAACAGTAATAATTACATTTTCACTAAAGGAAAAAAATACACAAATACTTCTAAATATAAAAAATAAAGTAACACTGCTAAATTTTTCAGTCTGAACTCTTGTAATAATTAATTATATTAATCATCGCTAATCACAGCCGTACGTTTAACTAGGGTTTAATATTTTCATAATTAATAAAACTTTTGGGAGTTAGTAATTGGCATTAGGGAAGGTTGGCCTGTTTATGAATACCTAAAAAACCAAATTAATGACAATGCAGACAAAATACCTATTATAGCAAATGACACATCGGTGGAGTATTAATGAATACACGTATCTTTTTGTTAAAGTTAGATACAATGTAGTTTACGATAATTTTCTTCATTTACATCTTTATTATCCATTAAACTACTTCTGATAGAAAAAAAAAATAATGTAGAAATATGCGTCTCAATAAATGGATTTAAATGGTTCAATAAAAAAAAATGCCATTTTGGACTTGACTTTGTATACGTAGGGACCGTCGAAATGCTACAAAAATGTGGTTATTTGAATGATGTGATGATGATTCTCTCAGCTATCCAATTAATATAAGGCGAAACTGGAGGCACGCATTATGGTTTTACGATAATTTATACTCTCCCTTTTATTTAAATTGCTCAAAAACAAACGCGGGCCGAATTTTCGAGAAACATTTTTTGTGGTTTTAAACATGGTTCCGTCATGAATAATGTCTAAAGTTGAACATGAGTTTCGGATTGCTTTTTAATTATTAATGCTTATTGTTTGCTAAATTGTACAAAAGCGATTATAGATTGATACAAAAATAACGTTTGTGTGCAAGATGTTACTATAAAATTATTGATAATAATATGAATGATAGATATCACAACAAAAAAAAATACTTTTCTAGAATGAAAAAAGGTAACTAAGCATAATCATATAATATCCCAAAGTTATAATAGCTAGTACATACTAATAACACTCTGTATAAATTTAATGTCCAGGGGCCTTACTCTCCAAACTGATTTGATTTTGATTCAGATACGATCATGCCGCGTACTTCCTAATAAATTGACATATTTTGTTTATTTTGATTCTGAGTCGATTGCTATGGTCGGGAGTACAAAAAGTTACGATCTAATAATTTTCTTTATCCTGATTAGTTTCAAAGTAATTCACCAAATAAAGTACGAAAAATCACTGATATGGAACGGATTCGGTTCTCGATTGTGTCGGGAGTAAGCCCCGTGCTTTTATAGGCTATTATTATAATTATTATGTCTGTTATTCCAAATTACTTTATAGATATTCGTATGTGGCCCCCAGAGGTGAAGGTAATTGTTTAAGCAAATATTATAATACTATGGGATAAAACTTAAGAACTCCCAGAGGAAACTATACAGACTTTATGTTATGATCATGAGAGCAAAATAATATTAAGTATATTCTTGTGATACAAATTAATTTATGAATTACAAATCAATTAATTTTCTCTCCCTTGGGGCTTAGATTTTGTAAAATCATCATCATATGCATATTTTTTTACATTTTTTTAATAACAATAGCTCTCCACCCATTTCAGCGACGGTGGCCGGTTTTATTGAAATCAGACCAGCGCAGGAGTTATTTCACACTACCCAAGTGTGAGCGCAATACACAAGAGTCTTCCTTAACTCTCGTAATTCAGTGACAGAGATGAAAGTGACTGGCGAGAGATCAGGCGAAATATTTTTATGCAGTTTAGTATTTTATCATTAGCGATAATAAGCTGACCCGTGCCCACTTCGTTGAGCATACAAACCGTTTAAACCTTCCCTGGTCTTCCACGAATATTTCAAGACCAAAAATAGGCAACTCGGTTCAGCCGTTCTCGAGTTTTAGCGAGACTAACGAACAGTGATTCATTTTTATTTATAAGATATTTATAAATCGTCGCTTTACCTTCTCAACCTTTCTACTCTTACTAAAAAAAATTATAATTTTAGATTTTATACGACATGGATTTTTGATGTATATGTTACCGGCCAAACCCGATTTAAGGACAAACGTTTTGCCTCGGCTCAACTAGTTCATCCTATACGCGATAGGATTAACCAGTATAGCCTAGTCCAAACTAATTTGTCCTAAGCCCTACAGGATAGACCAGTTTAGACTAGGCCAAACTAGTTGATCCTGATATAGATACGCACACTCTAGGATAAACTGGTATGGCCTAGTCTAAACATTAAATTATATCAAGAAAGTCAAAATAAATAGATAAACTAAATAAAATACTCCGTAATTGGAAAAGTAATCATTTTTATTAAACTATAATGATTCGTCGTTAAGTAATAAATAAATCAAACAATCATAACAGATTTGACAAATAATAAATGTTTTTTTTTAATAAAAGCAATAATGTCTCAATTATATTATTATGGTAATACAAACAATCATACTATAACAAGTAATACTGATTTTTATCAAAAAGCAAATAGCTCAACTACTACTTTCCGACCCCGCCAAGGTACGCACCGAAACATCCGTGTCCGGTGAGTACCTGTGTAAGGCGGATATCAGGATAAACTAGTCTGGCCTAGTTTAAACTGGTCTATCCTATCGGGCTTAGGACAAATTAGTTTGTCTAAACTATCGCGTATAGGAAGAACTAGTTGAGCCTAGGCAAAACTAGTTTGTCCTTAAATCGGGTTTGGCCGGTAACGACGATATGTTATTGTATTGTTTCATATTAATCTAAGGTATTCCTAGTATATTTTTAATATTTGCTAGTTGTCTCGGCAAACTTCGTACTTTGACGAACTGACAGCATTTTCTATTGGATCCAATAATTAATACAACAGAATCTTCTTCGAGAATTTATCCATCGCTGAAAACAACTTCTTTTAATTTGTTTGCATTATAACGAATAAAGGGCGAATAAAGGGCGAAAAAAGGCTAATAAAGTAGTTTAAATGCCTCTTTTTAACACGTTCAGTGGTTGTTGGGTGAAGCCAGTGTCAGTTAGTGGCTCAGAAACAATCATACATCTGCATCCTCACAAACACAAAAAAATTCTATAGTTCACTAGCTGTGCCCGCGACTTCGTTTGCGTGGTTTTTGAGTGACTTAAACCGTTTATGCAGCGGTTTTAACACAGCGCACGCAATTAAAGTTCCCAAATGTGAATAATTTTCTCCGTTTTTGCAACATTTCTCACTGACGCTTCGCTCCTATTGGTCGCAGCGTAATGTTATGTAGCCTTCCTCTATAAATGGACTATCCAACAAAGAAATAATTTTTCATATCGGACCAGTAGTTCCTGAGATTAACGCGTTTAAACAAACAAACTCTTCCGCTTTATAATATCAGTATAGATAGTAGGATCGTGCAACAGACCCTTAGTAAAGGATCTTACAATTAGCCACTCGATTGATCTCAGGCGGAATACGGGTCTCGCTTTATTATGGGCCTTTTGTTTCTTTGACGATAGCAAGATCATTCTAGAACATAAAAACAGATTTGATTTAAAAAAGGTTTTTTGTAATGTCTTCTTCTACGCTTATTGTACTAACTTGTATGTTCGTAATTGAAGTATTTCGTCAACATTGTCATTAATTCAGCTATTCGTCCACTGTTGGCTTCTCCCGGAATATTTCATGGGGCGTTCTTGCCTATACTCGCCATGCTTGGCAAGCGGGTTGAGGAGCGCAGTATTCAGATAGTAACAATGTTTGCGGTGACGCAAGTAGACCCGTTTTTAGGTTTCAATAATTCTAAAGTTTTTTATTTTTGGTATATAGTTTCGGGGCCATTTGCTGAACCTAAAATTTGATTTTGTGTCATTTTGGACCATTGCGTTAGTAGATACGAGTATTTACGTATTTCTCTTTTTGGTATTTATTACAAATTTAAAAAATTACCCACTTACTTTCGATTTACTCAAAATGCAATGGTCAGAAATGACACAAAACTTGAAAATAAGCTAATTGGGTACTACTCTATCCACATATCAAAATTCAGAAACTTTAGAATTTTTGAAGGTTAACCTCAAAATACGTTAGCCCGGTCCAAAGAGCAACAGCCAATTTCCGGATATATACTCTGTTGGCTTTTATGACACCCATGGAAAAGATGGTTAATAGGAAGTGCTATTCTTTCTCCGACACCCCACGAATATTTAATTGTACGACTTATATTTTAAATTTTATTGTAGTTAAATACACAATGATTATTTTTTATGCCTAAATTTAAAATATTTTTAATACGCACGTTTTAATGGATACGCCACTTAATTAAATATTAATATATTTTTTCGTGATATGTTGACTTGGTTCAGTGGCTTAGAACTTGGCTCTCGTCTTCGCAGGTAGCGGGTTCCATAAGCGTGTTAAAACAACATAAGAACGTTTGTTTACGAATCTGCGAAGTGAAGATAATATGTGATATTCTCTTGCATATCGACAGGAGATCAGGCACATGAGAGACATTCATGACCATCCAACGCATCAATTATCGCTTTCTTGTAAGACAATCAGATCAGAGATCAGCTGGAATTTCCTAACTAGACTTGAAAACAACCCTTTTTGCTGTTTCAACGCAGGAAATCAACCACGGCATACGAGACTCAAGCTTCACGTTGTCTTTGATTGATTTTAATTGAATGACCACCATACTGCACCGCATTCGAGAATGTCCAGTAGTAGTTACTTCAAGATACGACTCGTATTTCATTTTGAATGTCAGTATGTCCCGCTCGCACGCTTTAATCGACGCGCGTGCAAGCGGGACAGACTGACATTCGAGGCCCTGATACCTCGTATTTCTCAGAATACCCATATTCATTTCAGAATAACATTAATGAGAAAGTTACCCGCTTGATGGAGTGCGCGGATAATCCAGGATCATCGGGTATAATCTGATATATAATGGCGCACTTGATGCAGAAACTTACAAATAATATTGTTGAGGTCACGTCAAACAAAATGATTCAGAAAATGAATAAGTATTTTAGTTAGCAGTGGTATAAACATTTTTTGAAAAATTTAAAAGAACGTAAATAAATAAGTCCGTGATAACCGATGGTAGGGTGTTGCCAACTTTCGAACGTATGCTTTACGCGGGAAAAAGAGAAATTGCTTTTTTTACTTTTGTCATTTCTAAAAAAAGAGAAGTTTTAAAAAAAAATTCCTGTTTTTTTTTTAATATTATTAAAAGAGTTATTTATAGACGTTTAAAACCCCACAACTATGGCCATATTTTCAGCTGCGTTTAAACATCCAGAAAACAAATTGAAGTACTTTTTATGATAAAATCAAAACATAGGAACATAGCTCAAGTCATTTTATTGTATGATGAAAAAATTACTCAAATCGGTTAAGTTTTGAAGGAGGAAACACAGGTCTCCTAATCGTCGATTTTTCATACTTTCAATAGGTAATTTCAGTTCAAGCTGCAGATCGGGCAGTTGCTTTTATTTAGCCCGTGGTATTTCTTCTCAATCAAACGTCAGTAATAAAAATTCAGAAGTTTTATTTTCACACAGTTCAACTTAGAACTCGAACGTAGATGACTTAAACAGCCTAATAGAATGCAGTTTTAGTCATCTACCAATCGGCCACTGACACTGATAAAAGACAGTTCCTTCGGATCTTAAGGTCAATTTACATCAAACGAGCGAATGCTCATTCTATCCCCACTACATCTAATTCTTCAAGTGTAAACAGGCGTAGAGTATTCTTTCGTTGGTATTGGTGCGTTCGCAAACATTCTATAGAATATTCTAAAGCCACCTGTACATATTGGCCGAGCGTAACCGAGTGGCGGCAAACGCCAATGTGTAGACAGTAAATTTGCCTTGCCTTCTCATCGCTCGGCATCGCTCGCCTAGCTGGCCGAGTAAAGGCGAGCGCCAACGTGTGGACGGCTCATTTTCCGACACTTGTCTACGCTCGCCATCGCTTGTGACCACGCGTTTGCAGCTCTACAAACGCTCGTCTACATTTGCCACTTGTGTGCATTTGCCGAATGTGTGGATGGTAGCCTTGCACATATTTGCCGACGCTCGCGCTGGCATACGCTTGGCCAATATGTATAGCCGACTTTAGAATGCTCGCTCGCTCGATGGAAACGGCGCAAAAGCGCGCGAACAGTTGCTTAGAGCGTTCTAGCGCTTTCCGGCCTCGCACCACTGAGCGGTCTCTTCAAAGCGTTCTTGTATTCTAGCGATTGTTCTAGCTCTAGCAGCTAGCTCTATGTCCATTTGATGTATTATCGATACCTCTAGCTTTCGTTTATACTAAAATAATATACTTAATGCTCTTATTCTAGCTCTAACATAGAGTTCGTTTGATGTAAATCGACCTTAACAGGCAACTACCAAAAACTATAAATTTGGTAACAATAAATTCAAAAAATCACTCAAACAAACAAGAGTTCTTAAAAGTTTGTTCATAATTTTGAATTAATATACATTTTTGATCAACGCTAATCAAGTTAGGGCTTTGCTTGTTAGGTACCTACTTCAAATTTATTATCTACATTAATATTCAATATTGCTTTGAACAACTGAATAAATCAACAATTATTAATTCCAATAACTTTTCTGTGTTATATTTATCTTACTGTTACTCAATTTGAAGTGCGGTTAGTCGATCATTGTAATAACTAATACTATTTGGAAAATGTATAATGTATATTAATAATTTCTGTGTTGGTCGAATAAAATTGATTCTTAAAATTATGTTCTAATCCAACACAATACACATTTCTTTATTTCAGACTTCTATGGTCCATGGGTTAGTAATATATATTTGACAAAAATTTAAGAATTATAATAATAATAATAATAATAATCGTTTATTCCTTTTCTCTGTAACATTACACAACCATATACAATAAGACAAAAAAAAACAATAGTACTTATAAGAAAAAACAGAATAAAATAAACTAAAAAAGAAAGCATAAGAAAAACATTCCGAAAAAAAAAACAAAAATATTCTTATAATAATTTAACATTAGTTAAATAAAATATTATTTTCTATTTATATAAAATACATATATGTATATTATGGCAGTGCAATGCCCAACAAAAAAAGGAAAAGGAGATCCCTCAGGTTATGACAGCGACTGTTGCCGCTATCCCTGGTCTTCCGTGATCCCCTATCCCCGTAATACAATGAAACTGTAGAAAACAATTAAAACACTTTAAACTATGCATAGGACAGTATTATAAAAACTAGTAAAATCTTAATAATAATTGTTGAAGGAAAGTGATAATTTGACTACAATGTTAAATATATAGTTCGAGTTATATTTGGGTTCAATAAAAAAAAAAGTGTATTTGGATAAAGGATATAAAATTTGTATAATTTATTGCTTGAAAATATATATATATATATATTATATTTATACATTATGTATATGTATAACTAATATATAATAAATAATAATAATAAAGTATGTAAATAAAACAAAAGTATCATACTACATATACATAAAAAGTATTTTGAGACATAATATGTACGTAGCTATTATATATTTTGTTGTTGTAAAAGATAATTTTTAAATTTGAGTTTAAAATTATTAAGAAAATTTAGAGCACGAAGCGGCGGTAGCAGATTATTCCAGACCTTGCTAGCCATGTGTCTAAAGCTTCCTCTAAACGCAGCAGAGTGGTGTGGTTGAGAGATTAATAAAAAACTCGAGCCCCTAGTGGTCATAGATAGCTGTTTGTTTAATTAATTTTTTAATAATAATTAGTAATATAATAATAAAGTACTTAAAGATTAAATAACTTCTATAAATGCATACAATTTGTACTTTACGATTA
The DNA here is from genome assembly GCA_905187575.2 of Celastrina argiolus. Lineage (NCBI taxonomy): Eukaryota > Metazoa > Arthropoda > Insecta > Lepidoptera > Lycaenidae > Celastrina > Celastrina argiolus. The sequence continues at coordinate 7,435,685 of LR994589.1, read as the reverse complement.
AATTGGATCTTAGAGTAAATTTACTCTGGAACATAATATTAGAAACCTACTAAACAAATAGATATAAAATAATTTAAAAAAATATTGTGAGTTTCTAATTGGTAGATTAATAATATTTGAGTTTAGTTTAAAATATCAGTAAGAGCCAGTAATTAAAATTGAGTTTAAACTGTCACTTAAACATTTTAGGATAATATGTAGCAACGTATTAAGTACATTGATTCTAGAGACGGATCATTAGATTAATGTACTGAATACGTTACGACATGTTCTATAATATTTAACTGACTGAACTGACAGTTTGAACTCAATTTTCTCGAAATCACAATTTTGCTACATATCACCTTCGTCTATTCATGTCAATTTATTACTTAATTTTTACTTTTACAGAAATAATGCAACATTATTCCGCTAGTACCTGTAATGTACACAAATCTTGTTATCCAGCATACGGACGCTATGCGTTAATATTTATACTAAGCTCGTTAACACGGAAAATTATAGCATGCAGTAAATTTGGATACGCATAGATTTGCAGATATAAGATAAATTAATGTTATCTTAGGATAATTACGGGCGATGTTAACTGGGGCAGCGCTATTAATCATTGTCCTGGCATTCGGAATGGGAGAACCCTATGCATGGGAAATACATTTTAATATAGGGCTGATAGTTTAACCGGAAAGTGGGCACCCTTAGTCCTGATTTCACCAACGCATGTTAGTGTTAACGGCTTGTTAAATTACCATGCCTTCTCATTCATTGATAGGAATTACGAGTGGAACAACATGATTTTTAACGAAGGACGCCCTTAAGCTGGCAACTTTGTTAAGGGTGCCCACGCACAGCATATTTTTGTGACCTGGGTGACTTTATGTAGGTGAAAAAGAGAACATACTCATAATATTTATTTCCAAATGAAAATTAACAAACTTTTTTCGGAAAGTCAACAATAAGGGCTACCGGAACAACCCTAGCCCGCCGAGAAAAACAACGGGAATCAAACACACGACCTCCGGGTCGAGAGCCAAGCTCTATAGCACTAGAGCACGATGGCGTGGTCTTTTTATTAGTTTAGTACCTATATTATGTTCAATCTTTGCATACTTTTTAACGGACTTCCAAAAGTGGAGGAGGAGGAGTTTCTCAATCACGCATTCGACGAAGAATAGCTGCCATTTGGTCCCAAAAAAAACATAGTTTAGCCCTGTACTTTCTGTTATATTAATATATTTCACCAATTTCAAGAGGTAGATATTTGACGGTACATTTTTTATATCGACGATTTATGTATAATTATGTAGTTTCAGTGCGGCTAATTTAGGAGTTATTCAACTTCGCATTTATAATTGACTCTTGATACAAAAAGGAGGTGAAAATTATAAATATGGTGTCAGCCTGTCTGAAACGTAGTTACCCAACGGATTTATCTTTTACTTTGACTTAGTGACACTAAAAATAAAATAAATAAAAAATTAACTACAGTCAGACTAGGGTAACTTTGGCCCTTAATTCACTGTTAATTGCCTATAAATTCCCCACTAGTGAAAAGAATTTGAAGTTATGTGCGTTCTTAGTGGCATCCAAGGTTGCTTTGTCAATAAATATATCTATATATATATTTATTGACAAAGCAAAATATAATCCTATGATTCAGTCAATTAAAATAAAAATAACGAAAAAACCGCCCAAGTATCAAGGGCCAAAGTTACATGGATAGTGGGGTAACTTTGGCTCTCGTTAAAACTCTAGAAGAAAATGTGCACTTTTTCAACAATTTAAGGCTAAATCTAACATAGGCTTCATTTTTTTACATTTTACGTCTGTCAGATTACATGTCATCACTAACAAGTCAGTCGAATTAGCCAATCATCTCTATTTTGGGATTGTTATGTAAAATTTCAAACGTCAAAAGAAAATAAACTGACAGCTATAGCTTAGACTAACAACTCAGAATACTTTCAAAAACTTAAAAAAAACAAACCATGCCTAATTTACTTAGGTTGCATGCATTCAGAAACTTAAAAAAAATATTATTCAATAATGAAGTTGAGGGCCAAAGTTATATTGAAAGACAAATTTACCCAGTCCGACTGTATTTATTTTAATTATATTAGTTGTTGATTATGTAGTCTGTTTTTTAACCCTTTTCTATTTGTACAATATTATATTGCACTTGTTACAAGAAACCATTATGTTCGCAATTCAAATGAAATTGTTTTAGTTTATAATGTAATTTACTTTTCTGTTAGAGAATCCACGTTTGCTAAGCGCACCGTCGCGTTGGAGAATTTAATTATAATATATCTTTTAATTTATTTGATACAAAACAAATTAGAGAATACGTTATCTTAGTGCACGATATGCAGATTTCGTATTATTAGTTAAAATACTATATTTTTCACGTTGTATATTAAGGTTGTCTGGAAGAGACTGATGTAAGCAGATTATTGTTTTTTTTTTAATGTATATAAAAGAATTTTCCATCTATCTTCTATCTATATGTCTAAATAGGCCTGTGAAAAATAATTTTAAACAAAAAAAAACCGACTTCAAAAGGTAAACTAAAAAGCAAAAAATAAATTTACTTCGCACAAAGTAATACATTATTTTCACTTAAGTAAATAAATTTATTCTATAATTTTGAAGTCAGTGCCAAGTCCAGCGTTCTTTCATAATTTGTTTTCATTTAATATTAGTTTGTAAGCCTGTATTTTGGTAGGTACATAATATATAGTAATAGTCACATAAATAGTTGTATATTTTTTTCTGATTCTTTTTTCTGTGATTGCCTACATATATTTAGTAATTTGATATTGCAGTAAGGTTGTTGAAGTACTTACTTGGCACCGACTTCAAAATTATAGAATAAATTTATTTACTTAAGTGAAAATAATGTATTACTTTGTGCGAAGTAAATTTATTTTTTGCTTTTTAGTTTACCTTTTGAAGACGGTTTTTTTTTTGTTTAAAATTATTTTATTTTAAGATTTTTAGTTATGGGTAGACTGAGTAGGGATATTTACCGCCAGAGCAGCGCAAAAATTGTATATATTATATCAAGTTGATTGACTATAAATTATATACAAATTTTAATAATATCAAAGTCGGTACCAGCCAAACTGAATATGATTTCTATATAACTCTTTTATTATTTTTAGTCGATTTACATTTCTTTATTTGGCTTAAAACTATTTTTTCCCTTTTTAATTTTTACCTATATCGTCATATTGTTATGATAGTATATATGGATACCTACTATCTGGTGAAGACAGAGGTGGTGTTGAGTACTGTAATTGTTATAGTGGCATCGCTTAAAGTATGCTTGCAGTACTTCAAGCGATGTCGTAATTTCCAAACGTATATTCTTTCTTTAAAGACTAAGCAGTCCTGTATGCCTGTTTCTGATCTATGCGGTATACCTCGATAGTTGATTCAAAATTATGTTTGTTTTAGACGGATATAAGCATATCGAGTAACATAAGCATGTTACTCGAAAAAAATACAAAATTACTATGAGTGTTCCTATAAATTTCGGGGAGTTCCCTCGATTCCTCACGACACCATCATCAGGCATGCACTTTGATAACTATTAGACCAAGTTCGACTGTAATTGACGTAGTGGCGTATGCTTGCATTTCTTTAAAAAACGCTGAAATCTTCAAACGTGTATCTCTAAGGACTCAGAAGTTCTGTTCACTACTTTAGGTCCAGGATATGGTGCAAAATCTTACTATTTGGTAACATATGCTTGGGCTACTTCAGAAAAAATCAAATTCGATATATGTTTCCCTATAAATTTTGAGGAGTTCCCTCGATTCCTCACGGATCCCATCATCAGGTCACCACTTTGGTAAACACTGGTACAACACTGTAATTGACGTAGTGGCGTATGCTTGCATTTCTTTAAACAACGCTGCAATCTTCAAACGTGTATCTCTAAGGACTCAGAAGTTCTGTTCAGTGCTTTAGGTCCAGGATATGGTGCAAAATCTTGCTATTTGGTAATATATGCTTGGGCTACTTCAGAAAAAATCAAAATCGATATATGTTTCCATATAAATTTTGAGGAGTTCCCTCGATTCCTCACGGATCCCATCATCAGGTCACCACTTTGGTGACAATGGGACCAAACGGGAAGCACCACCTTTCAAATAAAAAAAAATCATCCAAATCGGTTCACGCAGGCGAAAGTTCTGAGGTAACAAACATAAAAAAATAAACAAAAAAAAAATAAAAAACATACAGACGAATTGAGAACCTCCTCCTTTTTTTGGAAGTTGGTTAAAAAAGATAACATTGTTTCAGCTCTAACAGAATAATTCTACTCTAGTAAGTCTCTAGCAGGCGTTTTCCCCTTTTACTAAAATAATATTTACACAAGGGATAACTTATATACGAGTACAACTGCAATGTGCAGGCTTGGGGAGACTAATTAAAAGATGTATTTGATCCGACTGTCGTTTAATAACTAACTTATATTACTAATCATTCACACAATATATAGGGAGGTGATACACACACTACATCTCCCCGGTATTTTTGAAAAAAAAAATCAATAAGTATTTTTTTTTTACTTAAATTACTTTAAAATAATATAATATCTTACACAATCTAATTAATATCTACGTAATTATACAAAATACAAATCTGCTATGCTATTGCTGTAAAATTAATAATTTGCAAAATCTGTTTTAATAATTATAGTGATGGGTTGTTGACGATGTTATTATAATATTAAGAAAACCTGAAACTTATTTACTAGTTTTAATAGAATATAATTACAATATGTTATTTTAAATTATCTTTTCATTTTAATCTTTTACATTTCCAAAACTTAATTCTTACTTGCTTAATTTCAATACACATTCACGTTAATTTACAAATATTAAATAGTAGGTAGGTATCCTAATTCATCTCTCTTTTATGTCGCTATTCTAACACTATATAAACTTTTTTTTAAAACTCCACTTTATTTATGTAAATTTATTTAACAATTTCAATAATATACTTTTCTTTCATCCTTTCATAGAAATATTTTCATTTAACATATTCATTATCATTTCATTTATTTTACTAATATCTTGATAAGTGGACTGGCCATTGTCACTTACATTAATCATCATCATTATCCTACCTAGGTACCTTATCCCTTTTTTTATAGTCGACTCTTTATTTTATTATTATACACAAACTTTTATGGTACTTTATTTATTTTCAACATTCTTCATGTGCGCACTTTATTTGGTACAATAGTTTATTTTATTATTTTTTCGTCCCATATTTGTACCATATTTAATACCAAAAGATTATTTTAAGGCTACTTGACCTCCAACTATTCTCACAGAGAAAACTCGTTTACACCATGATCGTATGAAGGATTCCTTTTGCGTATTTTATTAATAATGCATTCAGCATTTATTTATTGAATATACATAGCATTTTAGCTAGTATTGAATTTATGCACTACGGCATTTTTTTTCCTAAACCTATCCAAAATCGTAACAAAATAACACAACCCATAATATTGACACACACATATTTAAAATATCCATCAACTATTAGGTGATCAGGCCAACAGCTACTAGACATTCCAAACATGGAGGCATCCCTATCCTCCTATAAATTACAATCCTATTTCAATCATATACCTTCTTATAAAACTAAAAACTCATATCCTTTACTTCAAAATAAGCTTTTCTTTACATTCCTTTCTAAAGCTAAAGCATAAAGCTAGCTATGTTACAAAACTAAATATCACATTCCTAATCCTTCACAATAATATTACGTGGTAAATCCGTGTATGTATGTCATATCCAGTATTAATTATTCTAAAAAAATGTAGCTAATCGACTTACATTAATGTAGTTAAAAAGAATTTTAATACATTTCTCAAAAAAATATAATTTGTCTCTTTTGAGCATTATCATGTCAATTAAAATGTTACATACCTAATACCTTTTTATATTATGTATTTACTTTCATCTAAAAGTCTTTCACACAAAACTTTTATTTTTACTTCTAGCTTTTAACTCGAATTGGATTGCATTGGAATACATAGCGACATTAACATATGATATGATTTGTCTTTGAAGGAAACTTAGTTACTGTTGCTAATTGCAACACAATATTTTGCACATGTAAACTTCTGGAATTTTAAAAATGCTTGCTTGTCACTTTTGGATGCATACTGCATTTAAGGCTATGCATCGTATTGCTAATGTTTTACTTCGCTATAAATGGTATTGCAAAAGTTGAGATGATATGTTATGCGACACTAATTGATGATCTCATAACATAGACCATGGATGGTCTCTATTTAATTTAATTATGACACTACACAATACAAAAATTTAAACGAAAATATATTACTAACTTAAATCTTCTGAACTTTAAACTATGTAAACTAAATTACCAAAATTTATATTACCTTTAAGTAACATACAAAACTAACCAAATATTCAAGTTATATTATCGTTTTTTTTTTTAAATCCTTTTATAAAAAAAAATCTTCTGTTAATTATAATTTTTGTACAACCCTAGCTTTAATTAACAACAGTTTGTACTTACATTTTGTTGCGCGAATGCTGTGCTGGCACCGCTTATATTTGACGCTTTTTCCAGCAAGGCGTACCTTGGAAACTTACCTGTGATGCTACCTAACTATTTAACCAACTGCGCCTAATACTTAGATAGTTATGACTTATTAATATTACTATGTATTCCTTTTTCCATATACCAAAATAATGGATATATAAATTTTAAATTATTATTATCCTACATCATTTTCTTTGACTTTGATTTAAACTTATTTTGCGTTCAGAATATACTATCTAATATACTAATTTAAATGCATCGTCAACACCCATTAAAAAAATATATATTTAATTTTCTTCAATTTAACCCTTCACATGATACATTTCCATTAAAAAAATTACAATGGCCTTAGCCATTTTATTAAAAAAAAAATATTTCAATCTCTTAACACGGAATATCTAGATATTACACACATTTATTAAGTTGCAAGAGTAATTTTATATTACACATAATATAAATAATTTGTGAAAAAAATATAGATTCAGAAAAATAATGGTGAATATACAATTTATCTAAATTCTACGTTACAAAATGTCTTTTCCTGTCCTCTGGTCGCTGACCTCCCGGCTGCATCCACATCCGACTCGAGCATCTCCCAGCTGCCTGCTCTCCATTTCCATTTATCTGACTCATACATCTCCCAGCTGCCTGCTCTCTATATCCACTCATCTGACTCCTACATCTCCCAGCTGCCTGCTCTCTATATCCACTCATCTGACTCCTACATCTCCCAGCTGCTTGCTCATCATCTCCATTTAATTCATTTCAACAACTCTCAGCTTCCTGCAGCTCATCAGCGCCACTAATATTGTTCTTTATTTTTCACTAATTTGTTATTTTATTTTTGAAACAGATTTGTATTTGTCTCTACACTATATATTTATTAATATTTTTTAAATCTACATTATTTATTAGTCTCTCGCTACCGGATAATATTCACTTAATTAGTTCATTTTTTTAATATTTAATATTCAAAGTACATATTTTCACTGCTACGTCTTATTCTTAACATTATTTTTATGTCCAATTTTTTTTATCACTCACTTTACTATATTGTCCCATCTGCGCAGCGCTGCCACGAGGCAGCACTGGCAGGGTCGCCATGCAATGTGCAGGCTTGGGGAGACTAATTAAAAGATGTATTTGATCCGACTGTCGTTTAATAACTAACTTATATTACTAATCATTCACACAATATATAGGGAGGTGATACACACACTACACAACGTTGATGTCTTCTTCTGTAACAGTTCATGCTTCCAACATATCAGACAAAGGTGTAGGATAAGTTACACGTAGTGTAAAATCTTTGTATTAGTAAGGGAAATCGAACAAAAAAAAGTGTAATTTTAACTGACTTAAAAATTTCAACTATAAGTATGTCTGGAATTTTCTCAAGAACCACATAAGTTATTTGGATAAAATTTTCACTATTGAATAGCACATTTATCTGAGAAGGTTATTCTCATACAAAATTTTAAGGTCGGATAAAGATATAGCTAAAAATAAGATAGATCTAACATCAAGTGACGCGCCACTGCTGCTTTGGTTGGCCTTGACTTATCCGATTACGCCGAAGGCAAAAGTATAGGTAATGATTTTGGAAGTCTATGTTTGTTCCACCGGTCTATACTTATTTCTCTGATTTTATTGACAAAAGTGAGTAGTCAGGTTAGTTTTATTATTATTATTATGTTTGTGTATAGCTTTCCTTGCTCACGGGCAATTAAATCCCGGAACTTTGGAAGGCATGCGTGAAGCCGAAGCCAACACGCAGAGGCCCCGTTACACATTTTTAATTTAAATGTAATGTGACACCAGCCGGCGAATTTCCCTGTACGCACCATTAGTACGCACCCACCGGTTAGTGTAGGACTATTGCAAGGAACGGTTATAGGAACAGATTTTAGGCTATAGGGGTGAGGTGCTAGTGGACTGGGTATCTAAGACTATGGAAGGACTATGGCGTCTGCCAGATACGACGTGGTTACATGTATCAGAAAGTTGGCAGACGGTGACTTGCCAACTCATTGTAATGGGCCCCTTAAAATGCGTGCACCAAGGCGGCAACATTTACAGAGCGGCTTGAGGCAGGAGAGGTGGTTATTATTATTATTATTAATCATTTTAAATTCTGTGTTCGAATCAAATCTTTTAATTGTTTGCAACCAGACCCAAACTAGATTAAATTCCAATCCTATTCAAATGTTTACTTTGCTGTCATGTCATTTGCTAATACTTTACTCTTGAAAGCAATAGAGATAATATGGGATTTTTGTCTATCAAACTTCACTTAGTTCCATAAATCGACGTTCAATTTTAAACCAATTTGGCGCTAGTGTCGAGTTCAAAATCTGAATCCAAGATTAGCCAACTATCAAATACCCATACCGGTCGGTTGGAATTAATGTCAAAAGTAATAATTGAAGTGTTTTATAAAACTGTGGTAATAAAAAAAAAATAAAAAATAATTTGTTTTATTTTATTAATAATCAGTTAGCATGTCATCTATGGGTTTGGTGAGGAAGAACTTCTGCAGAGCCTCGAATATCTTGCCGTTGAACAGATTGAAGATGTTTCTGCCGAACTGTTGCCATAGTTTCTGATACCTTATGGTTGTATGTTCTCTGGCTAGATACGCTGAAAATTTAAATATAATATTAATAATAATGACTCCCACACCAATTCCGGATTGACAGACAGGTGTCAGATTTCCATTACAGGCCCGCTACAAAGGAATTATCTTTACAATGCCTAAGTGAATAAATAGGAGCACTCTCTCTTCCTTCACTCTCATAGCCCAGTGGGACGGATATCCGACACGACGGAGATCAGACGCAGGACCGACTTTTTACATATCCATCCAACGCATCATCTTTCATATCATTATTTGGTGAACCTGTATTGTCCTAACAAAACTTGAAAACAAGATGCTTTTGTTGTTCAGACGCAGGAATTGAACCCACACATAATATCTATGGACGCTTCATACCACGTCAATCTAGTCCCGTTGGTTATTCGAAGAACTTGTATGCAAACATGGTGCCCACCAGACAACGGAAATATACAGGATGTTTGGGGATGAGTGTAGGCATTTTGCAGATGGATATTGTCGGTCTATGCGATCATAATATTATCTAGTATGGGAACTATAGTCCCATATATTTTTTTAAATACACATCGAAATGTATGAAAGTCACTAAGATTTGTTTTATGATTATTTTCTTTTCACCACAATTTGATTGTTTTTGCTATCGGAATAGTTGTAAGACTTTTAATTCATCGTGTGTTATGTGTTTAAATCGACAAATAAAAGAAACTGTATTTAATATGAAACTGTGTCTATTTTTTAGCTTGATAACCCAAAAAGTGTAAAGTATTTAAAAAGCATTTTTTTGCTCTTAACTTAAAAACTAAAGGAAATCGGACTATAGTTCCCATACTAGTAAATGATCGCATAGACCGACCCTATCCATCTGCAAAATGCCTACACTAATCCCCAAAACAGCCTGTATATCAACATCATCTAATATAAATTTTGAGTGCTACCACCTTTTAACTGTATTGGTTTAAATACTTCATAAATAAGGGCGATATACCAATAACCTATTTATGTATAAGAATGGATAATATGTCGCAGTCATCTTATTGAATCTGCTCATTTAATTGAATGACTAGCGCGTAATTTTTTTACTTTATTGTGCGCTATAATAATAGACATACGGAAATTTTGAAGTTTAAATATAAAAAATTAAATAACTGTCCTAGTCTCGGATTCATTGATTTTGTTGGTAAAAACAGAGTTCAATGAACGCACTAGTCATTCAATCAAATAGCTGATTCAACCAGATGACTGCGACAGATAGACAGCCTTGCAAAGTCACAAAACTGTAACGATTATTGCAAGTTATCTCACCTTTTAAAGGGTCGTCTGTATTCATTCCGTCAAAATCAATGCTGCTATTCGGTGTTTCGAACCAATAAGTGTAACTTTCCAAATCCATGTAGTTCTTGCCATCTTGTCCCGCATAAACATTGTACTTAACGATTAGTTCATTCACGAAATTATCTGAAAAAAAATACAGTACACTACAAATACATATTATACTTTATTGTGCCCACAACAAGTTACAAAAGAGACAAAAAAATTTAAATTATTTTTTTATTATCACATTTAAAATAAAAACTTTACACGACTAGGGCGTGTTTCACCAAGCAATGTTAAAGTTAACTGGTGAAACACGGCCATGTTAAATATCATGTTATCCCTCTCGTATTTCCTGTCAATGAATGAAATGGCATGGTATTTTAACATGGCGTTAACTTTAACATTGATGGTGAAACACGGCCTAAGTTATACGCTTAGCATTTGTTACGTCACACCTTATACATTCATTTCTGATTCGGCGCTACATTTGAACAAACATACATACAGTTATATAGTAATAATACACTAAATACATGCGCTTTTTTCCCTCATCAGGTGATGATGACTATGTCTACTGATGGTGACTATGTATGATGATATTTAACGAAGGATTAACTTTAACATTGCTTGGTGAAACACGCCCTTAGCCATCTAAGACCACATGACTTCGTTAAATAGTTATTAATGTGACGATTATCGAAATTGAAAAATTTCGCTAATCGTCGTTCACTTTTACTTTGAGTTTGTTAACAAACCCAGACTTAGAGCGCGTTTCACCAAGCAATGTTAAAGTTAATCCTTCGTTAAATATCATGTTGTTCCACTCGTAATTCCTCACAATGAATGAGAAGGCATGGTAATTCAACAAGCCGTTAACACTAACATGCGTTGGTGAAATCAGGACTGCGTTTTTAATTCAAATTTATTTTGGATGTTGACTCTGGTTTTTATTGCCCTTTAACCCATGCTGGCGCAAGTGGGCATAAGTGATAATATCACGCGATACGTAAATAATTACAAATAACATCTCTACTAAAGGGACTGATACATCGTTGGTGGTGTACAAATTGTTAAAATCTGTACACATCTCTTGTACATACGTTACAAACTCGCTGGATCATTCAAAGCACAATCTGTTTTCCTACTCCTCCTTTTTTTTCTGATTAATTTCGTTGTAGGTCCCAAGACAGTTTTAGCTTGTCCCTCGGGCACCCCTGAGATCATATCAAAGGGTTTGTCGTGGTTACCGCTGTTGATCCTGGCTCACAGGAGTTGCAGTGGTGGGAATGTGAGGTAGGCCAATGCCCGTTTAAAAAAAAGCACAATCTGTCTTTTGTAATTCATCCTCATACATTAGATTCATGAGAAACTTCATTCTGTATAAGCACAATGTGATGAGACTTTTGTTTAAACTTAGTTTTACATGCGGATTACCTTAAGCCCCCTGCCGTGGAATAATTTCGAAAGTAAACATGTAAGGCAATGTAACCGACACAATGTATCACTTTTCGGTCTTATCACTGTGGAATAAGGTTCAAAATTTTCTGACGGCGACTGTACTCACTGTGTACTGCTAAAACTTTTCCTTTGCCGAAGTATGGAACTTCCTCCACGTAGCCTGATGAAGTATAGTTGCCCAGCATAGTCAGGAAAGGCACACGACTCCTCATGCGGTACGTTCTGTCTTGTGTATTAAATCTGGAAATTTAATTACTTAAGTAACAATTATTAGAAATAATGAAAAAGTATAAAAAAGTAAGGAAAATGGTGGTAAATATTTAGGCTTTTAAATAGTTTTTTTATATGAATAATGTATCTCACTCCGGATTTCGATGACGATGACCGGTTTCATTGACAGGAGTTAGATTATAGAGCCCAAGTGTGCGCAATACACAAAGACTCTCTCTTCCTTATATTCTCATAGCCCAGTGGGACGGTAAACCGACACGACTGGCGAGAGAACAGGCGCA